>OY015311.1:110824016-111424016 GCA_955612985.1 Cheilosia scutellata
TTTATGCGCCCGGTGCGAGCTTCTATGTTTGTGCTCTCTAAAAATTTGCATAAAACACCAGTAAACGTAAACAAAATAAGACAACTATTTACTTAAAGATTTACTCTACAGGCTTTCCTCATAGCGAAGTCCTTAATGACACCATCATACGACAGGGGTCGTGCTATGTCAGCTTCAATCGACAAAATTGCTGGAAATCGCTCCAAGAATGTTTTCCTTCTAGGCAAACATTTTTAGTCCGATATTTCGTTGTTTAATCTATTTTCAATCTTGTTTTTCCCATATTTTGATGGATTATTTTTTATTCTATGTAGGTAGCTACTCTTGCAATAGTGAAGTGAGCAATTTTTTGTTTATTTGAATGCATCAAAAGTGGTTTGTTCGCCATCGATGATCGCCAATTGATGAACAGTTTGAACAATTTAACATTCCCTAACACCTAACCGTGATGTGAACGAAGTGTAACTGAAAGAGAAGAAACCTAAAGAACACAGCCCCACACTTGATATCCCACCATGGGCCTAGGATTATTCAAGTAGGTATGATTTTGTACAGCACCGATACATGAAAAATCCTGGGCCCCCAGGCAGCTTGTAGGGAAAGTCCGCGAATTACCTAAAAGATGGTCATTTTTGCGCCCTCCTGGGCCTACACCCTGTGCCTGGGCACCGCTGGCACCTATTGGCAGATACGTTTTCGTAAGACACGAAAACACGTGTTTAATTTTTGACCCGTTCAAACATTGAATTAATATTATTATTAAGATGATTCCAGTCGTCGTTAGTGGGCACCAAGACCAAGCAATTTAGACATAAATTATGCACTGAAAAAAATATGGTTCGTAAAATCAATAAACGGCGTTAATTAACTTATTATTCATTGTCACAATAAACTTTTCGTTGACACAACGAACGGTTAATTGTTTCTGAAAATCTGATTTAATAAACGTTTATTGAGACAATTAAAAGCCATTAATTAAAAGCTATATCTACATATTAATTAATGGTTCATTGTTTCTATTATTCCGTTAATTATGGCAACAAACCTGTCCGTATGGACAATGAATACAAATTATTAAAATCAATAAACGGTTATTGGGAATATGAATGAACGTTTATTAAAGTCAGAAATATATGAATAATAAACAGTTTATTGTTTCAATAATTGTTTTATTAGGGCAGTGAACTCGTTTATTATTCCAAGCAACGTTTTAATTAATAAACATTCATTGGCACAATTAACATTTATTAAAGGCGTAAAAATAAGAACGAATTAATTGTTTCTATAAATCGTTTATCAACTAAAACCCACTAAACGTTTATTAATCGAGAAAATTGGTTTTAGTTGATAAACGATTTATAGAAACAATTAATTCGTTCTTATTTTTACGCCTTTAATAAATGTTAATTGTGTCAATGAATGTTAATTAATTAAAACGTTGCTTGGAATAATAAACGAGTTCACTGCCCTAATAAAACAATTATTGAAACAATAAACTGTTTATTATTCATATATTTCTGACTTTAATAAACGTTCATTGTTTATCAACTAAAACCCAATAAACGTTTATTAATCGAGAAAATTGGTTTTAGTTGATAAACGATTTATAGAAACAATTAATTCGTTCTTACTTTTACGCCTTTAATAAATGTTAATTGTGTCAATGAATGTTAATTAATTAAAACGTTGCTTGGAATAATAAACGAGTTCACTGCCCTAATAAAACAATTATTGAAACAATAAACTGTTTATTATTCATATATTTCTGACTTTAATAAACGTTCATTGTTTATCAACTAAAACCCAATAAACGTTTATTAATCGAGAAAATTGGTTTTAGTTGATAAACGATTTATAGAAACAATTAATTCGTTCTTATTTTTACGCCTTTAATAAATGTTAATTGTGTCAATGAATGTTAATTAATTAAAACGTTGCTTGGAATAATAAACGAGTTCACTGCCCTAATAAAACAATTATTGAAACAATAAACAGTTTATTATTCATATATTTCTGACTTTAATAAACGTTCATTGTTTATCAACTAAAACCCAATAAACGTTTATTAATCGAGAAAATTGGTTTTAGTTGATAAACGATTTATAGAAACAATTAATTCGTTCTTATTTTTACGCCTTTAATAAATGTTAATTGTGCCAATGAATGTTTATTAATTTTTGATTCAATTACATAACTTTTATTAATGCTTTGAATAAGAGAAACATTTTTTTTCCTATTATTTTATTGTATTGTCATTAAAACTGAACCAGCATGCAAAATTTCAAAGTCTTAAGTCAATAGACATACTATGTATTTCACATAAATGAAAATTCGCGACAAGTATGATTTGATTGTTTTTACTACGCGTTCATACCGATACACTTTCCATAGCTGCAGATCTCAAATATATGACGTATGTACGATTGTGCATACCATACCTAACCTATATGTAGGTACCTACATTACAATACACATAGTTTGTTTTATGCACATCCATACCCTACATCAAATTCAACTACGTCGTACATGTAAAATACGTACTCGTATATATACATTCTGAATTCCAGTCGTCCGAGTGACAATTCTATTTATAGAAAGCAAACCAAAACTACCCCTCCTAAGCACAACTGCAGTCGAGATCGAGATAAAAATTTTTGTTTGCATTTGGCCAAATAAGATCTATTTTCAATTTATTATATCTCACCCTCTGGATGGACCAGAAAGATGAATGTTAGGTAGCTCAAAATACTCGGTGAAGTATTGCCTTAGAATTAAAAGGATTTCTTGAGTTGACCTACATAGATTTATATATAGAAAAGTTTGCACCCGCTTTTTTCAACCCTTATAGGACGAATTTTAAAAATTTATTAGGTATGTAATAGTTTTGACTTATAGGTATCTATTGACATACAAAGCCTCAAGTTAATATGGCTAATGGTTCATGTGTTATGAAAAAGCCTCCCTTAAAGGGGCAGGGGAAGTCAAAATTTAAAAATTCCTTCTAAATATTACATTGTCTTCACAACCCAACCAGCATGGAACATTTCAAAGTTCTAAGTTTAGTGGAAGTGGTTCAAATTTGGCTTGCAAGATTTGAACATAACAAATTTTTCACGAAGTTAGTGAAAGCCTTTAATTAACGAAACTCTTCGATTCTTTGATACCTAGTTTATTAAGTTTCTATGCACTAATTGCAATACCTTTTCTATTAATCATTCGTTGTCGTAATGAATGTGTTCATTAATTCAATAAACAGTTTATTGTTTTAACGAATCGTTATTTAAAAATTTAACGAAAAGTTGATATTCCTCCTTTATTCAGTGTGAAGTTGGGCGTTGCAGTGATCACACTTTAAAATAATGACGTGTATCAGACTAGAAATAAATTGAGCACTGTTTTCATATCATTGACTTCTTTTATGACTTGGTTTTTGCTGAAATCCAATAGTTTCACACAATTTCTTGGATCTTGGTAGGTATCACGAATACGACAATTTCATGTCAAATTCAGGTAAATTGTACTTCTAATGATGTAATGACGATGTAAAGTTGGATTTCGAATTTCTCGCGACACTACTGACTTATACATATATAGTGTTTTCTAATTGGATTTTGCTCCATGTAAGAGCAATAGCTATATTTCTTTTTTCTCTGTCGCGGTTTTTTGTTGTCTTTTTGCTAAAAAGATATTCCAGTATTTATTACACATTTATTTAGGTTGTAATAATTATTCAAAACTTACTCTTTTCAGCCTGCATTTTAATATTTTTTTGCACAAATTTGATCAGGGGGCAGATCACGTAAAATGAAAACGATCGAACGACGTCGTTTCGACAATAGCAGTCTCTGTTTATTGCCATAGATATGATAGAGACAGCATGCGTGAAAACGATATTGTTCAATCGTTTTTATTTTACGTGATCTGTCCCCAGGTGCCTACCGACTGTGCACAAAAAAACTAAAAACTCAGCTGTTTTTGTTTTGACGCTTCGTAACAGACTTTCAATTTTCGAAGTTCCATAACAGAGGTCCATAATAGTTCGAAACCCAGAATACGATTTATAAAAGATCTTTTATGGTCGAGGTCTATTATGAACAGAAAATTCATAAAATAATGAAAAATTTTGCCGAATAGGCCTGAATGAATTTAATGAGCTTCAATATGACGTTTTGTCCTAAACGCTATTTGCTTTTTGATCTAAAAAGCACTCAGTTTAAACAATAATTTTTCCAGAATTCAGATTTATAAGGCGAAATAGCTAAAAGAAAAAAAGAAGGACAAACCAAACAATACTCATCGAAATAGCAAATAAAATAAAAATAAAGTAAAGTGGCAACCATGACGTACACTCAAATGATGACAACCGACAACGAGGCGGCACATGTGCACCGTTACTTTTCACAAGAGAACGAACAAACATCACATTGGAGTACAAGAGGCATACACTTTGAAGGAAAAGAAATTGCTCTGTACTATTGTATACGAAACGGATTTCAACAAATGTGCGTCATTCGCTGAAAATACTTACTTCTTGCATGCATCAGAGTTGACACTTTGCTTTGTTCTTATATTATTTACTCTACTGGCTATTTCGGAGAGCAAACAAAAAATCGCCTCAATAGAAGATTTCTTAGACGTTTTTTAATCCATTGTCATCGTAGCCATCCCTTGATGGAATTTGTTGCTTTATGTCTTGATAGAAAGAAGACGAACCATATTTTGGGATATACACTATATTTATTTCGAAATGTCACCATAAAGCCCTAAAATCGCAATTTTTCCAAGCAAAAAAAAAATCACTTAAATTTTTAATATTTTAGGGCTTTCTGGTGATATTTTGAAATAAATATTGTGTATATCCCAAAATATGGTTCGTCTTCTTTCTATCAAGACATAAAGCAACAAATTCCATCAAGGGATGGCTACCATGTCAGTGGATTAAAAAACGTCTAAGAAATCTTCAATTGAGGTGACATTTCGAAATAATTATAGTATACATATATCCCAAAATACAGATCGAAACAGACATGACAGACAGACAGACAGACATGACAGACAGACATGACAGACAGACAGACATGAAAGACATGACAGACATGACGGACAGACATGACAGACATGACAGACATGACAGACATGACAGACATGACAGACATGACAGACATGACAGACAGACAGGCAGAATACCTAAAATATTCAAAATTTGAGTGACTTTTTTTTTTGCTTGAAAAATTGCGATTTTACGGCTTCCTGGTGACATTTCGGAATAAATATAGTACATATCCCAAAATATAGTTTGTCTTCTTTCTATCAAGACATAAAGTAACAAATTCCATCAAGGGATGGCTACGATGTCAATGGATTAAAAAACGTCTAACAAATCTTCAATTGAGGTGACATTTCGAAATAAATTGAATATATACCTATCCCAAAATATTCGAAAGACAGACAGACAGACATGAAAATTCCAAAGTTAAAACAAAATTTGACTAGAAATTGGCGAATAAAGTGGGAACACTTGTTGTTTTACAAAACGAAAGAATATCTTTCGTTAAATGAAGTAGCCGGCGTCTGCAAAACGTTCACTAGCGTTCGTCAAATTTAAAATGTTGTCTGTGGAGTGCGGGTGTTCTTTCTTATTAAAATATTCTTTGTTCGTTATATTTCGTATCAGAAATCTGAAATCTCAGATAAAAATTTAAAAAGGAACATTTAACAGGAAAAATAATTCAATTTCGCCGCAATAGCAACGTTCCTAAACTTTGGTAAGTTTTCTTTCTATGTGACGCATTATAATGACGCTTCTTATTAGAATATTCTTTGTTCGTTATAGGTATTTCGTATCAGAAGACTGAAATCTGAGATAAAAATTTAAAAAAGGAACATTTGACTGGAATAAATAATTAAATTTCGCCGCAATAGCAACGTTCCTGAATTTTTCGTAAGTTTTCTTTCTGTGTGACGCATTATATTATGTAGAAGGTAGAAGTTTAGCTAATATATTCATTCAATTTATGTACCTATACTTTATGTACCTATTATATAAATGCTTGGATTCGGTCAGGTTCTAAATTTAACAAAGTTGAATATAAAATATGTTGCGGTTATTTTGGCAGCGTATATACCTACTCGAAAGTGAAACGGAAGACGAAAGCCAACAAGTCGTCTAGTTGCCACGCAAGCGCCGTACTTGTTGGAGAAAAGATTGGCTTGGCCACCATTAGTGGTAGTTCCAGAGTTGGAACTACCTCTATGCGGGATAGCTCTAGATGCGCTGTATATCCAATATTTCTTATTTAAATATTCTTTGTTCGTTCTATTTCGTATCAGAAATCTGAAATCTCAGATAAACATTTGAAAAGCCTAATCGATAACGATAGGGACTGGTAAAAATAATTAAATTTCACCGCAATAGCAACGTTCCTAAATTTTTCGTAAGTTTTCTTTCTGTGTGACGCATTATATATGTAGAAGTTAGATGTTTAGCTAATATATTCAGAC
The DNA here is from genome assembly GCA_955612985.1 of Cheilosia scutellata. Lineage (NCBI taxonomy): Eukaryota > Metazoa > Arthropoda > Insecta > Diptera > Syrphidae > Cheilosia > Cheilosia scutellata. Next base: position 110,830,518 of record OY015311.1, read on the forward strand.
AATTTATGTACCTATTATATATATGCTTGGATTCGGTCAGGTTCTAAATTTAACAAAGTTGAATATACAATGTGTTGCGGTTATTTTGGCAGCGTATTTACTCGAAAGTGAAATGGAAAACGAAAGCCAACTAGTCATCTAGTTGCCACGCAAGCGCCGTAGGTACTTGTTGGAGAAAAGATTGGCTTGGCCTAAATTAGTGGTAGTTCCAGAGTTGGAACTACCTCTATGCGGGATAGCTCTAGATGCGCTGTATATCCAATATTTCTTATTTAAATATTCTTTGTTCGTTCTATTTCGTATCAGAAATCTGAAATCTCAGATAAACATTTGAAAAGCCTAATCGATAACGATAGGGACTGGTAAAAATAATTAAATTTCACCGCAATAGCAACGTTCCTAAATTTTTCGTAAGTTTTCTTTCTGTGTGACGCATTATATATGTAGAAGTTAGATGTTTAGCTAATATATTCAGACAATTTATGTACCTATTATATAAATGCTTGGATTCGGTCAGGTTCTAAATTTAACAAAGTTGAATATACAATGTGTTGCGGTTATTTTGGCAGCGTATTTACTCGAAAGTGAAATGGAAAACGAAAGCCAACTAGTCATCTAGTTGCCACGCAAGCGCCGTAGGTACTTGTTGGAGAAAAGATTGGCTTGGCCTAAATTAGTGGTAGTTCCAGAGTTGGAACTACCTCTATGCGGGATAGCTCTAGATGCGCTGTATATCCAATATTTCTTATTTAAATATTCTTTGTTCGTTCTATTTCGTATCAGAAATCTGAAATCTCAGATAAACATTTGAAAAGCCTAATCGATAACGATAGGGACTGGTAAAAATAATTAAATTTCACCGCAATAGCAACGTTCCTAAATTTTTCGTAAGTTTTCTTTCTGTGTGACGCATTATATATGTAGAAGTTAGATGTTTAGCTAATATATTCAGACAATTTATGTACCTATTATATAAATGCTTGGATTCGGTCAGGTTCTAAATTTAACAAAGTTGAATATACAATGTGTTGCGGTTATTTTGGCAGCGTATTTACTCGAAAGTGAAATGGAAAACGAAAGCCAACTAGTCATCTAGTTGCCACGCAAGCGCCGTAGGTACTTGTTGGAGAAAAGATTGGCTTGGCCTAAATTAGTGGTAGTTCCAGAGTTGGAACTACCTCTATGCGGGATAGCTCTAGATGCGCTGTATATCCAATATTTCTTATTTAAATATTCTTTGTTCGTTCTATTTCGTATCAGAAATCTGAAATCTCAGATAAACATTTGAAAAGCCTAATCGATAACGATAGGGACTGGTAAAAATAATTAAATTTCACCGCAATAGCAACGTTCCTAAATTTTTCGTAAGTTTTCTTTCTGTGTGACGCATTATATAATGTAGAAGTTAGATGTTTAGCTAATATATTCAGACAATTTATGTACCTATTATATAAATGCTTGGATTCGGTCAGGTTCTAAATTTAACAAAGTTGAATATACAATGTGTTGCGGTTATTTTGGCAGCGTATTTACTCGAAAGTGAAATGGAAAACGAAAGCCAACTAGTCATCTAGTTGCCACGAAAGCGCCGTAGGTACTTGTTGGAGAAAAGATTGGCTTGGCCTAAATTAGTGGTAGTTCCAGAGTTGGAACTACCTCTATGCGGGATAGCTCTAGATGCGCTGTATATCCAATATTTCTTATTTAAATATTCTTTGTTCGTTCTATTTCGTATCAGAAATCTGAAATCTCAGATAAACATTTGAAAAGCCTAATCGATAACGATAGGGACTGGTAAAAATAATTAAATTTCACCGCAATAGCAACGTTCCTAAATTTTTCGTAAGTTTTCTTTCTGTGTGACGCATTATATATGTAGAAGTTAGATGTTTAGCTAATATATTCAGACAATTTATGTACCTATTATATAAATGCTTGGATTCGGTCAGGTTCTAAATTTAACAAAGTTGAATATACAATGTGTTGCGGTTATTTTGGCAGCGTATTTACTCGAAAGTGAAATGGAAAACGAAAGCCAACTAGTCATCTAGTTGCCACGAAAGCGCCGTAGGTACTTGTTGGAGAAAAGATTGGCTTGGCCTAAATTAGTGGTAGTTCCAGAGTTGGAACTACCTCTATGCGGGATAGCTCTAGATGCGCTGTATATCCAATATTTCTTATTTAAATATTCTTTGTTCGTTCTATTTCGTATCAGAAATCTGAAATCTCAGATAAACATTTGAAAAGCCTAATCGATAACGATAGGGACTGGTAAAAATAATTAAATTTCACCGCAATAGCAACGTTCCTAAATTTTTCGTAAGTTTTCTTTCTGTGTGACGCATTATATAATGTAGAAGTTAGATGTTTAGCTAATATATTCAGACAATTTATGTACCTATTATATAAATGCTTGGATTCGGTCAGGTTCTAAATTTAACAAAGTTGAATATACAATGTGTTGCGGTTATTTTGGCAGCGTATTTACTCGAAAGTGAAATGGAAAACGAAAGCCAACTAGTCATCTAGTTGCCACGAAAGCGCCGTAGGTACTTGTTGGAGAAAAGATTGGCTTGGCCTAAATTAGTGGTAGTTCCAGAGTTGGAACTACCTCTATGCGGGATAGCTCTAGATGCGCTGTATATCCAATATTTCTTATTTAAATATTCTTTGTTCGTTCTATTTCGTATCAGAAATCTGAAATCTCAGATAAACATTTGAAAAGCCTAATCGATAACGATAGGGACTGGTAAAAATAATTAAATTTCACCGCAATAGCAACGTTCCTAAATTTTTCGTAAGTTTTCTTTCTGTGTGACGCATTATATATGTAGAAGTTAGATGTTTAGCTAATATATTCAGACAATTTATGTACCTATTATATAAATGCTTGGATTCGGTCAGGTTCTAAATTTAACAAAGTTGAATATACAATGTGTTGCGGTTATTTTGGCAGCGTATTTACTCGAAAGTGAAATGGAAAACGAAAGCCAACTAGTCATCTAGTTGCCACGCAAGCGCCGTAGGTACTTGTTGGAGAAAAGATTGGCTTGGCCTAAATTAGTGGTAGTTCCAGAGTTGGAACTACCTCTATGCGGGATAGCTCTAGATGCGCTGTATATCCAATATTTCTTATTTAAATATTCTTTGTTCGTTCTATTTCGTATCAGAAATCTGAAATCTCAGATAAACATTTGAAAAGCCTAATCGATAACGATAGGGACTGGTAAAAATAATTAAATTTCACCGCAATAGCAACGTTCCTAAATTTTTCGTAAGTTTTCTTTCTGTGTGACGCATTATATATGTAGAAGTTAGATGTTTAGCTAATATATTCAGACAATTTATGTACCTATTATATAAATGCTTGGATTCGGTCAGGTTCTAAATTTAACAAAGTTGAATATACAATGTGTTGCGGTTATTTTGGCAGCGTATTTACTCGAAAGTGAAATGGAAAACGAAAGCCAACTAGTCATCTAGTTGCCACGCAAGCGCCGTAGGTACTTGTTGGAGAAAAGATTGGCTTGGCCTAAATTAGTGGTAGTTCCAGAGTTGGAACTACCTCTATGCGGGATAGCTCTAGATGCGCTGTATATCCAATATTTCTTATTTAAATATTCTTTGTTCGTTCTATTTCGTATTAGAAATCTGAAATCTCAGATAAACATTTGAAAAGCCTAATCGATAACGATAGGGACTGGTAAAAATAATTAAATTTCACCGCAATAGCAACGTTCCTAAATTTTTCGTAAGTTTTCTTTCTGTGTGACGCATTATATATGGAGAAGTTAGATGTTTAGCTAATATATTCAGACAATTTATGTACCTATTATATAAATGCTTGGATTCGGTCAGGTTCTAAATTTAACAAAGTTGAATATAAAATGTTTTGCGGTTATTTTGGCATCGTATTTACTCGAAAGTGAAACAGAAGACGAAAGCCAACAAGTCCTCTAGTTGCCACGCAAGCGCCTTACTTGTTGGAGAAAAGATTGGTTTGGCCACTAGAGTTTTGCATGAATACATTCATATGCTTTCTTTAAACGAGTACAGTAGTTCAGTGTATTCTATTCACAGGAATTCTACAAACAAGAGTACCTTAAAAATGAGTACCAAAATGCAAAGCTCAAATACTCCACAATAGAGATCACTTGATACCAAAATGAGTTCACTGTTTGCTTTCTTTGCCTTGCATGGGTGCTTGAATTCAACAAAACAAGATCAATAATAACTATTAATAACACAGTGAGTGCACTGAATAAAACAGATGCAATGGTTAATTGGTTTCTAGATTCTATTGAGTGCAGCTTTATAAAAATTTGTTCTTTGCTAGGAAAGTTTTAGGGTTTTATTACAAAATGGAAATAATTGATGTTACAGGGTGCGCCATATTTTATGTAACAAAACAAAACAAAAATATTTTTGGGGCTTGTATAGCTATAAAAGATGGGTCACCCGTTACATTCATATAGAAACATAGCCTCTTCCCTCTTTAACTCACCATTATCTCTCCTCCAATGCCTTGTTAAGACATTCTCATTCATTTACTCAGTATATTCAGCGCAGTGTACACTATGTTTATGAGTACTCGTTTATGAATACCCGTTTGTTATGAGTGCACTGCACTAATGTTTTATTTTCAATGGGTGCAATACTCACTTAGTAATCGAATATCTCCTGATTCATTTGTTTTACTTTTCAAGCAGTGAGTGCAGTAACTGTTTTAAAAAATAATTACTGACCTCTATTGGCCACCATTAGTGGTAGTTCCAGAGTTAGAACTATCTCTATGCGGGATGGCTCTTGATGCGCTGAATCCAATAGTGTTGCTCACGTGAAATACAAACGAACTTTGCAGGTGAGTTAATGACTGAAAAAGAAATTGCGTCAATTCTCTCTTACTCATTAGTATTGCGTTCTGTGCACGAATTCAGTGTCATCTCAGGAATGCAACAACAAATTGCATTTTATGTGCAGTGCAGAATGGCACAGATTGTAAAATGTAAATTGCGCTAGTCTTAGCGGTGCGGTTCCACTCAACAAAAAACTTAGTTCCAGTCGCATTTCAAGTGCAGCCTAGGATCGCACAAAAATACAACCGAAAGCTGCGCAGTATCCAGTATCCAATAGAGTGTATACACATATTGTCTGGTATTAGCTTTACAATTTTATCTCAAAGCAATAGCGCTGCAATTAATTTTTATTTTTTTTTCTTTTTAGGATTATTGTCTCATTTACTATTTCGTCTGCTCCGTCTGTAGTTTCATAAGTTATTATTTAAAGTTAAGTTAAGTTAATATTATAACATGATTTGTTTCATATGTAAAGAAAATATAGGGTCCGTGAACCCATTTATAGAACATTTAAAAAAAATACATGATCTAAGTACATATAGCACTTTTAGATGTATGGAAAATAGTTGCATGCAATCCTTTCAAAATTTAGGAAGTTTTAAAAAACATTTAACTAGAAAACACGTTCAGATTTCAACACAACCTGTAAGTGTCGCTAGTAGCTCTAATCAAGGCAATATGACCCAGAATATTTTTTTCGAAAATGATGATACATTTGATAGTTTGCAAAAATACTCAGAAGCATTCGAAAGTAAAATTCCAGAAGTTAAGGAATTCAATGTTGAAGACAGTCTTAATGAACTCTTTACATCGGCTATTGGGTTTGTTTTAAAATTGCATGATAAAAATAGTTTCTCAAGGAAAAATATTATAGAGATTCAAGAGGGTATACGAAATTTTATTTTAAATCCGATGGTTGAATTGTTTAAATCATTTTCAAATAAACACCTTGCAAACAAAAACATAGAAGCCCATAACGAATTTTTGAGTCTAATATCAAAGTGTCGTGACCCATTTTATTATTGCAATACTGAGTACAAGTTATTTGACTGGCTAGAAAAAAATGAGTTTTTAGGACGCTTACACGAATTTTCAGTAAACAAACAAATCGACGCAGTTTTTAATAACGGGAACCTAGCATATGACGAAAAAAGCACTAAAGGTGTTTTAATGCCATTAAAGTTCCAATTCCAAAAATTTTTTGAGAGCGGTGACATATTGAATAAAACTATTCTTCACATGCAAGCCTTAAGTAAAGAAAACAAAATGTCAAGTTTTATTCAGGGTGACCTTTGGAAGCAAAAAAGTAATTTGTATCCGGGAAAAATACTTATACCATATTTTCTATACACCGATGACTTCGAAATAAATAATCCATTAAGTTCTCATGCCGGAGTTCACTCAATATGTAACATTTACTATACTTTTCCCTGCCTCCCGTGGAAAGAATCAAAGCTAGATAATATTTTTTTAGCAGGAATCATTAAATCAAGGGATTTGAAGTCGTTTGGAAACGAAAAATGTTTTCAAGCTTTGATACAAGAACTTAAAAGTCTTGAAGTTGATGGCCTTGATATTAACTTTAACGGACAGGGTAGAAAAAAAGTTTATTTCGTTTTGGGGATTGTGTTAGGAGATAATTTGGGGTTGAATACAATTTTAGATTTCAATAGATCATTTTCAGCTAATTCCTATTGTAGGTTTTGTAAAGTTAAAAGATCTGAAGCGCAGACGTTATCCGTTGAACGACACGATTTATTAAGAAATCGTTCTAACTATGAAAGAGATGTTTTTCTAAATAATTCTTCTGAAAGTGGCATACAAAATTATTCGCAACTAAATGAAATACCATCGTTTCATGTTGTAGAAAACCATTGCGTTGATCTTATGCATGACTTATTCGAAGGGGTTTGTCATTACGATGTTTGCCATATTATTAACTATTTCATCCATACAACTTCTTATTTTACTTTGGAAACCCTAAATTTAAGAAAACAAACTTTTCAATACGGCCCATTAGAGATTGATAACATGTCGGGTGAAATAAAAATTAATCATTTAAAAAGCAAACATTTAAAAATGACAGCGAGAGAAATGATGACATTTATATCTTTCATTCAGATAATGGTTGGAGATTTAGTTCCACAGGATGACGAGGTATGGAAATTTCTTCTCAATTTAATTGAAACAATTGATTTGCTGCTTTCTTTTGAAATTTCCGATGACATCATCTCTATGTTGAAAATGAAAATTGAAATTCACAACAACGATTATGTTCGTCTTTTCAATGACACGCTAAAACCAAAACATCATAATTTGACTCATTATCCATCTGTTATGAAACAATCGGGACCTATTCGGAACTTTTGGTGTTTTAAATTTGAAGCTAAGCATAAAGAATTTAAGCTTTATTCTCATGCCATCACGTCCCGTAAAAATATTTGTTTGACTTTAGCAAAAAAACATCAGCTAAAAGCTGCATTTAAGTTATTTAATACCCTAAATCACTTAAATCACAGCTACTTTTGCTTTTATGAAACAAATAAAAAAGAAAGTAATTTTACAAATCTAGTATCAGAAATTCTAAAAGTACCTATCACGGACATAGAGTTTTATTCTAAAACTGAGATCCAAGGTTATAAATACCAAACACAATTTTATATAGCCCAGTTTAAATCGGACATAGAACTGTACGTTATAATAGACATTATTCTCTTAAAAAAAGAAAAGGTTTATTTGTTTTGCCAAAAGATTAACAGAATTCAATACAATCCGCATATATTATCTTTTGAAATCGACGAAAAGCAGTTAGGTGGATTTTCAATTATATCTTTAAAAGACATTGTTGGACCACCAATGACGTTAATAAAAACTGCTGAAGGTAAAACGGTACTAAGAGTTAAGGAATATTTTGTTTCAAATTATCAGATATAAAAATTTAGCTTTAATCGACGAGTCATTATTTCTCTTTAAATTTATTAGATAAAACGCGTCTTTAATGAAGTAGGTAGTACGAAAGAGTAAGTTTATTATATGTCAAATAAAAGTAGGGTGAGTTTACAAGATAGGGTCAGGTTACAAATATAGGGTAACACCAACAAAATTTATTAAATTGTTAGTAACTATGTATACAGGATTATTGCAATTTGTGCAAACAAAGTTTAGGGTTTAATTAGACTCAAGAATTAAGAATTGCCAAACAAACACAATTATGCAAAAGACGAATTTTGCTGTCATATTATCTACATTAAAATAAAAACGAAATAACATATGTAAAAATACCAAGAAAGACAAGACAAAAATTCGTCATGTGTATCATCAAGCATTTAGGAGAAAAGCTCTTTCATTATTAATTAATCTTTCATTTAGATAGTTATACACTTACAAAAACATAAAATAATTGTCAAAATAATATATTATTGAAATTAGTATAAGGTTTAAAAGTGTAAAATAATTATGGTTTTCAATATTCGTAATTAATAACCCAACTTTGATACAAAACTAAATATAACAACTAGTGAAACCTTTATATTTAACGTAGTTTATTAAACACTGCAGTAGTTTCAATCCTTGCCAATGGCAACGCCGCCGCCGCTGAAGATTGTGGACGTTGGTGAAGTGGAGGATGCAGATGGGGAAGGCATTATTATATCTAAATCAGTAGAAATGGAAATAATGTCAGACATAGAATTGGAAAATATTTTAACAAACTACCAAACAACGACTATTGTAAATATAGACCCACATGATGAGCTGACAAATTTATTGAAAAATTGGGACCAGTTAGAATTATTGGATCAATTTAAAAGTAAGTTAACATTTTTTGTACATACTTCATTTCCATTTTATTTCACAATATAAAAATTATGATTCATTTATAGAAATTTAGTGGGTTTCTTAAAAAAAAAAAGTTTCTGAGCAGGAAGAGATAAATAATATTTCAGAAATTATTTGATCTAAATGCCTACAGAGATAAAATTCAACGAAGCAGTATCCTGTTCCGCACGCTTAATTCTTAATTTTATATAGATGGGCCACGCAAAATATCTGCTCTAAATTTGTGGTATCTCTTAGTTCATTGAAGAATGCTCTAAAAGAAAGTATATCCTGTTGAGAGTATATCCTTTTATTTAAAAATTTTGTAGTACCAAATACGTTATGACATTGGTATATTCATTTCGCACAAAAAAACATAAGTCGAAATGGGTTTGGTACTACAAAATTTTAAATTTTTAATTTTATTCACGAAAATACCACAAAATAGCCAAAATAAATACTGCTTTGCTAAACTGCCTCGCGAGCAGGATACTGGGCAGGATACTGGGCTTAAGCTTGAATTAGTTAAACTTTTCCATACAAAAACTCTATGATAGTTGTTAGTTTTTGGTATGCCAAACATTTGTCTAATCACGTGTTAAATGATATAAATTAAATGATCTTCAAGGCCCTTTTTTTTAAACTAAACCAAAAGACAAATGCAAGCTCTTGTTTTTGAGATTTTTTGCTTAATTACATCCCACTGCTAAACGAAACTAAAAATGTTGCTATAAATTAGTTCATTCATAATTCATAAATTTGTTCATGCCATCTGATGGGCTAAGGGTTAAGAAATTGTATTTCAACATTCTCTTTCAGAGGAGGGCATAGATATTGACGTATTGAAAAATATTGAGTGTCACCACCTAGAACGAGTTCTAAGACCATTTACATACCGAACATTGATTATGTTTGAAGCCAAATTAAGAGAGTGGCGACACTCGATTGGAAAGCCCCTATTAATGTTCTCCAATGCAGGATTTAGGCCGATTGCCAGCTCCCAATGTTCATCTAGAGCATCCTCCCCGTACGTATCACGACAAAACGTTATAAATTCTCCAAGCACGCCAAGATCATCCAAATCACCAAATCCGCCGAATTCAATATCTTTAGGAGAAATTTTGAACAGCAACCCCAAAACTTTGGCATTAGCTGAAGACTACGATAAGTCAAACAAATTTCAAGAACACCAAAGGAAACAACTTATTGATACAATAGCCAGTTATTTTGATCAGAACAAAATTCATTTGGATTTACATTCAAGTTACAAAATTGAAACGGAGATTGCAGAAAGATTCCCGACTGAAAAACTGGTAAACACTACCTATATCCACATTTTAAGCTGGAATGAAAATAATTTGCAATTTCTAAACTTTTGTAGGAATATTATCGAACAGGTAAAAGAGGCAAAATTTACAACAAGTATTGCAACATTAAATCCTCTTCCAAAATGAATACAATGGAGGCAAGTACTACTTCATCCCCTTCAACAAGCGCAGCAAAAAATAAAACTCCAGAAACACCGAGCTCTGATATAGGTACGTTCTTATTTGCGTTATTTTTTTATTTAGTTAAGGAAAATAAGAGCAACTCTACTTTCTTCGAAACATTTTGGGTTGGAACCTGCTTAAGCATACAACCAAAATAATTGATATCCGAAACTTATACTCGACTATAAAATATATGAAAAGTGCACAAATGTTTTCACTTATTTAAAAAAAAAAAAAGTTGATTACAATTTTGTATAGAAGAGAGAAGAAATCATATTTTTCAAATACTGTTTAATTAAGCAGAAGTTATCCTTTTGATTTAAATTAATTTATATAAATAAAAAATATATATACATAATATATCTTATTTGCATCTTGGTTAGAGAGTAAGCGCTTTCAACCTTTTTTTTATTATTTTTCTTCTTGCCTTGATATTAAGCACTGACGTTTTTATTAAAGTTCGTTGATATTTCTCGTGGTTCAACACTTTTTTAAATAAGTGAAAACATTTATCCTTTAGTGTTGCGCGATAATCCAAAACCGCATCGATACATCGATATTTTATTATCAAGACGAAAATATCGGTGTAAAAAAGAAATCGACCCAAAAAAAATCGATAGTATTGATGATATCGGTTTATATGCTAACTTAAAATTTTCCTAAGTTTTCTATTCATTTTTATTAAAAAAAAATGTTTGAATTGTTTATTTATTTTAATCAATTTCTATTTGACAAAAGAAATAATTTAAGACAGGGAGCGGGTCATAATTCTGCATTTCAAAATTCTGTATCGACAAAATTCTGCATATTTATTTTTTGAAAATACTGTATGAACAATATTCTGTATTTCAGAATTCTGTATTTCAAAATGCTGTATATCCAAAATGCTGTAAATGCAAAATTCTGTTTATCGAAATGCTGTTTATGCTCCAATTCCATATTTTGAAAAAGTGTTTGCGTAACGAAAAGCAAGCTTTGAAATAATTTTTAAAATTTATTGAGAAATAAAATATGTAAAATAGACAGAAGACAGTGGCACATTGGCACATTGGCGTGGTGTGGTGGTTGCGTGGTGACCAAGATAATTAAGACCAATTAACAAATACGACATTTTAAAGACTGGTGAATTCGTTGTTTGCTCTTAAATCACTTTCATACCACTTTGCGCCATTCAATCGCCACACCATTCCTATGCCAGCGCTACGCCCGCCACTGCCTCACCAGTTCGGTGCGCGCCTTGTCTAAAGTAAACTTAATAATGAAATAATATGAACAGGAACAGTACACATAAAGACAACAATAAATTCTAAATTGATGCAAATAAACAAAAATATTGATTTGGAGCTCAGTAGTAAAATTCTGTTTTTTTTTTTACTAAGGCAACTGCTAAAGGTAAAGCTTTGATTGTATAGTAGCAAATTCAAAAGGTATTCGTCGCAATTTGTTTTCATAAATCTATGCTGACATTCACGGAGACAGTAAAATATAAAAAAAATGTATTTACGAGAATTCTATATTTAAAAAAAATGGTTTTAATAATGTAAAAAAGTGCGCACTTTTTTACATTATCAAAACCATTTTTTTAAAATACAGAATTTTGAAATACAGAATTTTGAAATACAGAGTTTTGTTCATACAGAATTTTGTTCATACAGAATTTTGAAATACAGTATTTTGAAATACAGTATTTTGAAAACAGACTTTTGACCATACAGTCTTTCAACCCCAACCCTTTAAGACAATAATTTAGCTTTTTTTGGAATGATTTTTGTTGTCTTTAGTTGCAGAAGAAGATGCAGAACATACATATCGGGCATTGAAGTATGATAACTTGTCATTGGAGGAATTTGACCGTTGCTGGAAAGCATGTATAAATCACAGACTCCTACAAATAAAAAACGCTTCTTCCACCTCTGAAATTTTTACTAAATGGCCCCAGTATAAGCTTCCAACTGGCCATCGCTTGGTAAGTAAAAACGTTTAATCAGCTTCACTCAGTTCGAAAAATATTAAGAATTTTAAATTCCTTAGATTGATATAGACTTCAGTCAACTTTATCAAAATTCCGGTTCATTTTTGAACAAGTGGGGACAACTGGTGGAAAAACTGCTGAGATTTCTCTCTACTGAAAACCATGTCAAGGAAAAAAGTATACGAGAGATCCTAAAGAAAATAGAATCAACAAATCCATCTGAAAGTATGTTCTTTTTTATATGTTCTTAATATATACATTACTATTATTATTATTTTTACCTTTTCAAGTAATTGGTAAACATAAATATACACTAAAAAAAATTATAGTTTAAAAAACTAATAAAACGTTTTTATAAGTATACCTACTGCACTAAAAGGCAAAAAAGTAAAAATTAACCAATCTATTTTTAAAGTTTTTCCTGGAAGGGGCTTAGTGTAAGCCATGTTTGTAGTTATGTATTGTATTATTTGAGTGTAAACTACACAAACATGGCTTACTCTAAGACCCTTCCATGATAAACCATACCCTACATCAAATTCAACTACGTCGTACATGTAAAATACGTACTCGTATATATACATTCTGAATTCCAGTCGTCCGAGTGACAATTCTATTTATAGAAAGCAAACCAAAACTACCCCTCCTAAGCACAACTGCAGTCGAGATCGAGATAAAAATTTTTGTTTGCATTTGGCCAAATAAGATCTATTTTCAATTTATTATATCTCACCCTCTGGATGGACCAGAAAGATGAATGTTAGGTAGCTCAAAATACTCGGTGAAGTATTGCCTTAGAATTAAAAGGATTTCTTGAGTTGACCTACATAGATTTATATATAGAAAAGTTTGCACCCGCTTTTTTCAACCCTTATAGGACGAATTTTAAAAATTTATTAGGTATGTAATAGTTTTGACTTAGGTATCTATTGACATACAAAGCCTCAAGTTAATATGGCTAATGGTTCATGTGTTATGAAAAAGCCTCCCTTAAAGGGGCAGGGGAAGTCAAAATTTAAAAATTCCTTCTAAATATTACATTGTCTTCACAACCCAACCAGCATGGAACATTTCAAAGTTCTAAGTTTATTGTTTGGCTTATTTTCAGATTGCAAAGATGCAGCATTGCTTTGGGCTCTACATGGATACTTTGTACCTTTCCAAAAAGTTTTCAAAAAGGACAAAGAGGGACATAAACATGTTACCAGATATACCATCAAAGACTCGCAGAATTCTTTCATTTGGGTGGGCAAGACAATTCAAGCAATAGAGGAACATATTGCTTTTCTTAATAAAATGGCTGAGAATGTTCAGCCATTTATAATTGTACACGGTGATTCAATTCTGAACTTTTCAGACATTTTTGTGTATTTTGATGGGGTTAAATTTATATTTAAAAGTTTCATCCGAGCAGTGGATATCTGCTTCAAAATTTTTTATTTGTTTAATCTCCAGTACCCAATCGCTTGTTCCTCGTTTTGGGGCTTTATAGAGACCCAATATTTTAAAAGAAATAAAAAAGAAATATGTGCCAAGACTCATGTGTTACTGAATGAGATCTTATAATAAACAGATTAAAGATTATTGTAATTCCATTTTCCTGGGCTCATCTTATTTATAAAATAAAAATGTAAAAATGAATTATTTAAAGATGTTTTTTAATTTCACCATTCAAATTTCAGCAAAAAAAACAAGACAATTAATAACATGCAAATTGTTAATAGGTTTGTAAAAAATAATTTTCACACATTCATTTTTTCATCTTTTTCGTATTTTTACAGAGTTCGAGCAACAAGACCAACTAAATTTAGAAAGCATCATTTCCTTGTTTTGCTTTTTTGTTAATCAAATTTTTAATTTCTGGTCCGGAAATTAAAAATTCATTGGCAGAAAAATAAGGCTATAAGAAATTTTACATTTTAAATTTATTCAAAATAACTTGTTCGTTGATTTGATGGACAGGTTTATTCTGGGTGATCACAGAATCCGTCGTATTCGGAATTTTGCTACGAACCCCGAAAGAACTATCGCAGAATCCATCGTAGTGGAACTATAGTTCTTTCGAACTATCACAGAATCCGTTGTAGTGAAATTTTTTTCCGAAAAAATTTCCACTACGATGGATTCTGCGATAGTTCTTTCGGGGTTCGTAGCAAAATTCCGAATACGATGGATTCTGTGATCACCCAGATTATTTTTAATAAACGTGTTTATTAAATTAATAAACCTGTTTATTAAATTAATAAACTACTGTTCACTGTCACTATTAACTCATTCATTGATTCAATTAATAAGGTTTATTAATTTAATAAACCTGTTTATTATTTTTAATAAACGTATTTATTAAATTAATAAACCTGTTTATTAAATTAATAAACTACTGTTCACTGTCACTATTAACTCATTCATTGATTCAATTAATAAGGTTTATTAATTTAATAAACCTGTTTATTATTTTTAATAAACGTATTTATTAAATTAATAAACCTGTTTATTAAATTAATAAACCTGTTTATTAAATTAATAAACTACTGTTCACTGTCACTATTAACTCATTCATTGATCCAATTAATAAGGTTTATCAATTTAATAAACCTGTTTATTATTTTTAATAAACGTATTTATTAAATTAATAAACGTATTTATTAAATTAATAAACCTGTTTATTATTTTTAACGAACGTATTTATTAAATTAATAAACCTGTTTATTATTTTTAATAAACGTATTTATTAAATTAATTAACCTGTTTATTATTTTTAATAAACGTATTTATTTAATTAATAAACCTGTTTATAATTTTTAATAAACGTATTTATTAAATTAATAAACCTGTTTATTAAATTAATAAACTACTGTTCACTGTCACTATTAACTCATTCATTGATTCAATTAATAAGGTTTATTAATTTAATAAACCTGTTTATTATTTTTAATAAACGTATTTATTAAATTAATAAACTACTGTTCACTGTCACTATTAACTCATTCATTGATTCAATTAATAAGGTTTATTAATTCAATAAACCTGTTTATTATTTTTAATAAAAGCATTTATTAAATTAATGACCAAGTCTTCATAGTTACTATTAACTCGTTAATTAAATCAATAAATGGAGTTTATTAATTTTATAAACTTGTTCATTGCTATAATTAATGGGTTATTAATATTTTTTTTATAAACACTGTTAATAGAATTTATTAACGTTTATTAAATCCATAAACGTTAATTAAATTAATAAACTCGTATTCGTTGTCACAATTAACGCGTTCATTGGACAAATATTAATTAATTATTCATTGTCTCAATGAATTTTTTGTTTGAATCTACGTACCTTTTTGGTTCAGTGTACTTGTCTTCCTGACTGTCTCCGGAATAAAAAGAGTGCTCTAGGACCCTACCAGAGAAATCACAATAGATCCCTTTAGAGAGGTCGCAGTGCCAAAGCCCAATGAAGGCTCTCCCGACTTAATATCTAATCTAATCTAGTAGGGATCATAGCCCTCTCAATTTACTGTTCGCCGATTCGACCTCAAAAAATATCTGCAGCCATCCCGGTTTCTGAATTTCTGATCACCTCGTCACTGAGTCCAATCTAAAGACTTCCTTGGATCTTCGAACTTCTAATTATATCAGGCATTACTACTGGTGCTGTCATGCGAAGCTCGACCTGTGGATCGGTACAGGTCCTCTGCCTTTATTGGACGAATTCGATACCCATTTCCCTCCAAAACATCCACCCATACATCAAGTGCTCTTCTATGCAGGGAGGTTTGATCCTGATGCACTTTGGGGTCCGTCATTTTTTTTTTCAAACACTCCAATAAATAGCAAACTTAAAAAGCTTACCGGTATACACATATTCTATTGTTCTGTAAAATAAATACATCAAACAATTAGCCTATTAGATTCATAAATGTATTAATTTTTTTCATCTCTAAATTCACAACATGCTTTTATATTTTATTGTTAGATACTATTCATACCCTACCTATCTGAAATTAGAAAATGTATAGAGGTACCTGCGCCATATTTTCTCTATAGCTGCACAAGCGAATGTAAACCAACAAATGAAAGAAGTTAAAAGCAAATACGTAGGTAGGTGCTTAAGAAAAAAAAAAACCATGTAGAAGTTATAATTATTATTCCAAGCAGCACGATATAGTATGTATATGTATAATTACCTTTTCTACAACAGGAGTGCACCATTTCATGGTTTAAGGATTTCCGTTCTTTTTTATAATTTCTAGTCTTATTTTTTTTCGAGGAGAACGTGTTCTTCCATTTGGGATATGGAAGGTAAATGTTTTACATAATACGCTATATAGATGACTATAGAGATATATGTGAAATAAAAACCTTGTTTAATCCTCTGGTGAATACTAATGAATTCCGTTGTTTGTAATTAATTTGGGCTGAAAATTATGAATAAAGCAGAACATGGCTATGCAATAAAGTTGAGCACAATTATGTTTCCCATTTCATTTTCTTTGTGTTTAACCAACTTAACTGGTAGACAGTAGGTGGAAAATATTTGTATGCATTTAAGCAAAGCTGTGTAAGTTAGGGTTCTTCTTACCTACAGTGGTTTTGATCTATTTGACTGGGACAAGAAACACTGATTTAGGTGGTATACGGTATACCTAAGCATGCCATTTATTTTTCAAGGAAAAACAGGAAAAATCAAAGAAATTTTTCATTTCACAGGATTTATTTTTCCGAATACAGTATAGATTACAGGATAGTTTTTTCTTCGAAATCTAATATTAGAATAATATAGTAACTTAAACAAATAAAAGAAGTAGTTGGCGCAACAGGTCCGTATAGGCACCCTAGCTTCTCACAACCGTTTGTGTGAGTTTTTATTTTTGGGACAAATGGAAGGGACCTACAATTTTATGCCGAGTCCGAACGGCTGAATTGAGAAGCTTTTTCAGGGCAGTCATACTCTCGGATGTTTGTCAGACGTTCGCGAGAGGTGGCGCAGTAGAAAAAAACCTTAAGATGTAATTTGTGTTTTTCCGGGGATCGAACCTCGGATCCCTCGCACAGTAGTCCAGCACACTAACCACTGCGCTACTGCGCCCACAACAAAAGTAAAATTTTTAGTGTTTGAAAATTCCAAAAATATCAATGATACTTGTGCAGTATTGAACCCGCGACCACTCACTTAAATACAAACAACAATGCGCAAATCTTCCATTAGCGAACCTTTTATTGGATTAGTCATCGTTGCGATTTATTTGCTATGATTTAATAATCCACTTTGGTGCTATCATGTTGGTTTAACTCATACCATATCACCTATCGCCAATTAAGTACTATAGTATTGGCTACCGCATTGCACCCAATAAAACACGAAAGCGAATTAAATACAGCAAAAGAAACAGCATGTCGCATACTCATACATCCTGCAGATGATCCTGTTAAGTGTCCATTAGGCGCACGAAAGTCCCTCGCATAATTTCCTTCACTTAATTTGGGGAGCAACTTAATTCCGAATTTCTATCATGTATTTGTAAGGTCACTTAATTTAATCAATATTAAATGCGGTACTCGAAAATGTGGACTTTTCACATGCTCACACAATTTGGGATTATGTACCTACCTCTGAGGGAGGCTCGTATTTCAAACTATATGCTGTGGTGTGGTTGATATTATTTCCAACAAAATAATCCAATATGAGGCTAATATCGACGCAATAAAAGCACAGAACTCTCTTCTATTAGTAGTAGTTGAAGTTGAGCCATTATCATGGCAGAGAATTATTTTTGGGTTAATTAGAAGCCATCCGAGTCCAATCGAAAACGTGACTAGCATTACTATATTCTCACGTAGCTAGGACCTACGAATAGCTAGTGCTATTTTTTTCACTACCGTTTACTTAAATCATTTGAACTATAATAAGCTTTACTATGATATGCGAAATGATAAATTACCAGACATATTTTATGTCTAAAAAAAAGTAAACGTTTCTACTACCTAAAATATGTATAAATCCGAATAATTTATTATACCAAGGCCAAGTAGGTAATAAAATGGAGCAGGTTTTATGCCTATACGTTTACATATTGAGCGTATGCATCGGGTGAGTCCTGCTCCTGAATGTTTTGCTTACTCGGTTCGCATGTGTGTGTAAAATAATAGTTATTACTATTTCTACTGATTAATGGATCGCTATTATGGTCGCATTAATATAGGAAAGGGAGGAATTAGCAGTGATTCAAGCTTAGAGGAGAACAAACAGGAACAATATTTATGATGGAAAATAATTGCTATATTATTCGGTGGATAATAATAATTTTTGTAGACTAACACTTTGGTTAGAATTATAGCTATCATTTGGTATCAATTAAATCACCCTTGAAGTAACAATCCTATGAAGGCAACATATTTCCGAAATTTCTTTGAAAACAGAACAAGCTAGCTTTGGAAAAAAAAAAAATAATTTTCAGAGGACTACTAAAGCTTCTCAATTCAACCGTTCGGACTCGGCATAAAATTGTAGGTCCCTTCCATTTGTCCCAAAAATAAAAAAAAACTCAAACTATGTAGGCCTAGGTTTTTTTTTAGAAATCTAACACCTATTTTCACTGCTTGCCGCTTTGGTCGCTTCTAAAGTGTTACAGATTCGAATCTTACGAGAGAAGTATTAAAAAAAACTGGTTGGGTATTGTTCTCTCGGAAGTATGTAACTGAATCAGCTAGTATCAGAGAGGTCTAAAACGAGCTTCTCACACTACGAACTACAACAGATAAATTTACTTGATTGGGTTAACAACGGCAGTGAGTTTTTACAGGACTGGTCAAGTTGTTGAAAAAGAGATGGAGGCAAAAATAAGCACTGACAACGAAATATTCCAGCTGCTGTCCTAGGGTGAAATCAATGCGATCCAGGTTAAGGATTGTACATGAAATTAACTATGTATATTATCAGTAATCACAAACAAAATAAATCGCTAGAAAGCGAGCAAGACAATGAATGATGCGCTTACTGTCAAAGATCCTGTAAATCGAAGACAACCTGTGGATGAAATGAAAATATAGGCAAGAAAAGGACAGTAAGGCCCGAAACACACATGCGATTTCAATCGCGCGACTGTTTAGTCTTACTTCGTTGCTTACTGTGGGCGGATTACGGTTGTCAATAAAGAAGCTGGTTGGGTCCAATTCGCTGGCTGTCTCGGGTCAAACGGTTCCTTTATGAGATCTTTATTTAACTTTGTGATTAGAGTACAAGAAACAAGCGGAGCAAACGTGATGCCTACAACAAGTGGAAGCGCTATAGAAATCCTGAGTTTCCTGAAAGCATTTTACCAGTTGCGAAACCTGCTGACCTCCCAAGTAAAACAGCCTAAATGGCAATATTATAAGACACAGATACAATAAATTCTATGGAAATTGTTCTCGAAAACTTTTTTGGAAACATTTTCATGAGTACCTATCGATTAAAAGACAGTCCAGGAGGATAAGGACCTCAAACCAACTCAATAGTCAATTTTTCTGATATCGAAGCGGCATAATTTTTGTCAGAACTGTCCCGAACAGATCCTTTGAATTTCCCAAAGCAAAATTATATGCTTCAAGGGTGATACTTCAAATCAAGTCTAAGACTATTACTGACATATGTACATCTACGTATATGAATCGCATTAATTAGTTAAGATAATTACGAGTTTCCGAATTTATGGAAATTAGTAAAAATGAATAAAAAGGCATTAGCTATTCAGCTCTACCAGGATCTACTGACTGAGTACCTACAGATGTTGTTATTCTTCTTTATTTGACAAGGTGCTGGAGAAACTTATTCATAGTCAGATAGCAGTTTTTGTCTAACGAGCAAGGTTCTCAGTAGTAATTAATATGATTTCTGTAAAATGTAGAGCTATACACCCTACTGCTCAAAGTCACAGATGATTTAAGAAAAACTTTAGACGAAACCCTTGTTATTAAAAGTGGTATATTTAAAAAAACCATAAATGCTACAAAAAATTAAATAACGCACTTTTCTTCTGCTATAACAAAAGGACACATTTTTATTTAATTTCGAATAACATAATATACTAAGAAATAAAATATTAAGAAAACGATCAGAATACAAAAAAAGTTATATGAAATAAATTCGAAGTCGAAGCTATGTAGGTATTGTGCATATCAACAGATTTCTATATTGGACAACAAGCTACATGCGAATAACGAATGCAATCCGTACATAGGGCAACATTTTTTACCTCTTCGGTTTGGAGATGAGAAAGCTTTAATTTAAACTTCGATAAAATTGTCATTACTCAAAAGAAAATGAATCAATTTTTTCAAACATTCAGAACGTATTTTCTTGAGCTCTATAAACGTCACCTTACAAAGCACAACCGATTTTTTTCCAAAGTTCAGTACCAGTATACCAATTTGCCAGTACCTACACAAAAATGGAAAATTGTTCAACCACTCGGTGGAAAATAAGTTTGATTTTGAGGATGGTAGAATTTTGGGTTGAGCAAAAAGTGGTAGAAGTCCCATCACTCCACTGTAAGACATACACTTCGAAATCAACATTCGTTGAGTTTTTGTGCCCACTTCAACGGAAGACATTACAGCTGATGTTCGTCAGAGGTGTCCTGATTGTCTATCATTATTGTAAGTGGCTTATTGTTTATGGCGAAGTGGCGCATTGGCTCAGTGGTTTGGTTAGTGAGTCAGGTTCAAAGTCTGCTGAATATCCAAACGTATTAGATACTGTCGTAAGTGAGCGTCTCAACGCAGCCGATCGATTGGGCATAAAATTGAAAAATTCCACTCATTCCAAAAAAAAAATCTTACGCAAACGAAACGAGTGGTTATAGCTCGATGAAGTCTAGTTACCTTGGTATACATCCAGTTTCAGTATGTTGACAGCTAAGTCTCCCAACGTTATTCTTACTTTTTAATTATACCTTCCACAGGAAGGTACCTATATTCACTTCAGCCAAATTTTAACCACTTCCTCTAAACGTAGGGCTTTGAATTTTGCATGCTTGTTCGATTTTGATGGCAATACTAATAGAAGAATATGACATCCTCTGCCCCTTTAAGAAGCTTTTCATAACTCACAAATCGTTAGCCGTACTAACTTGAAACTTTGTAAACTGCTAGATAAGTAAAAATTATTAAATGCGTATTTCGGGTATTTAAGGGGCTCAAAGATTGTTCTATTTTTACCGTACTACATTGAACTTGCCATTATGTTCATAAATCTATGTCAATCGAAAAAATTTCAAAATAGTTTTTATACAATACTTCTCTGAGTGATTTGAGTTATCATTCATCTTTCTGCTCCGCCCAAAGCCTGAGCTGTAATAAATTGCCAAATGGGAACAAACAAAAAATATATTCTTTTCCCGATTGCAGCTCTAGTTATGTTGGGCTAGATTTGGCAGCACTTCGAAAGTACTATGTATATAGATAGTTATACACCTCGACATCACACAACACTCTGTCTTCTGAAAATAGAATGGTCACCTGTCTGAGAGTCGCCATAGCCAACGCCCGACGGATGCCTGCGGCGAGCACTCAGAGCTCTCACTCTCAAACTAAATAATAATTACAAACATTTATTAACCTAAGACTAAGACCCTTATTGGATAAACAGTGAGAACATTGTAAATGGTCCACAACGACACTTTCTAGTTGCCCCTGACTTAGACGTTTATTTCCGTCGCTGTTCATTATCCTTACTATTATTATTAGAAGTGACGATGCATATTTTTTGTTAAATTTGTTTACTAATTATGTTTAGTCCAAGCAGTAAGTCATCTGTTTACAAAAGTATTGAAAAATATTCCCTGTGATGTCATAAGGAAATAATTGGGCCAACAAACATTTTAGCTGCAAAAACATTAATGGGTACAATTTGGAAAGTTTCTCTATTATTCTACTAAAAAAGAAAAAAAAAAAACATTGAATGCCAAAGGTCTACACTTCAACTCCAGACTGTTTGTTTTAACGACTTTATGCCATCTGCAGGAATATACTTCTTCTCGTTATTAATAGGAAATCTTACAGGACAGTGACTTATGAATGGCGAATACGGTGTTGTGGTGGCATATTGCTGTAACTAATTAGAGGATCTTTTGCAAAGCGGGAAAATTCCGGCTGTCCGAATATGGCAACATAGTACTACATAGAGTTCAACCGTCTGAAAATATTGTAATTAGGTACTTTGCGCGATTCTCCCTAAGTGTCTTTCCTATCAACGTATTTTTATTTTTTTTTTTGTAAATAATTGTTTTGTTTTGCTATTCCCACGTGCCCTGTCGAGTATAATTTTTGAAATAGGTTTATTGTGGCAGAGCAATATCCTTTGTTCGTGTCCCGAAAGCAAAATGTAAAAACCACTTCTCGTAATTTAATTAGATATTTTGATTTTGTAAGGTAGGTATTTAATTAGCTATAAAAAGCAAGAACTGCAACCACTTCAAATTCGAAAGAAGTGCAAAACGAGTAGAGATATATTATGTACTAGCAAATGCCCGCGGCTCCGCCCGCCGGTTTCTTTTCTTTAAAATAAAACTAAGCTCTATTTTAGGCTTACAAAATATTTTATCGCAATGCCTTTTTGTAAACTATACACGTTATTATTTTAGTGGGCGCAAGTATAAACAACTGCAGCTCACACGCGAACATGCAACATATAGCTGTCCATGTGAAAAACATGGCTGTCGGAGTCCAACTACAGCAATGGCCGAGTAGTTCCGAAGATAGCCCCTAACCCTCGTTTTCCCTTCCCCAATCCTGTCCCAAGTAACCTATACTGATCCGGAGGATGTAGCCAGTACAATGTTGAAAAGTTTTTAAAATCGGCCAAATAGTTCCAGAGTTAGTCCCTACGACTCCTTTACCCTTCCCCAGTCATCAATTTAGTCCTTACGCAACTTGCACCGAAGTCCTAAGTCAATGGATATAATAACTATTTCACATAAATGAAAACTCGTCACAGGTATGATTTGATTATTTATATCTACTACTTTATATAGGTATTTACCATTGTGCAAACGTACTTATTTACGCATCACAAATTACCTACTTTATGTACATACATATGTAAATAGGTTGTTTTATGCGTATCCATTCCCTACATCAAATTCAACTACGTCATACATACGCATATACAATGTGCATTCTGAATGCTTGTCGTGCGAGGTGTGAGTAATCGTTCTATTTTTAGAACGCAATATAAAACTACCCCTGAGTACGACTGCAATCGATAAAGCAAATTTTTTGCACTTGACCAAATAAGATCTACTTATTTTCAATTTATTTTATCTCACCCTCTGGATGGACCAGAAAGATGAATGTTAGATCAAAATACTCGGTGAAGTATTGCCTAACAATTAAAAGCATATCTTGAATTGACATAAAGATTTGTGAGTATAATCGCAAGTTAAGCGTAGTAAGGTCGAAATAGAAAAGTTGGTTTGAAACGTTTTTCAACCCTTATAGGACGAATTTTCAAAAACGATGAATGAGGCATGTAATAATGTTTGCTTATCTATCAACATACAAACTTTCAAGTTCATACGGCTAACGGTTCTTGAGACCCCCCTTACTCTCCGCGACTCCTTTACTCCTGAGCACTTCTCACCCACCCTACGGACTAAGTTGGCCACACATCTATAATTCAGAAAAAAATCATGAAAATCGGACGAATAGTTCTCGAGTTATGGAGGGACGAACCGTCCGTCTGTTCGCATTTTATATAGTAGTATGGAAGTATGGATATGGAGGATATTGTTCTCATGAAATTGATTCATTTGACTATATTAAAGGTATTACAGAATAAAAATGGTATGTATTAGATTAATCCGAATCGTATACTAAGCGAAAAAGGGATAACAATTTGTGATGTATACGTAGGTATATTAGCATTCTATATGCCTATGGTAGCTACAAAATCAACTGACTTGTATCGATTTCGATGAACTGTCTGACTCCATAACAAGAGTTCTTTCCCTGGACTTATTATCTCCTTCTCTGATGAACACTTAATTGAAGAATTGCAGCCTTTGGGCTCATCTTCGGACCATTGCACTATATCAATTAATTTCGTTACTTGTTAATTTATTTATCAATATAATTTATAAAAGATTAATGCAGGCGGGTTCCCTAACTGTGCGTCCCGGCGCCCTGGGGCGTCGCGTCGTGGGTCTATCCTAGGGTCGTCGCAAGACGTCAGGGTACCGTCGCCTGCACACGACGTTCCATCAGCTTTGAGCTCGATTTGAAATATATCTTGAGTTGGATCGATGTTGGCCATTGTGTTTTGCCGTGCACAAGAAGTCGGCATTTTGCAGACTTCAACTTGGCGAATTTTGCGTCGGGACTTGGGCCTATACCAATACTCGTTGAAGATCCAACTGACCCAGGAGCTTAAAGTTAATCCGCGGTACTAATAATCATTTTTAATGGCCAGGCTAACTTTTGCGAAGTCACAATGGCGAAAATTTCCTTATAAAATTATTTATTGTGACCGGCAACATATTTAAGATGAAGGTTAAAAATGTTTATTGGTAAGGCTCAATGATAACGGCCATAGAAAAATCATCTTTAGCGACGAGGCACATTGAATGGCTATGTTAACAAGCCAAATTGCCGTATATGGGATGATGCCAACCCACACGAGCTGGCAAAAGCTGCATTTGGTGCGGATTTAATTTCTCTGTTCTTTTTCTTGAAAATGAAAATGGTAAGGCCAATACCGTCAACGGGGAGCGCTACGGAACGATGCTAACCGATTTATTTTGGACCAAATTGAAAGATATGGAGGTAAACGATTTATGTGGTTCCAGGAAGACGTGGCTACGTGTCACACAGCAGACGCCATTTTGCATGAACCATTTGAGGGTATTGTTATCTCTAGCAGAGGTGATGTTAATTGGCCACCAAGATCGTACGATTTAACCCGGCTAGACTTTTTCTTGTAGGGTTGCCTGAAGTCGCAGCTCAATGCGAATAAACCACAATCGACCGTTATCCTTAAACCCAACATAACCAATGCCATCGCTCAAATTCAGCCGGATCTATGCAGCAGATTGGACCACTCGGATCTGTGACAACGTGAGAAGCTGCGGCGGACATTTAGACATGGTGTTATATTCCATACAATAATAGCATACATGGGCCTTTCAAATAAAAAAAGGATTTCGTTAATATCTCGCACACAGCTTACTTTATTCCATTTCAACGTCGACCCACCCTTATTGAAAAACCCTTTAGTGAATCTTCAGTAAGCTCAGCTTCTATTCACATATCTCTACTTTGCTCCGTTGTGTTTAGAAGGGCGTCACAAAAATATTATAACCAATATACTGAGTCGCAGTATGGAAAAGATGAACCCCTGGACTAATGTATAATCTGTAGGCTAGAAATGTAGATGCAATTTGGAGAATGAGAAATTAAAAAAATACGATCTGGGCAAGTAAAACAATACCTCGAAGAACTAAAACTTAAAACCGGCCACATGCAAATTACGCCTATTCGCATACGAGGTTTAGTTTAAATCGAACGCAATCAATATAATCAATCGATATAATTATAAGTCTAGACATCTCATCATCTCATCAAAAATGCAGAAAAAGAGAAAATTCTTAAAATAACTAAAAAACCTGGGAGCCCTCACACAGTAGTCCATTCCACTAACCACTGAGACACTGATGCGCCCACAATAGTATGAGTATTTAGCTGGATGTGGCCAAGTGGCTCGCGCTGGAAGTAGCTCGAATGCTGATATTGGCTTTGGTAAATGGACATGCAAAGAGCAAAGGCCATACAAAATATTGTAAAAGTGCGAAAGATTGATAAGCAATCTGGAGCAGTCTCAGGAAATACAAAGTCCGAATTGACAAGTACTACATTGTCAGCAAGATATTACAACCGCCGCGCTAAAAAGTGTGCAAGGTTTGCAATAACAAAGTTCACAAAGGCTAATAAAAATGGGACTTTCTCAACACTGATAAAGTAAAAAAAAAATACGTGCTGAAACTAAAGCAAAATAAATCTCTTTTTGCGGCGAGAGTGGTCCAATGGTGCGTCGTTTTATAAATTCCTTGAGGTGGGAGTCACCCTAGCGGTCTAGGGGTTTATACTGCAAAGCTTGAGTTACCTATATCTTTTCACGTCTCCTCCGTCAGGCAGCATAGTAGTTCCATCAGATTGGTATAGGGCTTGCATTATCCGCTGTTCCCAAACTCTGAGCACTTTAATATTTCTTCATTACAGAGGAAGGTATAAGTTAAGAAAATGAAATTATTTGTCTTACTTTTTGCGGTTACGTTTTTACAGTTTGTAAAACGTTACCAAAGTTCTGTCAACAGACTGACGAAGCAAGTTATGGAAAGATTGTACGAACGTGAATTCGAAATTTCTTAGACATGTCATAGCTTTCCAGGTGCATGTCATCAGGCAAGGCAAAAGTTTTGAAAACATTTTTTTAAGTTGTTCCATTTCTTTGAATTCTGGTGGTGCATGTAGGTATAATGCTTTTAGGGTTACAGATATTTTATGACTGAGAGCTTCACTTCAATAATTTAATCAATAAACTTTTTATTTATATACTGCAAAAATGGAATGTGTTAAGAAAACTAATATGTAAAGTTCTAGTTTTTTAATGGAATTTATAATTTAACCACAGATATGTGATCGATTTATTCGCCTTTTTTATAATTCATTTCTGTTGGACTACTCTTAATTACTTTCTTCAGGTGGCATAGGAGTGGTGAGCATTGGATGTGGTGATGGAATGGCGGCGAAGTGAAATTAAAGTGATTTAACACACACTGAAGTGGCAAACACCGTTTCATCAGTTCTTAAAATGACATACTATGTTGGAGTTTTGGTCGTCTCTCATTGATTTTAGTTTCAGGGTAAATAAGAAAACGCAGTTGCAATGCCAAAATCGAGGTCGTCAGCACCCGGTTGCTTCTCGAAAATTACTCTTTCTCGACATATGTGCCACCAGACTGGCATCACGCTGAAATAAGGCCTCAATTTCATTATGAAATTTTACCGCAAACTGAAAAATGAAAAAAGGCCCCAAAATATGAATTTTACGCAATTTTCTGTTGTTGTTGCCTTTCATGTAAATTTTTGGGGTGATTTTTCATTTTCAGTTCGGGGCCATTTTTCATTGGGGCCAAATTTCATGCAGCCCTATACATACCGTGTACTAGCACCTTTATTCATAGGCTTTAGCCATTCAATCAGCCACTTGGTCACCACGCCCTGCTTTTCATGAGTCGGCAAATCAAGCAAGCTACATTTATTAACTTGAGAAACTATAAAAAAATCAACAAAAAGGAGCAATTTTCAAAAATTAGCTCGGAACAAAATATTAAAAATTAAGAAGTGATTTTGAATTTTCATTAGGTACAGATTTTCAAACTTGTAAATGTAACAAGTCGACATTTTCAAAGGTTCCACCTTTCGGAAATTTATACTTGTTTAGCTTTATGTACCTTCTCCGATTTTCGATTTTAAAAAGGACGGTCGGCATCGGTGAGTTTGCCGAATTTTGCCTTTAAAATTTGAAAACGACTGAACCAAATTGGGAACTTCCTTCTGCGGGTTTGTTCGTAATTGCTTTTGCTACGCGAAGGTTTAGGAAAAAAGAAAAGTCCGCCAACTCGATTGGTCGCATTGGTCCAGGAGTGTAGCTGTTAAGTTTGGTTAAATTGTACAAAGGGGCGTGGGGCCTCCCAAAAAAAATTCGATGACATTATAACACGATAACCGCTGTACCGATTTTCATAATTTCGGCAAGTTCCTAAAATAAGTCGACATTTCATTGAAAGTCACCCCCACGGCTCGAACCGTGCCTGGGTTTTTACTCCCACTCCCTTAAAAAAAAAAACTCATGACAGATCTTTCTTGTCTTTGTCGAACTAAAATTTATCTGCTCGTTAGCCTATTATTTCTAATAGAGATATGAAGTTAGCACGCACTTCGGCTCAATAGTACGGCCAACGATAATAATATATCGGTATGGATAAATATCTATTTATTTTATATGCGCATTCAATTTAGAAGCTCGTGCAGTCTTCAAAGCACAAAATGGAACATTCTCCAAAATCTATCTCTACAGTATCTAACGCTGCTTTCTTGTCAATTTGGTATTTTATTTCCAATGAGGATATTCGATTATTGAGGTTTTGTTGGTGCTCTTTTAATTCAATTCAATTTGTCCTTTTGTTCGTAATTTCATTTTGTATCTTGGCAAAGAAACCACCATAATGCTCCTACAAAAATATTTCATTCTGAGATGCTCACGATGTGAGCACATAAAATTGAAAAGCTTCAACACACTCATATTACCACGATATCTTGTGTTGCGTACCTATTAATGTAAGTAGGAATGTATCTATAACCATAGTTCTTTTTACACACATGAATCATATTTCCTAGCTACGTTCTCTTGTATTACAGCTCATTAAATTTAAGCAGAAGATTGTCGTATAAGCGAAATTGAATACATCTAGCTACTCTATCATTACTATGTGCATGTCGGTAAAAAAAAATGCATTGTAACTTGTAACAATACACGTTACGTCGTTACCTACCTACTCTACGTTTGCAAGATATAAATTCAAGCAGATTGTTCAAATCATTTACTCCGAATAGGGTCATTTGCAAGAGTTTCTAAGACAACCACAATTTAAATGTGTTCTCATAGTAAATATCCTAGATGTCCCTTTTCTTGAATTTATCCAATGGCTAAGGCTTTGCAATTCTGGATATGCGACCGGGCAGGCGAGGTCATTGAAACAAAACCACACTCATGTTAAATTCTTCAGAGCATAGAACAAACCCAACAGAATAGAGGTCCGGGCTGCTATTTGCATATTCAACAACTGTATGCTCGAAATATGACATGCCGGTAGTGTGCAGACGCAGAGCGTAGTCCCCACAGGAATTTTCAAGATAAATGGTTTGGGCGGCCTACATATATGTAGAGTGAGTAGAATTTCGTCTATGCGGTTGCTAGCTAAAAGAAATAGTAAATTCACGTAATGCAAACAAATTCATCCTCAATTTATTCATTGAATTAGTGGAAGATCTTTTCTAACTGATGGAGGGGCAGGAGCAAACACTCCCCTTCTACTACTGGAGACATGTTTCGCTTCTTAACACTGCGGTAGAGTCCTATGGAAGGCGCATGTTGCTCGAAAATCAGATATTTTATCGTAAATTTAATTTTGTGCCATTTCAAATGGACGTGTTTTATTATGCAAGCAAACAGATAGACACGAGGGGTAGAGGGTAGTATAAATACCTATGAGATAAAATAGAAGAACACGAAAACGTTGTCTACACGAATTATACAAATGTAAGATAATTTATGTTTGTTATGCCAGCGGCGCGGGCGGGTGGAAATAAATTTCACACTCCCACCATTTTCTTTTATACATAAACGAGAAAGACAGCTGCAGAGGAGTTTTTGGCAAGGAGGATGACCTGAAACGTTTTAATAAACCACGTAAATTGGGAGTTTTCTGGTTGATCCACATATACCACATATTATTAAGGATACTTATATATTTTTCGACACGGAATTCATTTTCATTTCGTCTGTAAATTTCGATAAATTTGCATCATCCATGAATGACTAACTGGTAGAACATAATTAATATTAACGAGTGTATATCTAATTTGCATCCACCTTAACGCGAAAGGGTGCCAAAAATAAGATGGAGTTGCGGGCGTAGCTGAATTAAATGTTATGTTTCTGTTGAACCACCGCACTTTAACCACCTGAGCTAGCCACACTTTCCATGGCAAAACAACAGAATGTTTATATTATTAGATAAATATTCGGTAACCTAACTCGGCTTTGGTTACAGTGAGCCATGGGCTAAGAAAAATTGTGAATCTTTTGTTTTTCTCAATTCGCATGGATAGCGAGTCGCTCAGTGGTTTCTGTGCTGGACCACTGAGCGAAGTGTCTCCAATTCGAAAACACAAATAACATCGTAATGTTTTTTTCATAGCGCCACCTCTCACGCACATGTGACGAACACGCTATCCTGGAAAATCTTCTTCAGAAATTCGAAATCGAAATAGGTCCCTTTCCCTTGATTTCGTCAAAAATAAAAAAAACTCACTTCAGCAAAGCGTTGTTAGAAAGCTATCCCTAGGGTGCCTAAACAGACCTGGTGCGTCAACAATTTTTTTTTTTTTTTTTTTCTAATTCATGCAGATTTTTTAAAAAACAATTATCTACAACATAATATCGGATATTGGTACTGTAGGTTGTTACTACATACTAGATCAAACCGTGTTTGGCTTCAACCCGGTGGTGAGCAGTTGTGAGCAAATTACTTATACAATATCTCAATACTGCTGATTTAAACTCCCTTCTTGGTAGCCACCGGGCAGTGTTGTTAGGTGTCTCTCTTCATTTTTCCCACGAAACGTGGTAATTTTTCCTTTTTTCCCTTTTCACCGAACTCAAATTCCCATGAAATTCCCACGATGCATTAAAATGAAAAAAAAAAAAAAAAAAAAATGTTAACTCATTTTTATTTATTGTAAGGAAATCACAATTGCCGCGTTGCATTGACCGCTATAGTCATCTAGCGGTATGCCAAACTCCATATAAAAAAACTGACATTTCAGCATTTGCGCTAGAGCTGTAGCACATATTGTGAAATATCCTTTTCTGGGAAATGTTTCAATTTAGCGCAAAATTAACTAAATAAATAAATAAATAGTTCATGCAACAAGTCCGTATAGGCACCCTATAGGTCTAGCTTCTCTAGTTTGTGTGAGTTATTTTTGGGGGTAATGGAAGGAACCTACCATTTTATGCCGACTCCGAACGGCTGAATTGAGAAGCTTTTTCAGTACAGTTATATTCTCGTATGTTTGTCAGACGTTCGCGAGAGATGGTGCTTTTCCGGGGATCGAACCTGGGACCTCTTAACCGCTGAGCCAATGCGCCCACAAAATTAACTGGTAAATTGGAGGAAAATAGCGAACTGCCAAAACAAATCTATCAAGTCTAAATTAATTCAATAAAAAATAAGGAAAAGTGGAAGTGTAGAAGTTACACAAAATACATTTTTGCTGCTCATGAAGATAAAGTAATAAAAATTGAAACTGGTTCCATTCCAATGTCACTTTGCCGCTGACGCTAGAGCTCTAGTTACATACGCTGTCGCTGCGCCGGCCGCGCCGTCAGATTGTTTTTGTACTAGAATTTTTTAGTTAGGAGGCTATTTACATGAGCTCTTTTTATTTCTGCCGATAATTGTTGTGAATTTTTGAATTAGTTTTGGTGAAATTTCACAAAAATTTGGTTTTACAATTTTCTTTGTCAGAGTACTGAAATTCTCACGATTGTGGTGCTTTTTCCCTTTATCCCACGGAAGGCTTTTCGGACATCGAAATTCCCACAAAAAGGGATAAATCCCACGATATAACAACACTGCCACCGGGTATTGGTCTTATCCATTTGGATTCGACCTCTAATTGTCTAAACTTATAGCGAAGAACTCTTCTAAACTATTCTAATCATTGATCGGATTTCGGAGAGGAGAAATGTGAGCTCTTTTGTTCTGGAGCAGATAGTGCGAAGGTCTCTCGTCGGGCACTTCCTGAAGTGATCTTCCCAACTGCTGGAATATATGCGGACGATATCGGCTTGAAGACGAGTCTAAGTACATCCTATCAAGAATCAAGCGAAAATCTGTCCACGCACCGTGTTGAACAAAAAGTCACTATTCATAGCAACGAGGAATAAGGGTATTAAAATTGCAATTTAATTAATAATGCCTGCAAACGGGTTAATGGTTGTCGGACAAATACTGAACTATAACTTGTTTGATTTTTAACTTTCTCGTATACGTAGTATATAGGTACATTTTGTACGGGTTTTTTTTTTGCGATATTTGCTTGGGCGTTATTGCCTAAACGCCTCTTTAAACGGATGTCTTGAACCCGGCTTCCATACGACGTGCCATACTGTTCATTATTATGCCACGCATTAGAAATGTATCTTCTGGGTAGGCCGGTGTTAAGATCAGAGCTTACATGTATGGGAATTGCACCTATTGATATAGAGACTCAGTGGTAGATGATCAGAGTTATGGAGGGTCCACTAAAGTATGTTAAACTCGCCATACCCTTGTAAAGAATGAGTGGACATTGAAAATGGCGATGATCATACGAATGAAAATGGTATAAAATGGTTTATCTTATTTTAAAGGATGAGTTGAGAAGCTTCGAAAGGCCAGGTATACCTACTCTAATTATATATTCTATATTTGTCAGTAGTTGACAAGGATGTGGGGCGGAAAAACGTAAGGTGTAATTTGTATGCGGGTTGGTGATGAAATCTCCTTTTCCATAATCCATTTTCCAAAATCCCCTTTGCTGAAATCCCTTACTCCAAAAGACCCTAAGAGAAAATCCTCAGGAAAAAAGTCCCCCATTTTTAGATTTGGTGTTTATTAATTCTGTCGCCGCGACACCTAAAAATGGTGTTAAAAAGTGAGATACGTACGGGGGCATGTTGCAATCCTGCTTGTGGTTACTGTAGGATTTGGAGTAGGTACAAGGTTGGGTAGATTTATGCTAAGTTTAGTTTTCTTGTAGGAGATTTTGGTATAGGGGATTTCGTCCCGGGAGATTTTGGGAAAATAGAGAAAAAAAAAAAAATGAGAAATTATGTCCAATAAGGGATTTTGGAAAAGGGGATAATGTAGGGATCCCAGGTAAGGCACATACTATTTTGGATGTTTTTCAGAGAAATTTCGCAGTAGAATCTCGATTGAGCGATAGGCCAAATGTATATTAAATGTATATTGTAAATGTTCGTGGTTGCGCGAAACTTCAACCGCTTCCGAAAACCCTTCAAGCAGAGTCCACCAGATCATTGAGGACTACTGATGGCATCTGTTAGTTGGGACGAAGCTTGCATAAAAATCCTATTTTTCGAACACATCCATCTTGCTCATCACAAACGTGTCTTCACCAAAATTGGGCATCTCTATATACCGGTAGAAAATCTCTGCTGGCATTCTTTCCGTGAAAATTGATCGCTCGCTTTTGAAACGTCTCAAGGTCACATATCCTTGCAGACATTACCTACTCCCATTTTATGAGGATACCTCAAAAGTAAAGTCCACCTAATAACTCACTGTTGAGTGGTAAAAAAAAAACGAATTAACTGGGCTTAAACAGTTCATTGTCACTTGGTTCCGAAATTTGTGCAGCGACTTTAAATATGCAACCCGTAATATGGTCACATTTTAAAGTGAGGCGAGGATTGACCAAATTTCGTTTAACTTCATGTTCCAAACCTGCTTTAGTCATATATAACATTTGAATAATGGAATTTAATATCTTTTGTCGCTGTGATATATTTAACAGATTTAGCAGAGAAAACGCTACCTATCTTTCAAGGGGCTACCAACAATTAATCCCTACAATATGAATGACACATTTATGCATATCTGCATCCCTAAAATGCCAACCATAACAAAATGGCACAGCACATTCACAACGTCGCAGTTAGAAGTGATTATGTTCCTGGAAAGGACACAGACACACCAAATTCCTTCTGGCAATGATAAAGCATCACTGCACTGTAATCTCTCGTCGTCGTCGTAGTCGTCCTCTATGTTTTATTAGATTGAGCAATGGGGATGTTTTCTTTCACGTACTGCCAGTATTTGTCGTTGTTGCAAACAAAATGTTATTTCGAGTCAAGGCCACGTACCTGCCTGCCTACGAAACGTTGCTCCTCCTAATGGAAATAAACGACATATCGCAATTTCGCATTTCGTGACAAGGATAAACAAACGTGGATCCTAGTTGTCTATGACCAAACCCACACTCTTACAGGAGTTAACAAAAATCTATGCTATACGAAACAAACCCATGCGCTAATCCCATTCCCATGCCTTTGTGTAATTTCCCAAATGGAGCCAACTTCCACTTTACTATGCACATACGAATGTCCTCGAAAGTAACTTCGCATTGGGGGCGAAAATTTAAGTCAAAAGTAAACTAGCTCCATATTCGCATATGGAGGCTGAGTCTGATGAACTTTGTGCAAAATGAACTCGCCCTGTTTAGAGTACTGTAAAAGGCTTTCTAAAACGGAATCATAAATTTTGTGAAGCCCTTGCTTCTTCGGGTGAGCGATGTTATTGAATATTTCATACATTCATTGGAGATATGAGTAAACGTACGCGCATAGTGTGCAAACATCGAAATTTTCAATGTGAAATGTACCCTTAGGTACACCGTACACCCCCAAAGACTAGAGCAATGCGAACAATATGGTTGAATGTACTGTGAAAATGGATGCAATAACCCCTCGGTATGTGTTCTGCAAATAGTAATTCATGTACACTTTTAGACATTATATTTTTTCCCTGTAGCATCGTGCTAATTACCGTCATGGAATTGGAATCTTACGGTTGCGGCTTTACGTTAGTACAACTGCATTAAATGGGTGGTGGGAATCAAGGATCGTCGAGGGTTCTATATTTTACAAGAGTGGGGATTTTTGGTATGCATTATGAAGGCAATCCGACTAACATGGTAATTTCCCAAGCATGGATTTTAAATTGTCGGTGGCTGAACCGTAGGTATATATAGTTAGGTGGGCATGAATTTTGTCTGGAAATTGGTGACCATATTGCAATGTGCGCAGTCGAGCTGCTAATTGAGGAATGCATTTAATTATGTAATTTATAAGGTGGGAGGATGTAGTTCTGCGACTTTAATTTATTTACAAAAATTAATTATGGTCTCTCTGGAAGCTTATTTCAAATTCTTTTGCCTATACCTACTATACCTGTGTCCAGTGAGGAAACTGGAAATCAAACCAAGTTGACTTGCTTGGGTAGCGTCAGCAAGGAATTAAAAATGGATTAAACCTTTTAAAAGCTTTGAGATATGTATTGGTATATGTCGTAAAAGATAAGTGTTACGCCGACATGCCAGAGACAATTGACGCTTTAAAGGACAATATTCGTGCAGCCATTGGTGAAATACAGCTGCACACAATCGATAATGTGCTTAAAAATTGGACCGATCGTGTAGGCTACTGCATGGCCGAGGCAGCCATTTGAATGAAATTATTTTCCATTATTAACCGGAAGGATTGTACTTTGAAATAAAAAAAGAAATTTGAGAAAATATTCAGTAGTTTTTTTTTATAGCATTTTCAAAAAAAAAAGTTATTTGGCGGACCCTTTAGTAGAAGAGGTGGTTCAATGAGTTTCAATGTCCCACGTATCCATTAGAAAGATACCGAGTGTATGATAGGTGCCGTGACATTTATGTTCATGCGACATAAGGCTATATATTTCGAAATATGGCGCTATGACGCTTTCGGAAAACAACCTAAGACCATTTGCATTCGCATTTTATAGGTAAATTCTTCACCCGTCCCGCCTTCCCTTTCCTATGCTAAAAATGGTAGCCCGTGTCCAAAGCGACAACAATTTCACGTATTTGTTTGGTACTTCTCATCGGATTTTCTACAAAAACTATCTTCGGTGCTCGATGAGGTACCTATTTATTATTATCCTCAATCAAGGGCGCAAATCAGTAACCCGTATAAGCAAACTTATCACTATCCGTGGCGGAATAGCTCCATGGCAAACAACCATATTCTTGTGTTGCAGAGGGGAAGTAACTAACCCTATCTGTATCTCTATATTAAGCATCCAGTTATGTTCTGGATCTAGATTGATTACAAATTACTCAGATATTTTAAAAAGGGGAACATCTCAACATACAAGGTTGCTGGGAAAATATTGATAATTCATTATGTCCAGTGGACACCAAAGTTCTAAAGTCGAATGCAGAAACAACATTCATTTCTGCAAACTGAAGGTTTACCACCCTAATAAATAACATTATTTCCTTCAACATATGAAACATTTCTACAATTTTGATGAACGACTTCTCCTATTCGTATAGATAGCTATTTCGAACAAAGTGGGTTGCTTTACGATTTATAGAAACACAAAATCAATACGAAAACAGCCCCAAAATAGTTTCTTTGTTGGGTCTGGTTTGGCTATTCGTAGATACACCATAGGTACCCTATATTAAATCCTTTTAATCTACATCTACACTTTATTGATTTTGTCCTTATTCGTATTTTTGCAATAATGTTGGTTATCCACCGCATACCATCGGACTTAGTTTTTACAAAAAGAAATGTCAATTATTTTCAGAACAGATTTAGTTTGACAATTTTATGCGGATTTATCCCATTGATTGATTTACACCAGTTTCTTTATTTGCCCTTTAGGGAGTTATAGATTTTTTGTCCTTCAAATATATTTGTTGGGTCTTAGAAGTAAGCTTATTCATTTGCA
Source organism: Cheilosia scutellata (assembly GCA_955612985.1). Classification (NCBI taxonomy): domain Eukaryota; kingdom Metazoa; phylum Arthropoda; class Insecta; order Diptera; family Syrphidae; genus Cheilosia; species Cheilosia scutellata. The sequence goes on from OY015311.1 coordinate 110,867,023, forward strand.
GATTTGACAAAAAATATGGACATATTTTTTTTTATGTCGTAGGTCACGTTTGGTATTTTTTGACAGTTTTGACTTACGAGGCGCGTTGACAATAAAAATGAGACAGAGAATTAAATCTGTTATAATTTGTACTGCTTAAATATAGTGAAAGAATACGTCTAGGCTTATTTTATTTATATATATATTCAGGGGCGTAGCGAGGGTTCGAGCCGTTGAAATGCCGACTTATTTCAGGAACTTGCCGACTGTATAGAAATCATGAAAATCGGCCCAGCGATTATTCACTCCATAGAAGATGTTTTCTGTATGGGAGATGCCACGCTCCTTTGTCCAATTTTGACCAATCTTAACAGGAACACCCCTGGGCTAATACCTAAAGGACCATTCACATTCACAAGAGCGACCAACTACCTACGATCGAACGACTATTCGCAAGTTTTGGCAGCCCGTTCACATGAACACTTTTATAGGTCGCGGCAGTTCGCGAATTCCAGCCATCAGTTTTTACCCTCAATGTCTAGTTTGAGGTTAAGTTCGAACGAATGTTTTATCCGCTAGTTTGTGGAACCCTAATTAAATAATGTGGATTGCGAATAAACTTTGACAATTCGCGCCAAGGGTGTTTTCGTTCACGGCAAAAAGTTTGTAATTCGAAATTTCGTTATTTAAACTGTTTATAAACTTATTTTCTTAATACATGTTGATGGGATAATTAATTATCCTCCTCTTGACCCAAACACACGTTTGCCACGAATTGTTAAAGTTCGCAATCTACATCAATAAGCCGCGAACTAACGAATAACACATTCCTTCGAATTTAACCTCAAATTAGAAATGCCAACAGTACTTTTAAAATCGAATCTAAACTCGCTAAATTTTAAAGATTTCAGTCGGCAAATTCACTGATGCCCACCGTCCTTTCTAAAATCGAATGGAAACTCGCTAAATTTTAAGGATTTCAGTCGGCAAATTCACCGATGCCGATCGTCTTTTTTAAAATCGAATCTAAACTCGCTAAATTTTAAGGATTTCAGTCGGCAATCTCACCGATGCCGACCGCCCTTTTTAAAATCGAATCTAAGCTCGCTAAATTTTAAGGATTTCAGTCGGCAAATTCACCGATGCCGACCGTCCTTTCTAAAATCGAATGGAAACTCGCTAAATTTTAAGGATTTCAGTCGGCAAATTCACCGATTTTAAGGAGTTCATGTGGAACCTTTGAAAATGCCGACTTTTGTATACATTTACAAGTTTAAAAACCTATACCTAATGGAAATCCAACTTAAGATCTAATTTTTGAAAATTGATCGTTGATTTGCCGACTCTTGAAAAGCGTGGGGGGGTGCGACACCCCCCCACGCCCCCCCCTCGCTACGCCCCTGTATTCTTCTCCCGGTAAAGGCGAACCTATAACGCTTCAACAGCGCCACGAGATGCTTGCAGATGTAGGTATGTTAGTTCTGCACTTAAATTACTGCAAATTGTAGTCTTCTGGAAATGTACCCCCAGGAAGTGAGTTCCAAAGTTTGCTTGTCCTGTAAGTGTAACAGAAGGAGTTTTGGAAAATTGTTGTCCTCGCGATTGTTAAGTGTATGGTCATGAGCATTAGCAGCCTGTCTTGTGGGGCAGCCAAAAATTGCATTTCGAGGGATAATGTCTTTGAGTTCATCGGAACATCTACCATGGAAGTATCTATAGAACAAGCAAAGGTCAGCGACTTGTCTTCTATGCACAAACGGTTGTAAATGTGAGTGTATGGTCTCCAATAAGTCAAACTGCTCGTCTCTGTATGCTGTCAAGTAGGTTAAGTGAATGTTTTGGGGCGAGCTCCATATATGGGAACAATATTCCAGGCCTTGTCTAACCTGTGTTTTGTGGAGAAGGAGAAGTTGCTTGGGGCTAAAGTACCTCTTTGCTCTAAATAGGTAGCTCAACTTAGCTGACGCCGATCTTGCGATACAGGATATGTGGTCCTGCCATGTGATTCCTGTAAGTCAAGAATATCAGTGTCATTTCGAGCCTATACTCGTTGACGAAAGTATGGTATATTCGGAAAATCTTATTCCAAGTACAAAAATCTTATTTTGAGCTCGTTTTTTCAAGACCAAAAAATTTTCTTTTAGATTTTTAGTAAGCCTAAAAATCATACTTCAATCCTGTTTCGGGATTATTTTAAGAATGTTCGTTCTTACATTATGCGATGCCTGAAACAAATTTATTTTGGGTATTCAAGATCTAAACCTTAAATTTTGCACGTGAATAAAAAAATCTAAAATCAAGCTGGATCATACAAGATTTTAGCTTGCGATTTTTTTTGAGTGTACCAACAATGAAATAAGTCTTCTGGTTACGATGATTCAAGGTGCCCTTTTCTAATAATGACTGTAGGTTCGCAATATTGACAAAATTGCTTGATTCTAAGCTCTGTCAAATTCCTTTAGAATATCAGGTTAAATTTTGAAGAAAAGAAGAAGGGCAGGGCAAATGTTATTGTCCACCTTTCACAATAGTACATAAAAAGCTATACATTGCGATTATCTAAGCAAGGTCCAGCGCACAGCTTTTATATGTGCATAAAGCGGTGCACTACGCAAAACTCCTTCTGCGGCACTGGATCCTCTGGAATGAGAATACATTTTCAGAAGATGAATCAATTCACTTCTATACTGATGGTTCGAAAGCCAAAGACTGAGTTGGTGAGGGCGTATTCTTTGAAAGTCTTAATCTTAAGCTCTTCTTCCGTCTACTAAACTACTGTAGCGCGTGTTCCAGGCGGAAATTGTTGCGATTAAAGTAATCTTATATCTTGGTTCAAGAAAAACTTGATATCCGTTAAAGATATCTGCATATCCAAGCGGCATTGCCTGATAGGAAAGCCTGTCGTAAGGCAAGGTATAACGAAAAACGAATCGTTCTTTGACTTAAGAAAGCAATTGAGTAAGGAGCACAAAGGTGACTGATACCCTTATCATCGCAATCCTGCTCTATGGGGACTTGCAGAAAGATATCGAACCTTATGAGTTTTACAGTAACATCCATCTGGTCTGAAAGTGTGAATCAGTTGTCTTAGTCTTAGATGGGTTGGACTAGAAGAAGGGCTTATGGACCCAAAGCGCTCCGGAGAAGCAAACCAGTAGAAGACATTAGGTCAGGTCATGCAAATGTTACCAGACATCAGCAACTTGGAATGCGCAACGACTTCGCTATTTGTATAAGAGTATTGGATGAGAACCAAGTCCACCCCGTACTTTGCTACCCAAGTAAGTAAACAAGTAGATAAAGAAGAAAAAGGTAGTCTGTTCGGTGCAGTCCTTCTTCTCATTATTGTGCTCCCTTAAAATCCATTTGTATTCTATACTGATCTCATTTTGTTCCCTTCAAGTGCCCTAATCGGGGCAGGAGGTGATTTAGGACCCTATCACCCGATACAATATTTCTAATTTTCTGTGGACCAGAATCATATGCCGGCCGTTGGAAACACAAATGGTTTGGGATTAAAAGTACACGAAACAGCGCTGAAGGAAGCAATCCTCCAACTGTGACAGGAGTCCGCACAAAAGATTAATGTGTAAGTGTAAAATGGGATAAAATGACTGCTCTAAGTGGATACCAAGCTACCTACTGTAAAAATAATCATAGACTTGATTTCCCACTTTTCTATACAAATCGATTTTATAATCGTACAGCCCTAGGTTGATACTGAACCTTTGTACATGTACATACACTTTAATTACAACTTTTCAACACGGGAAATTGAAATTGAATTACAAATATTAATTCCACAGCACAGCAGCTGTAAGAATCCTCTAGTGCGGTTTATTTACGATTTGATAATTAAATTCATTGTACGTTTACACTTTGCCACTTTTCTTACATTGAAGTTGTGAATATCAATTTCAGCAATTTTCGTAGGTACCTACACTACATAGCATTAGCATGCTTCCAATTCGAATACAATAACAGTTGGAAGGGTGGGAGTGGGACCAGCGATGCGTGGGTTTACTGTTCGGGGTGAACGCACGAAAACATCGTTTTACCCTCTTTAAAGTATCTGGACTTAAAATGTCGTCAGTCGCTTTGTATCTGTTTTCGTTTCACAAAAAGGGCGACTGTGTGAAGACTGGTGCAATGAAGCGAAAAGTTTTGTAAATTTATATAACTAGATGGCAATATTCTACAGATGCTACCTTACTCAACACTCAAATTGAACAACTTAATTCAAAAGCTAACATAGATACTAGGCAGGTCTATAGGTAGGTCGGTATACGACTATAGGAGTAGGTAAGAAAGTTAACTCTTCAATTCAGAAGATACATATTTTGAAAACAATACATTATATTATAAATAGTTGTACTATTCTATTACTCAAAACATTGTTCACATTGGCCCGTTGAAATTGGTCATCCAAGACATTACAAATAATGAATAACGAATGAGAGAGGCAGTTGCCATCGCCATGCCATGTCCTTTCATGGATACAACACGAAGATGCATTGCCGCGCCATTTGTTAATAGAATTTATTTAATATTTTTTATTATATTTCTCGTCACGCAAGAATTGCCAAATTATGTAAACAATTTGAACGTTTTGTTCAAATATTTCTTCATCTTTGTCACAGTATTTCATTTTGCACCACCAGTGAATGGCAATCCCTTTTATTATGAATTCAGGTCAATTAAATTTGTTGATAGTTGAAAAATTAATTTTCCACTGCCAAGGATAATTATTTTGCGTAATTGACACGCGACGACGACATGGCCTAAATCGCTTTCATTTTAATGTACAATGACACTTACTTTTTCTTGATCACATTACTTGTCATATCTTAGCAAAGCTATAATGTTTCTGCGCATTTCGAAGCCGGCCGAATTCACTTGTACTTGAAAGCTTCAAATATTTCTTTGGTATTTTATGATCTTAACATAAATAAATACGCTGGTCCAGACTGTATCTTGCCCTCGTTATGAAGAGGTGTTCTTCCACATCGGCAAACTATTTCGTAAGCTTTTCCAAGGCTATCGGTCTTATGGCCCAGATATATAGAGCCAGTGAATTATGCGAGGTTGTAGGCCCCATTTATTTCTAATAGCTTCTTTGCAAGTGAAAAGTGTTAATGTAGCCCTTTTGACTCTTATTTGGATGTTAAGTTTCCAACCAAGCTTCCTATCCAGGATAAGACCCAAATATTTTGCTTTGTTGTCGAAAGAAAGGCTTATACCATTGAGAGTGGGAGGGTCGCCCAGCTAGCTAGCTTGTTGAAAACATTTTTTAGGAGCTCTTTTAGGGTTAGGAGCTTTCGTTGACCACTAAATTCCAAAGAAGTGGTGTATGTCATGGAAGGTATTTCCTAGGGAACAGGGAGTATTCGATATTACGTACTAATGTGTGTAATGCCAGCTCCACTGATTTAACTTTACCTTTACGTTAGTGGATATCAATCAATCGTTCTAGTGTTTTTAAAAAGAATAAGACTAATTGGTCTGAAATCTGTCTTAATAATTTGGAACTCTAATAATTATGTCGGAGTAGGTCAGTTGAACCTATTTAGAGCAAAGAGGTACTTTAGCCCGAAGCAGACGAACTATAGCAAGGAACGGCACGAAAATGGAACTCTCTACTGGTAAAGGAGAGCCCCGTGCCAATTGAAACGGTAAGATACAATATCTCTTCACTAGCATTGCAACAGGCTAATGAGAGATGGCGGGATCTTGCCATCTGCAACCACGCAAAACAGACCTGGCCACGAATAAATCGGCGCAGGACAAAGGTCAGTAAAACACATATTGAAACTCTGGTCGGAGTGCTAACAAGGCTTGGAGTTACCGCTAATGACTTCTGTCGCAGTTGCATGGATGAGGAGGAGGAGGAAACTCCATTCCACCTACTAAGTAACTATCCGGCGCTATCCTCGAGTAGAAAGCAAACTCTAGGAGAGTACTTCTTCGGGGAGCTTGCTGATATTGCCGAAACGGATATCAGCAAAATACGGAAATTTCTCCAAAATTCGAAATGATTCCAAGAGTAGCGGAAATAACCGACTCTGCTTGTGGTATCACAATGGACCTTACTTGGTCTAAGTGAATTACTCCTTATTATTCCTTAAAATCGATATAAATGGAAACCCTAAGCTAAATCAGAAACGAACACACAAATAATTACGAGTAAGGTCTTCTACAAGCTCAAGTAGGTATATTAGTTTCTTAAATAACAGACAAACCCCAACATACCTTCACTTGGACTTCTGGGTGAATACTTCAATCATATTTCTGTTTAGCCAAAACTTAATGTCAACATTTAAAAAATTCCTCTTAGCTGAATATGCAAAAGGCATTCCCAATGTTGTAATGCTCGACCCCTCCCGAAAAACAGCTGACCCAATGTTTTCAACCCTCCAAGGAGAACTTTCGTTGGATTTTCAATTTTCATCTGCAAAATCTTCAACATTTCCACCCCTGTCGCCGTCTGCTACATGCATCCGCAGCATCATTCCATCGAAGCTTGCAAGCTTCCACTTGCCATAATTTCACAAACTCAAAACAATCCACCCCCGTTCATCGTTTACACCCCCTCATACGAACATCCTGCCTTCGCATGAATCCAAATCGATACAAAAAGCGAAAGAAGCTTTCCCGAACCGAAAGGACACTGAGAAATATCTGCCAACTGATTCCTTCACACAGCATCAGATGATGAGTCAGTTCTCGAGGAATTTCTGAACGTACAAGTTGAGAACGGTTCGCTGTTGTTTTTTTTTTTATTATTGTGGTGAAAACACACAGTTAAAGGTGTTTACCGTTTGAAGAGAAAAAAAAATCGGGCTCGGTCCGTCTATATAGTTTGAATAAGCTGCGTGAATATTTTGTTGTGCTTATAACAGTGTTATACAAAAAAAATTGTGTTTGTAATAAATATTTGAAACCTGTTAGTTGGCATAAATTCAGTTTAAGGTGTTGTTGGTGAGGAACATAAATACCAAATCAAGGATATTCCCCCAACAGCTCAAAAACAAAATCAATAAGTTGACATATTCACGGATTATTATTGAAATTTATCCGAAAATAAAAATAAGGATAGCCGCCCATAGCGCAAACATAACTCCACAGACTACGACTACACGCGATTTCAACTGACTGTATGGCACATTAAAATGTAAGTTTACACCCATTTGATTTGACTATTGCGTAAATTCCGCTACTGCTATCGAATTCCTTAAGGATTTCTAACATTTCCAAACAAATTATGGCCTTTCGTCGACTACTGATGTTATGTGCGTTACAGCAATAGCAAACCCCAAAAGATTTACAAAATCTATGACAACAATGCGGGACTCAGAACACCCCCTCTCATAAGGAAGTTGAGAAAATCAGAAGAAGCTTTTCTTAGAATAGTGTGGCCTTTGGCTGAAGTAAATTTATTGAATGCACAAGAGAAGTTCTTGTCTTTTCCTTTCTCATATCCTTTAAAGACGGTGCGGCGAGGCACCCCTCCGAGAGTGTGCTATTGAATTACTTAGAAATGCTGAATGTAGCGCCGTCGGTGGCTGTCCTGCCCTGCCTGATGTGTGCAAAAAAAAAAATCGAACAAGATTGAGATAGGGGATAACGTAAATGTTTTCCTCTTTCCTCAATATACAATAGGATGGGAATTGATAACCATGGCAAAGGAGAAGAAACGTGTTTGAGCTCTGCGGACAAAGGCAGAAGATAAAAATAATAATAAAAGACAACGACGACAAAAGGCGAAATAAAATGTTTTTCGAAATCTAATTTGAATCCTGGAAAAAGTTGGAGCTTATAGTGGGGGTGGGCTAAGGAGCAATGTTTGCCCAACCGATTTGCATTCGCATCAACGACAATGAAAGTCAACAGTTTCAATGATAATCAGAAGTTACGCTCATTTTCGAAACGTGGCTGGCATCTTTTTAATAAGATGTGCATAGTATCCAATGTCTAATAATGAGCTAAATCCTCGGTATTTTCAAAAATTTCGGGATATCTTGGAAAGTTATTTCAAATTCAATCAAACCTATTGAAAAATGTGAAGAAATTGTTGAACTAGTTGACCCTCCTGTCATTGCAATATTGCGCAAAAGGGCATATATTTTCTAAGGCTTATAAGAATTTCTAACTCGAAGCGGGAAATATTTATTTTATCCTCAAAACAAGCTTAAAATATTTTGCTCACCTCGAATAAAACTGGGATTCTCTTTAAATATTTTATTTTCGTCAGTAACTTTCATTATAATTTCTGAAAATATGTCAAGAGAAAAAACAGACAATGCTTAATAAAACTATCAAGGGTCACTTTTCAGAACCAGAGACAGTCAGCTTATGAGCTGCAAGAATTTGTGGTAAAGTGATAAAGTTTGCATAGGTATGTCTCGACATTTTCGAAGTTTAACTCGTTGCAATAACGCATAATGGAAAATGCCCGCCATGTTTCACATTAAAAATAAATAAATAGGCGGCGCGACAGGCGGTAGACACCCAAGGCCTAGCTTCTCGCAACCACTCGTTTTGTGTGAGTTTCTATTTTTGGAACGAATGGAAGGGACCTACAATTTTATGCCGAGTCCGAACGGCTGAATTGAGAAGCTTTTTCAGGACAGTCATACTCTCGGATGTTTGTCAGACGTTCGCGAGAGGTGGCGCAGTAGAAAAAACCTTAAGATGGTAATTTGTGTTTTTCCGGGGATCGAACCTGGGATCCCTCGCACAGTAGTCCAGCACACTAACCACTGCGCTACTGCGCCCACACATTATTCATAATAAATCCCATAAAGATGTATAACGATGCCATATTGCATTAGTGTCCAATTGTCACCGAAACCTTCCTAACCCATTTTTAAAGCGGCAGCATTTTCAAATGAGAGACGATTTGTTTTGGCCACAACTAGTTAAGTTAGATATCATTTGTATATTTATATATCGGGCACGGTCGCTTCTATACCTACATATTTTTTTAAGAAGTAGTTACGGGTACCTAAGCTTGGGACTATCACCTCTTTTGAAATACTTTTGGGTACGACAGTGCCTAATATCATCATTGAGATGAAAATATATTCCCAGCACTGAAGACAATCTTTGAATTGTTATACCTTATATAACATTTTTGGGTTATACTGTAAAAACAAATCTATCTAAAGGGTCCGCCAAATAACTTTTTTTTTTTTGAAAATGCTATAAAAAAAAACTACTGAATATTTTCTCAAATTTATTTTTTTATTTGAAAGTACAATCCTTCCGGTTAATAATGGAAAATAATTTCATTCAAATGGCTGCCTCGGCTGGCCATGCAGCCTACACGATCGGTCCAATTTTTAAGCACATTATCGATTGTGTGCAGCTGTATTTCACCAATGGCTTCACGAATATTGTCCTTTAAAGCGTCAATTGTCTCTGGCATGTCGGCGTAATACTTATCTTTTACGGCACCCCGCACAAATAATAGTCCAACGGTGTCAAATCGCAGCTCCGCGGTGGCCAAACGACATCAGCTCTGCGGCTGATAATGCGATCTTCGATCGCAGGCCCACTTAGCGAAGCGAAAACGCATTGGATGGTCAGTTGGCTTCAACTCCTGAACCAATTGGACTTTGTATGGCGTCATACCAAGGTCTTTATGCAAAATTCGTCTCAATGATGTCTCCGAAATGTTCAAATGCGCTTCACGCACACTTTCTGCCACAGCAGCAATTTTCTCGGGTGTACGCACTGTTTTTGGCTTTTCACGCTTTGGTTTATCGATGAGGATGCCAGTTTCTTTCACTTTTTTCACAAGATAACGAACATACGGAGCTGACGGTGCTTCTCTTCTTCCAAAATCCGTACGCAATTTTCGCACACATTCTGCAACATTACCATGATTTTCAAAGTAATGTCGCAATATTTCCCAGCGTTGTTCAAGCATATACACAACCATATTCGTTCAGCGGAAGGATAAAACTAATTATCTGTCAAATCAGATATGAGCTAAGTGTTACCATTCGCGAAATAAGCACTAGTTGAAAAAAAAAAAACGTTAGATGGCGGACCCTTTATAAGCTAAAGAATGCACAGGCAAACCCGGGCAGGTACATCTAGTTTTCCAATTACCCATATTGTGATGAAAAAAATGAGTAACTCCACCAGGCCGAGGAGTTAAGAATATTTAGAATTTATTAACTACGCAGTCGTTGTCACCATTTTTATAAAAAATGTCAGGTCCTCCTTACTTTAGTCGGATTATTTGCCATTTCACCAGTTTTATAGTTTGGGTTCATCTCTTACAATGACCTCATCGTCTTACTAACGCACCCTTTTTCGTGTATTTAATTAATCGGCGGGTGTTCAGGTATGGGTATTGTGTTGTCTGCTTTCGCTAAGCCATATCAACCAAAGAGTAGATAAGATATGTGGGCCTGTATTTTTATGCATATTTATTGCTAATGCACACTCAAATAATAGTCGTGAAAAAAGGTGTCCAAATATATTTCAAAAGCCGTTGCTGTCTTTTGTGTGACTTTCAGAATTTATTGAAAATTAAAAAAATGCATCTAGTATATAGTACCTATTCCTAGAACTGTCAACAGGTTCGATTTGTTTTACATCTGAAAACTACCCAAAGTCACTTGTTTCGAATCAAAGGTAATCAGTCTAAAAGTCTGTAAGTATTTGCTATAAATTTTGTATAAAATGTCATATTTAATGTACAATATAAACATTTGGTGTTCGGTTTTGCCGAAAAAGGAGCGGAGCTCCCACTACGAGCAATTGGGCATGGCAAAGAGAATTATTTTCGATAAAGCCATCAATAGGGCAGACCAAAGATGTTCCCAGAGCTTTAAACACCTAGTGAGCCGAGTTAGGTAGATCGGAGAGAATCTGGAGAATTGATAAAACTCAACAAATCGTTTAGATATACTTAACGTATGCGGATACATACAGGTGTTGTCATAACTTACATGTCACGGAGTATGTTGCTCATCTTCTCTGTGAATGCCAAACCAATGACTTTGGTAAAAAGAAGCATATCGGAAGTTACATCTTTGACAATTTAGGCGAGTTTGGGTTCTGCAATAAAATTGAGACCATTTTTAAGATTCCTTATGGAAATTAAACCCATGAGCAAATTTATTTAGGTTCTGACTATGAAAGTTCCCTTGAATTTGCTTTGGACCCACTGGTGCTTAGACTTTTGTAATGAACGCACAACACCCTGCATAGCTTACCCTAGTCTAACCTACCATTTGAATAAAAAGTGTTAGCTACGCATACAACAAGAGTCTCAACTATGAGCTATTACCCATAGTTTTGGAAATAGATTCTTGTTCCCAACTTACTCCTCGCTTGCGATAAATATCTTGAATGAATCTTAGAAGTGATTAAAAGTCTACTTCACAATTTTTATTTAATCTGACATAATGTTTTTTTTTCTTATGTTATGGTATAAATTATGTAGGTATTGATATGTCATAGGTCCAAATATAAAAGTCACTAAGTAAGTACCTAAAAATGTTGAAGAAATCAGCACGTTATCCTTCTTGGAGACTTTAACTTGCCAAACTTAATTTGGTCGTTTGATTGTGATGACTCTAGACTTCTCCCATTTAACGTTAAGTTAGACTATGAGCGTGAAGTCGTTGATACTCTTGCCCAGCTTGACCTTTGTCAGATAAATTATTTTCCTAATGAATTTAATAATATTCTCGATTTGGTATTCGTTGATTCCGAACTCGACATTAGTACCAACAACTCCATGATCCCACTTTTTCGTAATTCTGTTTTTCATGTAGCTCTATCCACGCAGTTTGAATTTTATGAGTTTTTTAAACCGGGTTCCGGTGACACTTATTTCAAATATAATTATGCTAAAGCTAATTTCAGCAATATTTCAAGCTATTTAGATAGTATAAATTGGTTAGTTATTTTTAACAATAACTGTAACTTGGAAAATTCTTTTAATGTATTTGTCAAAACTGTGAAAATGGCAATTGATTTGTTTACACCTAAAGTTAAGTCTGTCAAGGGTAACAAGCCCATTTGGTTTAAGGACAGAATCATAAACTTAAATAATAGGAAAAATAAGGCCTATAAACGTTTTCGTAATAGAAATAACGACCCGGAACTTCTGAAAGTTTATCGGACGCTTCAAAAAGAATTTGATGTTTTAAATAAGTTTCTTTACAGACATCATGTTCTTTCTGTCGAATCTAATTTAAAAACCAATAGTCAACGCTTTTGGATCTTTATTAATAGCAAAAAACAATCGAATGGTATTCCTAAATGTATGCGTCTTAATAGTGTATCCTCATCTGATCTGTCAACCATATGTAACATGTTCTTGTGGTACTACCATACCTAGAGTCTCATGTAACAACTCAATGTCCTGTGATTTTGTAAATTTCGGCAACTTAGAGTGTTCAATCACTGAAGTTCAAATAGCTCTTTCTTCACTAAAACTAGAAAAAAATCCGGGTATGGATGGCATCCCGCCAATTTTACTTCAAAAGTGCTCCTCCGCGTTTTCTGTACCTTTGTGTTTAGTATTTAATTTATCTCTCCAGTCTGGACATTTTTTGAGAGATTGGAAGAGGTCGTTTTTAACGCCCATATATAAATCTGGATCGAGGCATGATATTACCAACTATCGTCCAATCTGTAAAATTTCCTCTATTGTTGTTGTTGTTGTTTGAAAAACTAGTTTGTGACAAACTTACACCTCTCTTAAAAAGATTTATCTCTCCATCTCAGCATGGATTCGTTACGGGCAGATCCACTACTACAAAACTCTAAATTTTTTGTAATACCTACTGCCTTGAATTACCTTGAGAATGGCTTGCAATGTGATGTAATTTATACAGACTTTGCTAAGACATTTGATCGCGTTAACCATAGAACATTAATTTCCAAACTGACTACCTTAGGATTTCACTCCAATATCCTAAAGTGGATTCATTCCTACTTAACGGATCGTATCCAGTATGTTCGCATAAACGAAATGCTCTCGTCACCAATTTATGTTACCTCTGGAGTACCCAAAGGTAGTCATCTGGGCCCTCTGATCTTCCTTTTGTTTATTAATGACATTCCTGACTTGTTTTTGAGTTCCCAGTGTCTTATGTTTGCCGACGATTTGCAGATCTTCCGACCAATACGTTCAGTTCAAGATTGTATTCTTCTACAAGAAGACCTTAAACGTCTTTCTATTTGGTGTAATGACAATGACCTTCATCTCAATGTCTCTAAATGTCAAAGCCTTTCTTCTTATCGTCATCTCTCTCCAATTCCCTTTACGTACGTAATCGATAATACCCCTTTGTCCATTATTTGCTCCAAAAAAGATCTTGGTGTTATTTTTGATATAAAACTTAGCTTTTGCAAGCACATTGAGTTTTTGGTTGCCAAAGGTAATCAGATGCTTGGTATTTTATTTATTTTAGTTTATTTATACTCTTAAATGTCTATTTTTTGCATTTGTCAGATCACATCTTGAATACTGCAGTATAGTATGGAATCCATTTTACGAAGTACATTCCTTTAGAATTGAGAAGATCCAAAAGCGTCTTACTATAGTAGCTGTTCGTAGACTGCGATGGAATATTGAAATGCCATCTTACGAGACGAGGTGCAAATTATTTGGTATCTTAACTCTTTTCAGAAGGAGGCAATATTTTTCCGTTATGTTTATTCGCGATTTGATAGATGGTCATATCGATTGCCCTTTTCTATTATCATTAGTTGGGTTTTATGCTCCTGCGAGAGTTCTTAGAAATTGCTTTTTATTTCATATACCCTATCATAGGGTTAACTATGGTTACAATGAACCAGTTTCTAGATGCCTTAGGGAATCCAATAAATATTGTGATGTTATTGATTTTAATATTAGTAGAGAATCATTTAGGAATAAACTAATCCTGTTGTTAGGCTTTGGTGGTAATTTTTAAGTATAATTTTGTTGTATTAAGTATCTAATCTAGCGAGAACAGTAGATGTACTCATTTGATTGAAAATAAATAAATAAATAAATAAATAAATGAAATTAGATTTTCAGATATTTCTCATTAAATTACACAGCTAACGGCGTTTTATACAGGAAAAAATCAATAAGTGCCAACAAATTATTCTAATACGAATTACAAATTATAAAAAACCGCTAAAAAACATTTTTTCCAGGCCAAAAAATCATTATCTCCAAAAATTAATTTTGTTAGTTAGTATGTTTTACCTTTGAACCGACGATGTACCTACTCCTGTAGTCTACAGAATCATAAGAAATAACACCACAGTCGAACTGCAAATCAATTAATTAGTATAAATTGCAATGCTTGTGCTGCAGTTATGTAGAACTGGCCTACAAACCACAGGTATGTATGTAAGTCCGCAGTATTCGAGACCGATTAGTCTATCATCGTTCTTTTTAAGACTCTAAAGAGGCTTATCGAAACCCATTTATAAGCATAAAATGTTGACATACGAATCTTTTGTCTGCAGCTCATGAATGCGGAGTATATACGGAAATTACAAATCGGTGAAAATGGATTAGCTTAGCATACACTACCTCATACTACCGACGATTTCCTTTATAATAAGGAGTGAAAAAAGTGAAGCATTCTTAGACACATACACCAATACACTGGCTATTAAATCTAATGAAACAACATGGCATAGGACACCTTCTCTGGCATTTTTTGATTCATGAAGTGTTGACATCCCTGGAAGAGGAGCAGAGTTATTCGTAATGCATGCTGCCCCCCTGCAACCCCCCTGCTTTACTGTCAGATTTGCAGTATGTGCGAAATTGGGTGTATTGAAAGGGAAATAAAACCACTCAGAATTTTCGGCACTTATTTCCCACCTTACATGGGAACTAAGTCCACTTCACGAAAGTGGTTTTATTTCTCAAGTTGGTAAACCATTTCCTACATTGGCCCTCCTTCTATTAATAGCACCTTTGATATTTTCTACCGAATTTAAATAGTTTGGTCTTATTTTATTTAGAAAGTTAACATGTACCTTCTTTAACTCAAAATTATATTTTATATATGAGTAGAGTTAAAGATAAGCTAGAGTTGGGAAAAGATATAGGACATACAACCCCGTATTGCTCACTGGCTATACGTCTGAGATCAATACCTAAGTACGGAGTCGCTGTCTGGCTAATTGTCTTACATAATGCTATAAATCGTTATGAACTAAGCAAAGCCCAACCCAACGTCTTTCTTAACCGTCAACGGATTACTTCGGTCACACCCGTCCTTCCACTGTGCACAACGTACCCTTTATATCTGACAGCCATCAATATGGAACGACTAACACAATAGTAGCGCATTAGTAATTCTAATTGATATCCAAGGCTATAAATTCGTTTATTCAAATGAATTGTTTGTAGAATGAAATGGTCAATAGCTATACAAATACAAAATATAAAAAAAAAAAAAAAAAATGGTTGATGTAAGTCGATAAATTAGTCAAATATCTAACGACTACATTATAGTATGTATAGCTAATTGCTGATGTTATTTATACAAGTATATTTACCTTTGCAACTTCTTATTTTGTGGAATAATTTGATATACTATTCAACGTCGCGTCAGGAGTAAGGACGAAGTTTTTAGACTGTTTGTATTTTTTTGAATCTTGTTATAAAATTCCATAAACTTATAACTTGAATGGGAAACACAAAGCGACGTTAAAGAGTCTGCTTAAAAACTTTGATGTATACCTAATCTATGAGTAGCTCTTGGAAAACGCAAGGATTTACAGCGGTTCATTGATGTGAGTGAGGTGCTGATTTTTTTTTTATGTACAAGGTGCAAAAATAAATCGGATTTAAGTTTGGCTTGTTTTTATAAATATTTATCTTTAAAATAACGCCCCAGAAGATGTATACTGAAGTGTTGAATGCATTAAAAAAGCTTGAAAATTGTTTGCCGAATTTTTTTTCAAAAATGCCATATTTTGTGAGGCAGTCTGGGCGGACGGTGGCCCCATCTAAAATTAAGCACTCAAAATATGTGTTAGCATTTTTCGATGTCACTTTCTATTTATTACGATACTTTCCCCAGTTTGTGATAGTTAAGACCAATTAGATCGTATAAAACTGTGTATTTAGAGCGGGCGGTTCCACATGCACCACATGTTCCACATGTTACCACGATATACATAGAGTTGGTATCAAACGGTGTATGTACTTGTATTAATTTATCAGATCGTAGAATATATTCCAGATGAAGTTTTCTCTTTTTTTTTTTTTGTTAAAGGTAAATGCATCTAGGGAGAGTGATGAATTATTTCCTTTATCATCTTGTTCGTATCGTTTCAACGTCATATATATCTTGTAGCAGATGTCATACACTATTTAGAGAGTTGATAATCCGGATAGTTACCGGCAGATGAATCGGACCATCAGTTACATTACATAGATGTGCTATAAAGAGCACTTTCGATATCTACGAATGTAACCAATGTACCTATACTCCTTATGATGAAGAGAATCGTCGACGGTAGAAGATGGCGTGCAGAGCCGTTTCCAACATTTACCTTTGCAGTAGGTAATCATTTTGAGCCGCAGCGGAAGTTTGTATACACATTGCTGCTATTACATAGTCTTAGAAATAATAATGAAAGACTAATGGGTCTGAGATCCTTCACAATATTTGACTCATGACCTTGGGTAGGATCAGCACATTAACTTCGCTAAATAACAGACGAATGTGGGTCAGATCTAGACAATAATTTAGGATTATTGCTAGCACTAGCAGGATAAAATCCGAAAAGGCTCATAGCACTGTTAGCAATACTTAATTATCTTGCAGATATTTATGATTTAAAGCTTTTTAGGACCCAACGAAGTTTGTCTCTAGTAATAAGAAATTCGGTATAATGTCTTGCGGCTTGTGTCTTGGGATGGGAGCTGCCTGGAAAATGGGTTTCTATTAGACAGACTCTAACGACAGAAACCACTCGAGCCACTACCGCTATCGTATAACATAAAAACTATTCGATAAATACTATTAATTAGGCGTCTTTAACATATTCCCAAATTACTACCAATAAGTCAATCAGGCAGTATTCCAATCATACTCGTATTCCACTATTCGGGTGAGGAATTGATTCCATTCATCAGCCCGATTAGAGCCAGCCTTACGCACGCTATATTGGACCGAATATAGAATTTTATTATCAAAGTCAGCTGTGAGTTTTTTATTCGATCACTTGAACAGTTGAATAGGCTGAAATACGTTTGTAGAAATATTTAGGACAAAACCTTGGCCATTGGGTTCACTTCTCGGAACTAAGCTTCCAAGTGAAATGAGGTTTTGTTTTATTTAATGTTTAATATTTATATTTAATATTTAAACTATAAAGAGTATTCAGACCTAATCCGCTATTCGCTCGCGAATATTTCGAAAATCGAATAACCCGCACCATTCGATTCGCATTCAGTATCTAATTTTTTTATTCGTGAATCTTTCTGCTCATTGTTGATGTCATTTACTCACTTGAGTTACATTTTTTTGAATATCCTTTAAATTTATTAAGCATTCTTGTATTGTTCGATATAGAAGAAATTCCGATAATTACTATCAACCGCAACAAGTCTCTCCAGTTAGCTTAATCTTAGGCTAGCTAAGATTAGGCTAACTTATTTTGTTTAATAAAAAATTTACATGTAGCGAGAGGCAAATAGAGATTCTCTTGTAATCACGGCTTGACTATCGATAAAAATTACGGTAGCCACGACAGGGTCTCCTTGAACGCCATGATTTCCTCCTGGAACACGCTTACAGTGATGAGGAAGACGAAATGAGATCGTACAATCTAAATCTTTGGAAAAAACACCCCCCCCCCCCCCTACTCCTGTTTCCGTTTTGGAACCGTCTGTATTTTTTTGGTCCATTTAGAGAGAGCCTAGAGAGGGCGTTGCATGAGATCCCTAAGCGTATTGAGATGTTTCCCTGAGATAGCGATAGCAACGTGTCGTCTGCATAGGCAATTACCTTGCACCCTTCCAGTATCAGTAGTAGTTCATTCACCACTAGGTTCCATAGAAGAGGTGAGATCACACCACCTTGTGGCGTACCCCTACTGACGAACTTGGGAAATGTAACTCTTCGTTTGATTTCTGCTGTGGTCTCATTGTCAAAATAATAATTATAGCGGAGCCGAGACAGACAAAGTCCTAAACCATCTTAAATTTGTATACCTGTCTATTGTGAAATTCTTTCCGATTCGTCAATGTTGGGTGTCTTAATGATATTAACTCCGCCTGTTAAAATTAAGTTTTAATGTGCTGTTTGAGAGAACTACAATTTTTTTTTTAAATTATAGCTACGAGTAGGGAGTAGCTATTATTTCTAACTACAGTAAAATTCATCATCAGATTCCTTAAGTGCTTTGTTTTGAATCATACGACTCTGACAGTTAATACTCAGCATACCTAAACTTCTTTGGAAAGCCATTACTCTTTTCCCCTGACAGGGAGTGAACCTTCACTTCGATTCGCCGTTTCTGTAATTTATTTTTTCAGGGACGTTTCCGGGAATTTTCAGGTGGAATATCCGGAATAAAATGTATGATTTTCAGAAAGCCCCTGACGTTTTCGTTTATTTCACTTAACTTTGATATATGCCAGATGTATGTAGGCAGGTTTATTGGATAAGAAACCTTGTATCCGTCACTAATATTTGTTTGACAATATTATAAAATCCAAACACTGTCCAATTTC
Organism: Cheilosia scutellata; assembly: GCA_955612985.1. Taxonomy (NCBI): domain Eukaryota; kingdom Metazoa; phylum Arthropoda; class Insecta; order Diptera; family Syrphidae; genus Cheilosia; species Cheilosia scutellata. Next base: position 110,885,732 of record OY015311.1, read on the forward strand.
GTATTTGATTATACACATGTCAATTCCCTAGAGCCTAGACTAAACAATGTCCTGGATAACCATCGAAATCTATATCTTTGACACAGTTTCTTTTATTTTCCATCTACTAAATGGTTTTAGTTGTTTTTTCGACAACGATGGCGGGGGGAGGAGAAAAATCCCATCGCCTATCACCTTGACGAAGTTGTCAACATTAATTGGATCAAAAGAAGGAAAAAAATTCTCCCGATAATGCTGACATTTTGTCATATGTCACCGGTAACTTGATGTTAGCAGAAAGGGAATTTTTTTTACTATAGGGTGTATTTTTCTTTCTCTCTCCATCACTACTCCTTTGGGGTTTATAAGATACATATTTCCAGATTTTTTTCAGAAGTCTTTGTTTTGTTTTGTTTTTATTAGCATCCTGCATCCCTCTTATCGATATAATATTCTATCTCCATTACAAGATATTTACGTCTACTATATTCCACAATGTTTCTCATGATTGCTTGTCATTTGCAGTGAGGGTTATGTGAAGGAATAAAAATACTCCTGAAGAGTTTTTTTTTATTTGTTCCTCTTGTATGAAGAACGATTTTGGTGTGAAGTTCTTAAAATACCTGAATACCTTTTATGATTTCGGTATTCATGTACCCACACTGACGTCTGACCTAAAATAATATTTTAAAATTAATGAGAGTTTTTTTTTTATTGAAGCCGCTAAAATGTCACTTGAATTTTGTGAAATTACTGACCCTTTCTGGTCAGCAAAATATAACTTTTCAAGTGGAGTTGAATGGAGGTTCAGTCACCTAATTGGGGACGATTTTTCTGGGTCGATGCACTGCCAAAAATAAATAATTACGAGCCTTTGTGGAGGTCAATTTTAGGTTTTGATGATGTAGATACTATTTAGGTAAACTGTATTAGGTAGATTGCGTGTAATAAATATTGTATTATATTGCAGATATTAATTTACCAAATGATGCTCATAAATGGAAATATTTATCCATGCCGGATCAATATCATCGACATAATAAGTACCATTAATTAAAATGGAATCTAATTCTTTATTACACTAACAATTGGTATCATCATCATATGAATTAATTAGCTCAATTTGTATATAAAGCATTACTGTATACATGTATGTATTGATTTATTGAAATTCTCTTATCCTATAGCAGTGGGAAATGAGTATCTACCAGACCAAAGTCGTTAAAATAAAACTCTTGTTTCCTTATGTCATAGAAAGTTCCCCTTCTATAAGAATTCTTTATAGGGCAGCACAAAAATGCTACAATGACAGAGAAGTTAGGTTAGACATTAGAGTTTGTTGAGGCGATGGGACGTGGATGGTGGTCCCTAACGTATCCTCTTGGTGCTTGGATCTCTTTGTAGTCGTAGTCGCCGAGTTGAATTATGATTATGAGAAGAAAAGGCATTTTTTTTTGTTACCATTAGGTTCTATCTTCCGGTTATAGTTATATATTATGTGCCCGGGTTTTCAAAATGCCGACAGTAATTTGAGAGTTAATATTAGAAGATGAATGTAGTACATTATGATTCTAATAAATCTATAATGGCTTTTAATGTCTTTGCTTAATGTGTACCTACATATTACCCATATCGTAGAAAAAGTTGTCTACGTTTTACATAATTATTCCTTGTGGTTAGTTCCTAGTTCTGGGTAACTGCGAAATAGTTTCGTTTTTATTTTTTCTTTGTTTGTTTCTTGGGTACCAGACGATACCACGCCTGGAAACGGACTTAGGCTAATTGACTTTGCTGCGGGACGTAATGTTACTACATCTAGCACACGGTTTCCTCACCTCAACATTCACAAAGGGACATGGCGGTCACCAGGTCAACAAACCGTCAATCAAATTGACCATGTTGCGATCGACGCAAGGCACTCCTCCAGTATTCTAGATGTCCGAACCTTCCGAGCGGCCAACATAGACTCGGATCACTACCTTGTTGTAGCCAAGGTACGTATGCGGATATCCCAGACACCACAACAACGAGGAAATACTGTGAGGAGATTCAACGTTGAACGGCTACAAACGCAACAAACCGCCAGAACTTTTGCCGATCGCGTCTCCCTCAACCTCTCGAGAAGTCCTTTGCAGCCTTCATCAAGTGCTGAAGACCAGTGGCATCGATGCCAAGAAGCCGTCAGAAAAGCCGCAACTGATGTGCTCGGTTTCACCCGACCACCACCACGAAACCCTTGGTTTGATGAAGAGTGCCGGCAAGCACATGCAGCGAAGAAACTGGCCTACAAAGCGGCGCTGCAGAGAAGGACGAGAGCAGCTCGGGAGCTCTACGAGCAAAAAAGGAGGGAAGAACACCGGCTTCTCCGAAGGAAAAAGAAAGAGCATGAGAAGCGCGCGATCGAGGAAATTGAGAGGTGTTACTCCAGGAACAATGTTCGGAAGTTTTACCAAAAGGTAAAAAGAACGTGTCACAAGACCCGAACAGAGACCTGTAGAGACGAACAAGGAAACCTTGTAGTGGAGTCACAGTCGCTGCTGAGGACATGGAAAAACCATTTCTGCAGACTGTTAAACGGCGAAGACGACACATATTCTGCTGTCAGGCAGAATGAACCATTCAACCTGGGCGATGAAAGCCAATAATTCCGTCCAGCTGACCAAAATGAGGTACGGATAGCAATATCCAAGCTGAAGTCCAACAAAGCTGCAGGACCGGACGGTTTATCGGCCGAGCTTTTTAAGGCAGCGGGAGATGACTTGGTAGAGAGCAACTCGTTTCTAAAATTTGGTCAGAGGAAAGTATGCCTGATGAATGGAGCCTCAGCATTGTTTGCCCGATCCATAAGAAAGGAGACCCTCTAAACTGCGCCATCGCTTAAGTCCACAACCGACCAAATATTCACACTACGACAGATCCTGGAGAAAACCCAAGAAGTCCAAACCGATACTCACCATCTATTTATCGATTTTAAAGCCGCATATGACAGCATTTATAGAGACGAGCTATACAGAGCCATGTCTAGTTTTGGCATCCCTGCCAAACTTGTCAGATTGTGCAGAATGACGATGGAGAATGCTCGCTGCTCCGTAAAGGTCGGAAACAATCTCACCGATTGCGTTGACGGGCTTTGGAGGAGGAGATTTAACAGCGAACTTTACGAGCTATACAGCGACATCGACCTGGTCAGAAAAGTACGTATCAGTCGACTAAGATGGCTACAACATGTAGAGCGAATGGACACCAACGCTCCGACCCGAAGAGTCTTCGATTCCAACCCGGAGGGACAACGCAGTAGAGGAAGACCTCGCCTTAGGTGGCGCGCACAAGTGGAAGGGGACCTCAACCAACTTGGAGTGCGCAACTGGAGGCGATTAGCCAAAGATCGTGCTAACTGGAGAGGCGTGTTGGTTGAGGCCCAGGTCCACTCCGGACTGTAGCGCCATCTAAGTAAGTAAGTAAGTAAGTTTCTTGGGTACACATTTTACCATCGATTTTTTCTAACTTACCAGTGAGCTAGTGAGAAACAGTAAGAAAGTCTGTAAAAAAAAGGAAGTAAATTATTTCAAATCAGAAATCATGGTTTTCCAAAATGATCGTATCTAGGCTATCAAATCAAAAAAAAAAATGGATCTTCAAAGGGGAATACATTCGAAAAGTTTCTCATTGTAGCAATCTTGGTGTATTTCCACCCAGAAAATGAATTCCACAAGCCGTGTAGAGAAACGGAATAACGCTGGAAAGTGAAAACTATTTACGACTGTCTGCAGAGTTATCCAAACAGATACTCCTCTAGTCTGGAGTTTGGGAATGTTTGAAGAAGAAGACAAACTACAAGTTTACTTTTTGAAAAGGATTTTGAAATTACCACCAAGTATCTACTCCCAACTATACCTTGTCGATATAGGTCGGAGCCGAAGATGGGCAAGACTTACATCTAAGGTATGTCAAGAAAATAATATTATTCGACATATTTTACCAGGACCTCCCTGGTACTCGGTAAAAACTGGGGACTTATCCCCAAAATTGTACTGTGGATGTTCACGGCAATAACGAGACCTATCATCATGTATGCAGCCGCCGTTTGATGGTATAAAGCAACGCACAGGTCAGCACAGGCTAAACTCAACAAAATACATAAACTGCACCAACAGCTGCATTTGAGATTATCCTAAATAACCCACCACTTCATCTAGAATGCATTAAAGAAGCAATGGTTAATGCTTATATGCTCATCACAGAAGATGAATCAAAATCAAAATCAACGTAGTACACACTGCAATCCTACAGGAATTCAGAAAAAATTAACTACTCGAAATGCACCTAATAGACAAAGTCTACCACGATATAACTTCAAGTTCTGATACCGTCTATACTGGGAACAGAATAAACAAACATTTGCCAAGAGTTCACATGTCTGGTATAGAGAAGGATCCAAAACAAATGAATGAATTGGAGCTGTAGTAGCTATAGGTATGGTTCTCGCAACAGAACATCCAACATACAAGTAGAGTTCCGTATTTCAGGTTAAAATCCATGCAATAGATCTTTGCATTCGAGAGAATCTAAACAGGTCTATAACAAACAAGAACATGTACATTCTCTCTGATAGCAAGACAACCTTACTTGCAATTAACGCCTTTGAAATAACATCAAAACTGGTCTGGGACTGCCTTCAAATCCCACAACTACTGGCCACTCTACAAACAAAGTCAACCTGATATGGATGCCAGGGCACAGTGGATATGAAGGAAACGAAATATCACACGAATTAGCCAGTAAAGTATCCGCATCTCAATTCATGATGTCAAGACCATTTTGCGGGCTACCAATAAACACCATAAAAAGTAGTGTTGGCTAGAAGAAGAGAAGATCCATTTCTGAAGGGATACCGAAGGAAACAGGCAAGTCAAAAACTTTATCCCAAACAGTTCCCACAAAAAAACGAAACAACTACTACGACTAAGTAGAAGTCAGATTCAAGTCACATACTTCCTAACAGGACACTGCCGTGTAAAAAAACACTTGATTACCATGTGTATAGCACAAGACAATACATGCAGATTGTACAACAGCAGAACACATATTATGTGATTGCAATTGCTTAATCAAAACACGCCAACGCTATCTAGGTAAATTATATCTCGAAGCAGCGATAACATAGCTGCCTGCTCACCTAAAGAGTTAGCCGCTTTTAGAACAAACTGCGGGATCATGGATGACTTCTAAATGGAGGATATCGCAATAGGTCCACTTGTGGCCTCAGTGATTTGGGATTCAGCATACTGCAATCTAATCTAACCATTAAAACCCTGCAGAATTTGAATCGATCGTGTTAGGGTTTAATGTTTGTCCCATTTTGCCCTCTTCGGAAAAAAAGCATAAGAATAGTTCAGTTAATGAGACATACATTAGGAGGTGACATCCGTCCCTAAAAGAGAGTTTGGTTAAAGCTTTTTTCAAATACTTCTCCGGAAAGGCACCTATAAGGCTTCAAAAGTATCCACGATGCTTTCAGATATGATTTTAGCTCTACAAATAAATTGTTGTAAGCTGTAGTCCTCTCGAAATATGTACATACCATTGAAGCGAATTTCAAAGTTTGATTGTCCTCTTACAAAATGAGTTTTTCAAATTGATGTCCAAGCTGTTATCAAGTGAACTGATATGTGATGTATACATTGGTTGTCTGGCCTGTCCCTTTTCAAGAAATAATTTTGTTTAAAAAATAAATAAAACATTTGGTGCAACAGGTCAGTATGGGAACCTAGGCCTAGCTTTTAAGAACCAATTGTTTGTGTGAGATTTTATTTTTGGGACGAATGGATGAGATTTCGAATTTTAACCCGAATCCGATTGGCTGAATTGATACGTCTTCTAAGGACAATTAGTTTTATTTTTGGGACGAATGGAAGGGACCTACAATTTTATGCTGATTCCGAACGGTTTAATTAAGAAGCTTTTTCAGGACAGTTATACGAGCGAATGTTTGTCAGATGTTCGCGAGATGTTGCGCAGTGGAAAAAATCTTACCTAAAATGTAAATTGTGTTTTTCCGGAGATCGAAAGTCGGACATAGTTCAGTTTCTAGTCTTCTGCGCAAAAGCTGTTGTAAATTCGATATAAGAATCCTCTTTTAGCAGACCTGCTCGCTTCTAACTGGTATATCTAGTAGGTTTAGTCAATATTTTGGGAGCGCGCCCCATATATGCAAGAAATATACGAGCCCTGCTCTAACCTGGACTGTTTAAAAAAAGACTTGTTGCTTTGAGCTAATTCTTCTAATTGTCACATTTAAGTTGAGCTACCTATTTAGAGCAAAGAGGTACTTTAACCCCAAGCAACTTCTCCTTCTCTACAAAGCTTAGGTTAGACCAGGCTTGGAATATTGTTCCCATATATGGAGCTCGGCCCCAAAACATTCACTTAACCTACTTGACAGCATACAGAGACGAGCAGTTCGACTTATTGGAGACCCAACACTCACATCAAATCTTCAACCGTTGGTGCACAGAAGACAAGTCGCTGACCTATGCTTGTTCTATAGGTACTTCCATGGTAGATGTTCCGAGGAACTCAAAGACATTATCCCTCGAAATGCAACTTTTGGGCGCCCAACAAGAAAGGCTGCTAATTCTCATGACCATACAGTACACTTGACAACCGCGAGGACATCAACATTCCAAAACTCCTTTTGTTACAGGATAAGCAAACTTTGGAACTCACTTCCTGGGGATATATTTCCAGAAGTATACAATTTGCAGCAATTTAAGTTCAGAACTAACATACATCTGCAAGCATCTCGGGGCGCTGTTGAGGCGTTATAGGTTCGCCTTTCCCGAGAGAAGTATTAAAAAAAAAAAAAATTTAAATTGAATAAAAATATCAAAGCCTATATTACAACAATGTACAGTAATATAATACTTGTGTTGATAATCCAGTATGGCTTCCATTTTATTGCCCAAACGCTATCTTACAATTATCGTTTTGAACTAGGTACCTACAATCTGAAATCTCCTTCCACCAAAGTGTTGACAAAGTTCAAACATTGTTAAATGTAATAAAATTCAAATCCTTATGTGTATAAGCTCTCCATTTGAAAATAAGGAATTCCACTCAAATAAATTGAACCTCCTGGTTTTTGTCAGATTATGGGTTTATAGTTCCTTTCGTTCCATTTATCCCTTCCTTTTGGTTGACAAGTGCTTACAAACAAAAAAATAAAAATAAAGTCGGAAGCTCTTCATAAATCAAATGTGTTACAAAATATATCCCTATCCCAGATGTATTATCAAATTTCCTTCCCCTGAGTATCCTCCATTTGAGCATACACCATCCGGTAGCCGAAAAACCAATTTCTTCCCAACAGAGACCCATACACTGGTAATTGATTGCTCAGCAAAAATGGGCACAGGAAGCCAAAAAAAAAAAATTCATTCTCACACGACACAAAAGCAAAGATGGGGCTTTGTTGTCTTAGGTCGACCTCTCGTTTAAACGCCTCAAATACACACTCCCATTTATGGTGTGACAGGTTGTTATCAAATCTATTATTTTGGACTCACAACCAACCAGTCCTTGTTCATCAGTATTTCTGAATAATGGATATTAATATAGTTCCTACTAACACTAAGAGATAAGACTTATTATAAAAGAAGACTATATGTAAAGCTATTTCAAGGAAGATATTGTGTACAGTGCGGTACACTTTGTTCCTTGTATTACCATCAAACATATGTAGGTAATAAAATGCGTTATGAAGGAGTACGATTTTAATGAAAGTGAGTTCATTTTAGTCAGTCAAGGGGTTCAATATGCTTGGAGGATTTGGTAAGTCTGATGGGTTTGCTATTTTTTTTTTCTCAATAGGTGGGCTGAGAATGTACACATTACACAATCGCAGGACCTCGCATCCTCACAATATCGTTTTCCATTGTTTGAAACAGTTGATTTCCGAAAAGTATAGGTTAGGTTAAAGAAGGGTCTGTGGTGCGCTTAAGTTACTCAACACTCTGGCTTTCATTACTAGACACATATTTGAGAAGTGCAACACCCAGCAAATTTCCCTTTTCTTTGGGGTACATAAATGTGTATCTTTGGCATACGCCAACGACGCACGGTGCTGTGTGGACAATCAGTCATGGGCATAGCTCGATCGTCGATCAAGAGAGATGTCTTCGCAAGCAAGGGTATGTTTGTTGTTTGAAATGCGCACATATTTTTTTAGATGTAGTTATGGTTGGAAAAGTTGTTTTGTTGTCGCTAAGAGAATAAAATCCCTAATGTGAAGAGACCTGCGCAAGAAATTTTCACTTAAGTTGGGACGGGCTATACCTCTACACGTCGTCTTCCATTATTAAGCCATACTTTAAGAACAAGTTTGCTGGTACATGTGCCTGGATAAAATCTTCATATCCGTTGGTAAGCATCAACTTCTTACATTATATTCGGCTTGTAATCAAATAAAAGTTGAAAAATGTTAATACAAATTTTGCCTTAAATAGCTTAGGGCCTTCGCAAACTTAGAGTTTAATTCTGAATTCTTTAGAATTCTTCTAACACCAGACGGATAAAGTAAATACACTCCATTGAAAATTTAACCGTAAAATACACACATTGGAGGGAAGAATTTATTTTCCAGAAGGATAATGAGCTCATACATTTGTAATTATAGATAATGCAGACTCCACATATTCCACGTTCCGCATTTAACCTACATCTTCTCTAGCGAGACCAACAATTATGTCCCTTCCATGAACTTGGCGTCGCGTCGCAATCATTAGCATTACTGGAAGGTATGACACGAAACGAGGAAAAAAGTCAAGCTAAATTAGAACTGCGTATAATATGGTCGCCAAGACTCCGATAATTGGACCACAATTTCGAGAAATATTGCTAAACCAAAAGCACAATGGAATGTGTTATGATAACTAGGTACTGTAAGGCCGACCGACGCTTAATGGAGAATCATTTTCTTCGAGAAGATACGCCGATGCATCAAAATGGTACTACATGAAGAGGAACGCACCCACGTGCATACAAACATTGCCACCCTTTAACAAATTAACCACACTCAGATTAATAATAATCAGCTCAGAAATCCGCCAGCGCAGCGTGCAGAATGTAAGACCATTATACTGTCCCTTAACAACCTTTGGCAGCTGGATAGCTGGTAGCATAATCAACACAAATGCAGAATATCCTAATGCATATCGATACACAAACTGAAAGCATATAATTTGCATTACGATATGAGGTATGAAAATTCCTCTGGCAAATTGAAGCACATGGATAACATCATCTTCATCTCCGAGATTGTGTTGGTACAGATATTATGGGTGGTCTTATTTTGGATAATATTAATTAATCTTGAGATTATATCGTGCATTAAATGACTCAGCATAATTAATTTGCCGAGCGATACATTTCTGTACCAATTAAATTACTTCACAGTTGACATAGTAGGTTTGGTCGAAGTTGTGATGAAGGGCAACCGACTTAACGTTTGCCACAGAAATTGAAAAATTAAAATGTCCTTGACAGAGTCAAACACAAGCGGCCCTTGTAACAACATAAACGGTTTCATGAAAATGCTACTAATTAAAAAAGCTCTCCCACTGTCACACAAAAGCTGTTTCTAAGTATCTGGCATAACTCATTCGTCAGGTTTTTTTTTTGACTATGGCAGCATTTACGTTGAAGCGTATTTTAAACTGTGCATTGTAATTTTGTTTTTCATACATAAAAATAAGGAAAGAGAGTCAACTCTCTTTCATCCTCAACCATAAACACTAAACAGCTTGCAAAGTCAGCTGGGTACGGATGTTAAAGTGAAATTTTAGCAACTACAGATTGGTGAGCCACTTCACTTACATTAAAAGGTTTTTAATTAGCCTTTTATGAGTGATCAAAGGAGCGCAGCGGTTTGTTAGCACTAACTTCTAACAGCTGTCGATGAATGGGCTCGGGAAGGGTGCGGAAAATACATCCACAAAAATTATGCGGGTTATAGGATTTTTTATGGGGGTGGTTTGTTAACTTTATACACATGAAATTCAATTACCCCTTCAGTCAGGTGGGTTCCTTGTAAAGCCTATGCCTGGCTATGCCCGAATCGTTTTATGTGCGGTATTTGCACTTGTATTCCAAAGTATTATGGCATCATAATAGAATAAAAGGGGTAGATTACTGTAAGGGTTGGTCAATTATGCGTGGATAATATTTTTGTTAAAATAACAATTTTTCTTCTGCCCTTTTTGATAAAAAGGAACTGACCGTTTCTTTTCGGTGACAAAGGAATACTACTTGAGTACATATTTTGTAAATGTGATGTTGGTTTCATTATACCCCGGGGTATGTAAGTAAGCACTCATGTATCGTTTGTAAATTGTAATATTATTTTCGACGAGTCATGCGAGCAACCCTTTTAAAAAATAATGTAATCATTATATTGGTATGTATTCGTATATGGTTCGTATTCGCACTATATTCTTTTTAATACTGTCCATTAGATTTACAAACTTTGGAAACAAGTGACACGGTTTCCTCAGCTCAGTATTCACAAAGGAACATGGGGGTTAGCAGATCAACAAACCGTAGCGTCACTCAAATTGACCATGTTGCGATCAACGCATGGCACTCCTCCAGTATTTTAGATGTCCGAACTTTCCGAGCGGCCAACATAGACTCGGACCACTACCTTGTTGCAGCTAAGGTACGGATGCGGATAACCCAGACACCAAAACAACGAGGAAATACTATGAGGATATTCAACGTTGAACAAACCGCGCCAGAACTTTTGCCGATCGCGTATCCCTCAACCATTGGCATCGATGTTATAAGAAGCCAGAAGCGCCACAACTGATGTGCTAGGTTTCACCCGACCACCACCTTGAAACTCTTGGTTTGATGAAGAGTGCCGGCCTGATGAATGGAGCCTCAGCATTGTTTGCCTGATCCATAAGAAAGGAGTCCCTCTAAACTGCGCCAAATATAGAGGCATCTGTCTCCTTAACATCGCTTACAAAATCCTGTATGCCGTACTATGTGAACGCTTAAAACCATTTGTCAACTATACAGAGCCATGCCTAGTTTTGACATCCCTGCCAAACTTGTTAGATTGTGCAGAATGACGATGGAAAACGCTCCCTGCTCCATAAAGGTCGGAAACAATCTCACCAAGACCTTTGATGTCAAAAAAGGATTTAGACAGGATGCGCTGTCATGTGACTTTTTCAACACCATTCTTGAGAAAATTGTGCGAAACTCGCAAGCCAACACCAGGGACACATTTTTCCAAAGGTCTGTGCAAATACTTGATCACGCTGACGATATCCACATCATTGGAGGAACACAGCGAGCTGTCACAGTACAGAGGTGGCAAAAATAGGTTTAGTGGTGAATGAAGCCAAAACAAGGTAGAATAAGAAGCACACAAAATCGACGAATCGGACAGAAGGTCACGATATAGAGCTATTACTTTGAGGTAGTTCGGGACTTTGTCTACCTCGGCTCCGCTATTAACTCTGAAAATGATATCACATCAAAATCATTTTGTTACTTTGGCCTAAGAAGGCAATTGATTAGTAAGGCATTGTCGAGAAACACCAAGGAGACTCTATATAAGACACTCATCATCCCACTCCTGCTTTATGGACATTATCAAAGGCGGATAATGATGATTTTCGGTCCTGTTTGCGTTGACGGACTTTGGAGAAGGAGATTTAACAGCGAACTCTACGAGCTGTACAGCGATATCGAACTGGTTAAAAAAGTATACGTATCAGTCATCTAAGATGGCTGGAATATGTAGAGCGAATGGACACAAACGCTCCAGCCCGAAGTCTTCGATTCCAACCCTGAGGGACAATGTCGCTAACTGGAGAGGCATACTGGTTCAGGCCCAGGTCCACCCCGTACTGTAGCGCCACCTAAGTAAGTAAGCTAAGCAGAAAACAATCAGCCATTTTTTTTTTACACCCATCTAAACTGGATCCCTATATGTAAGGGATGACAGGAACAAATTCATTTGTCTTGTTTGTTGTTGTGGTGAAAAACTTATTCAGGTCCTGGAAGGAGTACCTTCCTATAAACTTGTTTCTGGTTTGATGGAGACCTGGAGCAGTGACAAAGAAAGCGATTTGCTTTCTCAAGGACTTATTCACAATCGTAGGCTTTGGAAAGCTCTTGTTCGGTTGGACGCATTTTGCTCAGGATCAGTAGAACAGACTCTTCTACCTTTCAATATGAGTCTCTCGTTCCTGGCTCCGTGGATGAACTGTCATCCACTTGTAATAATACATGTTTGGATTCTGTGTGTTTCTTGAATTCCGTTTACGCCTATTCTGTGAGGTATGTCGCAAATTGCGGACCGAAGATACGGCTTGCCTATAAAATGCTGATTATGCAAACGTCGAAAATATTGCTGTGGCATAGTTCTAATGAGAATTGAAAGAGGTATTGAATTCAAATGAATTGACTGACCTGCACACATTTTTTTAAATACTCACATCGTCAATCTTCTGAATAAAAAGCGCTAATAGAGTAGTTGACTTAGCGGGCATTCTTGACTAAGCTCCGTCTTTATTTCAAACCATTTGGAAGATTCATCGCCATCCCATATTGTGAGAGAAAAGAGTACCATCCTATAATTTCTGTATGACCCTACATAATTTTAGTGAAATTTCTATCCCAAGAAGCTTAGATGCGAATAAGCCTGACAGCCAACTGTATCGAATGCTGCCTTAAAATCGTTATAAATAAATAAATAAATAGGTGGCGCAACAGGCGGTAGACACCCTAGTCCTAGCTTCTCGCAATCATTCGTTTGTGTGAGTTTCTATTTTTGGGACCTACAATAGAATGGAAGGGACCTACAATTTTATACCAAGTCCGAACGGCTGAATTGAGAAGCTTTTTTATGACAGTTATACTCTCGGATGTTTGTCAGACGTTCACGAGAGGTGCCGCAGTAGAAAAAACCTTAAGATGTAATTTGTGTTTTTCCGGGGATCGAACCTGGCACACTAACCACTGCGCTCCTGCGCCCACGCTTTAAAATCGTTGCTGCTTTCAAAATAAATAAATCCGCTAAACACGTTGAAATTACGATGTAAACAGTCCTGCAGTATTTATGAATATCACAAGCAATCTGTTAACCTGACAAAAACAGGATCGTGTCAAAGGTGTCAAGTGTAATTCCACAAAAAACGCATTGACAATAGTTGACAAAATTTTTAAAAAGAAATCTAAGTTCTATAGCTAGTAGGTATTCAATTTGCCTTCCTCAATTCTGCCTTCACATCCTAGAATGCATGTTCCAATTAGCTACACTCAAGCTTAATAATTGCTTTTCCCAGGTTGCCCTCCAGCATTCGCTTAACAAAACAAAGGAAACTACTTGGTGAGGGCCAAGTAACCGAAACATGTAAGTTTGTAAGTACATCCTGCTTCCTGTATGCACTGAGTAGTGAGTTTACCCTCCTGCACTTGTGTATGCCATAATTACTTACTATCGTATTACCTACAGTTTCATAGAACTGACTTGTGTAAAATTCGTTGTATCAGTGATGGCGAAAAGTATTATAAATTATGACCGTGCTTACTATACACCGCAGTGAAAACTAAGTCACAATAAATAACGTACAAAGTTCATACCGCTCGAATAAAGGAGACACGAGTAGGTAGTAGGCATACATTCACAAGTACATGCACACGAAACGAACTATGTGCACCCGAAGCTTTTCTATGAACCTCAAACGCAATGTGTTTCCATTAAAATCAAAGGAGTTTGCAAGAGTGCCTAAAGTCATTTAAAATATCGTATTTAGGTAGGTACAAACACTTTTTGTGAGATGAAAGTTGATTAAAAATTCGCACAAGCCTTGTATTCTCTGCACAGAAATATTAATTGTTGCCATGAGGAGCTATAACCAACACACATAATATAATGTATTCTTTTTAAGACACACTTTAACACAAAGTAATGTAAGTCGCATAAAAGTTGCACAGATAAAATAAATTATATGGGATTGTGCTAAATACATATGCTTGAGTCAATATTTTGTATTGAAATTTGTGTCATGCTATGAAATTTATATTGCACGTCATGAAAAATACAGCCTCATAGAAGAATAGACAAAATAGCGATCATAAAGGTCCTTTACAAGCGAATGTTGGAATTATGATGAAGAACTCCTTGATATGGATTTAAGGAAAATTTGGTTGCTATGCGAATAACCTTGGATACTAATTGAGATCCTATGTTTTTCTTTGAATTTTGTATACGCATTTATACCTATATACTTTATACAAATCAGTCCGTCTTAACCAAGGCTCAGTATTTCGTTTGTATTCTCAACAGAATAAATATAAGTAGGTACCCACCCACGCTAACGAAAAAAAAAGTTTTTGTTGTATTTTCCATGATTGTGTGCCAAGGCTTTCGTTTACCCTTGTGCGTCAAGTCGAACATTAAAATCATTTAATTTGTTTCCTTGTTGAAAAAAACACAGAAAAGGAATAACCTCAATTCCTCGAGCTATATTATAGCATTTGTTCGTGCATGAGAGCAGGTAAGCAGCTACAACCGGCTAGTCATACATTTATTATTGATTTTGTGTTTTTTTTTTTTTTTCATCCCTGAACCATTCCTACCCTAAAGAATAAAATCGTTTCCTTGACGATGAAGATGAAATAATAATATACTATATTAAATAATAATACCAACTTCCGTATGTTGGGGATGTAAAACGGCAGAACTTATAAGTATGCAGTACAATCGTGCTAAAAAAAAATAGTATGTCCTCTTTCATTCATCTGTCGAATGAACTGTATACCTGTCATCCGTATTGACAGAAATTTGGTTCATGGGTTGCCATTTTACAATTTCAACCGTCAAACTATCGCATGACGCATTCAAATAAAGTTGCAAAATATCTAACAACATAACAATAGTTCTAAATGTATTGTGACAAAGGCTAGGCGCGCACACGTCATAGGTCCTATCTACTTAGTAGTGGAACTCATTACTTTCAATGTTAGCGAGTGCACCTAGCAATCGCAGCGCACACGTTCGAATGCTGTCCTTGAAAGTTAGGGTAGGTAGGTAGCATTATGCGTTTTACAAAAATGTAAAACACATAATTTTCAATATTACCGAACGCATGATACATACCTACACTCAGAAAACTGTAGAGATACAATAGCCTATCTCGTACGTTAACTGCTAATTTCGCGGCTGTTATACCCAAAAGACAGCTGAAATATCGCCAGTAATATAGCTAGCTACAATACATTAAGTAGATCTTCGGGAACCACCAGAGTTGGTGAAGCTGAGTAGCCTCTTCTTCAACCCACTCAGGTCCTCGTGGACCCATTATGATACACTTCGATAGGGTTAGCCGTGTTGTGTTGGCTTTCTTTCGTCCTTCTTACTTACTCGACTTTGTCCTGCCATCTCGTTGGCCTTAGAAATCGGTAAAGATTAGATATTGACACTTTAGAGAGTTCATGGATTTCCTGGAAGTAGTAACTTTCAAGTGTTCTGTTTTTCAAGTGACAGAGACTTGGGCAGTAACAGAGAAAGTGAGGTGTGTCCTCGTGGACTTCTTCATCACCGCAGCCTCTACAAATGTCGTCATTCTTGTTATATAGTTTCGTTTTATGGGTTCTTAGGAGGTTGTGACCGGTGAGGGCGTCAACTAACTTGGACAGCGATATTCTGTCATATCGCAAAAGTTTGTTGGTCCTGCTTCTGTTGTACTCTGGCTATATCTTCTGTGATATGTCACAGGTTGTTAGTGTTTTCCACCTGATATTGGCTTTCATTCGGATCTTGTATTCCACTCGCTCTCTGAGACTGCAGAATGGTGGTTTGATCGACTGAAGTGCCTGGTCGAGGTCCATTTCATTTCTTTTCTTGCCAGTTCGTCAGTCCTCTTGTTGCCGGTTATGTCCCTGTATCCAGGAACCTAGCAGAGAACCGTATTATGATGCGAACCAAGAGCCTTGTGAGCTCTTTGCGACAGCGGCGGACTAGTTTGGATTTTATCTCATTAGTAGAGATTGCTCCAGCATTTTGTCTGGCTTATCCTCAAGGCACTTTTGGCAGCCGATTCTTGCATGTATAGATCCATAGGTAGCAGATTGAGAAGCTTTTTCCACCCAGCAGCCGGTGTTGTTCTCAACGCACTAATTGTTCCTATATACATGACAGTCTTTATATTTTTGTCATTGCCTTAAGATTGGTTTTCCTGTGGCTTGCCACCAGACTATGTTGCCATATGTGAGTATTGGGCGTACAATTGCCGAATACATCCACTGAATTATCTTCGGGTTACGTCCCCATTCGCTGTCTTTTTAACTCATAGTATTTAAGTTAGGGGATCATGACGTAATCTGGAATGACAAAAATCTCTAGATTTTTTTTTCGAGATATCGTGGTAAACCCTTAAGTTTGCCTATAGTTAGCTAAATAAATAAAAATAAAACCATTCCTTTTGTGTCAGTTTTTATTTTTGGGACGAATGAAAGGGACCTACAATTTTTTATTCCGGGTCCGAACGGCTGAATTGATCATACTCTCGGATGTTTGTCAGACGTTCGCGACAAACTATCACTATCGCACCCATATTCAGAGCATTTAAAACCTCTTAGAAGATCTCCAGTAGTCCCACACTAAGCTGTGAGCCCACATCGGAAGCTGTCATTATAGCCTCTCAAAATATAGCCTCTTTGAAGCATGGCTAAAACTTATGATAATATTCTCAAGATATTTATAGGTATTAAAGAAAAATCGTATATGGTATATGCTTACACCTTGAAAAATACAAAATGTACACAATGGAACTAATGCCATATATATTTTCATTTCTTCTATTTCTTTGAATCAAATCTCTTACCTATCAAAATTCGAATCACGTCTTAACCTCACGCTTTCTTGGCGGCTAATGCCAGAAGAAACTATAGAGGATTACTTAGCGCATTCGTAGTGGTAGTACAATTACAAAACACAGATTTATCAGTTGTTAAACTGTAATGGCAATACGGCGCAGCTGACAATCAGTTGCCACTTGAGCAATCTTACCCTAAGCAGATCTTCAGTACATAAGAAAGACCAGTTAACGCAGCTTAAAATGGGCTCTTGTAAACAAGTTAGCAGGCTAACACAATTAATTTCAAGTACTTCGTGGCTATTTGTTGGCCTCGATTTGTGCCAGATACCCAAGATAGGTAAAAGCTTGCGAAATTGTGATTACAGCAACCAAGTTTTGAAATTAATTTTTTCAGTGTATAAGTCGCACCGATAAACCCAGTACTAACGCTGTCAATGCATATATAGGTACAGTATACACTCATAGCATTGCGTCTGTCACATTTTTCGCGGCATAATGGTCGACCTATGAAAATGCTCGCGCATGGGTCGAGTAGTTTCCACGCCGTAAATGGGATACATTTCCATACAAATTTACTAGCTGACTTATATTTTTCTAATCTTTTAGCGTGGTCTACAAAGTTAACCAAACTGGGTTCATGCCTTCGAAAACCCGTAAAATGTGACAATCTTATAGCAACTCCCTTAGTTTTGGACAAATTCACTTGAAAATCAACATGAGTTGAGCACTTGACGACAACCTTAAGATCTGATTCCCGCCAGTCGTTATTTTATAAACACACACTTCTACGACTGTTACCGTAACAATACCTTAGCACCACTCTGTTTTCGGAACAGTTAGAAACTTATCACAATCAAGGGTACCAGTAGTTGCCAAGCATCTATCATGGGACTTATTAAAATGCCTGAAGGAAATAAATTTATGAACTTTGAGAATGAGAGATGCTGCCGAAATATCATGCTCAACACTCATTCATTGCGAAGGATGTATAGGTATACCTAATTTAAATTTTCTCCTAATATTTACTACAAGTTGAAAGAAAACTTCAGATTTACAGACGATATACCGATTAGCAAAAAAGCAATATAACAAACTACCGCCCAGATTTAATAAACACGCACTTACGACCGATTGCGTATCCAAAGAAGCATCCTTTCCGTTTTTATGGGTAGAAAAGAATTCAACAATATTAGGTACCGACGAAATGATAATGTACCAGGACTAGGGTCAGTCAGGACGTGCAAATTATTAAAACCGGCAATAAAAATAATGTAAATTTCCGATGGCCTACACGGCGTATACGCAACCTTAAATTATATCGATTTTTTTTTTGCTGATGCCTCTCCCAGTTTTCCTATTTTTTCCCATTCTGCCTTATTGTTATTTTTTACGCATAAATACAGATTAGAATCAAAAGTAAACAGAAAGGAAAGCAGAAAAAAAAAGATATGAAAACTAAGGAGAAGGTTCAGCCGAAAAGAAAATGGGGCAATTAAGATTTGGAGTTTTTACTTAGTTCAGATTGTTGGTATAGAAAGGGAGGGGCCCAAATGGCTTTTGCCATTGAAAAGTTGTTGATTGGAATGTAAAATAACAAAGGACCATAAAAAAAACGTGAATTGATTTAAAACATTTCTTGTCCTATTTTTGAAAATTGGAAAAAGTTACGGTCACCAGGGATAAATTAACAATAAATTACGATGTCGTTGTTGAAATATAAATATGATTATTAATTTGCATTGCCTTGAACAGATTTTTGAAAAGGAACGAAGGAGAGTCCATTTTATTGGGACTTTTTGATTTCGGTCCATAGGATAGGAACGTGACTATTTAGTCAAGAAGTTCAGGCATAAATTGGCGATGGTTCATAAAACAAGATCAAATTACATTTCAAATTGTGGGTTTTTTCCTTCAAAGGAAAATAAATAGCACTTCGTTTAAGAGACCTACATTATACAGTTTTAAATTTCTAATTTCCAATATTAAATTTTAATAATAAATAACTTTTTTTATAAACACATATTTGAAGTTGTCGTTTGTTTCGGCATAATATTAATAAGAGATGCTTTTGAAAAGGTGTAAGTCCTTCGAACGACCATCGGTTTTGATGGAGCAAAGAGGGAACTTTTACCACTAAATTTGAAAGAATTTCCGGCTGTAGTGCTCACTACTTTCTGTGTATTATGCGAATTATGGGTTAACAATGGTCTTAACTCACAACCCGCTCCATGTAAAACGGTCCTTTCCTAAATTTTCCCGTTTGCGGACTCCAAGTAAGTCCTTTTTTCCTTATGCAGGCCACTTTTAACAACACTTCGAGTTAGAATGGAAGACTCTGCGGACCGCATGTCAATTTTCTCTACCTGGCCTTACCATCTCTAAAATCCAATGAACAATTTTCTGACTTGGTCGATATCGCTGAATAGTTCGCCGCGAGATAGTACCCTTCAACGTCCGCCTACGCAAACAAAATTGGACATTTCGGATGGACTACTTGAAGCGTAGTCGCGGTGAATGCCAACACCAAATGCCCTAATCGGTAATATGATTATATAACCGAAACATTGTGATCACGCCAAAGCGTAAACCAAGGATGGCTACGCACATATGGTGGGAGAGGCTACAGAACAATGAGATACGAGAGGAATTTGCACGGCAGGTATCTCAAAGGTTTGAACAAATTCGAAATGTTCCATTGAATGTAGAGGAAGAATGGCAGTTGTTTTCAACAGCAGTCATTGCCTCGGCAGGATATGTTTTCGGAGTGAAGCGGCTCGGTGTGGCGGCTCGGTGTGGCGGCTGGTGGTTTAAAACGCCCGGAGTTCAAGAAGCCATCAGAGAGAATAAAAAGGCTTCCAAGGTGTGGATTCACTTGAGAGACTCACCTTCTCGAAACCAGTACATTGAGGCACCAAGAACTACAGTATTACAGGAGTATGGAATTGACGGTTGTCTCTTGAGAGCCATTCAATCTCTTTACACAAACTGTAAAAACTGTGTTCGGGTAAACTGCGTTAAGTCAATACCTTTCACCCTGTGCGTTGGACTTCTCCAGGGGTGCGTCTTGTCTCCTCTCCTTTTCATAATTTATATTGACTGGATCTTACAGTGCAGTCTTGGCGAAAAACGTTTCAAATTGGGAGATCTGAGGATAAGTCATTTGCTCTTTGCTGATGACTTGGTCATCCTTGGGTCCTCTCAGACTGAACTTCAACGCGCACTCGATCGGTTTGTAGCCGTTTGTGTTGAAGCTGAGATGAAGGTTAACGTGAACAAATCTGAAGTGATGGTCTTCTCCAGAACCCCTGTTCAATGCACTCTGCATGTTAGTGGAGTCCCATTGAAACAGGTGGAGAAGTTTAAGTATCTCGGGGTCTTATTCACGAGTGATGGAAGGAGCAATGCCGAGTTTTCCTGTAGGATTGGTCAGGCTGGATCAATTTTGAGACAGCTTGGTCATTCTGTTATTAGAATGACAGAACTTGGTGTCTAAGCTAAGTTGTCAGTTTTTAATTCGGTATTTGTTCCAACTCTTACCAATGGTCATGAGGTTTGGGTAATGACCGAAAGAATAAGATCGCGAATACAAGCTGCCGAAATGAGATGCCTCCGTTGTATTGCTGATGTGACCCGTAGAGATCGCATTAGAAAGATCGGAATACCCGAGGAACTCAATGTCGGGCAACTACTTCTCCGAACAGAGCGGTCCATGCTTCGATGGTTTGGTCATGTTGAACGCATGTCCCCAACCAGGATCCCACGACGTGATATGGAATCCGTATCATCAGGCAAGCGTCCTCTATGTAGACCCAGGATGAGATGGTTAGATCAAGTTCATAATATCTCCTCTACCTGTATGGGCATTGCCCTTGATGATTTAGAATCGATAGCGGAGAATCGAGAGCTATGGAGGATCCACTTGAGCAACCTACACCCGCGACCCACTTAATGGACAAGCGGACCATTGAAAGTGAATGCTTACGTCTAGCGAGTCACTTCTCGAATCTCCATAACTTTCCCTTCAACTTTTCACGCTACCGTTATGACTATCCTTACTAACAGGTACATGAAGTTAGTCCGGGAACCAAAAGTGAAAGAGTGTACAGGCCACGACCAATTGACATGCTATAGCTTTAGCACGTTCTAGCTCGCCGGATGGGGGATTCTTTCTGTTGAACGGCACTGAACGGCTCGCTATGCAATAACATGCAAAAAAAAAATAGAAAGCTTAAAAAAAAACAAGGCCTCTAAAATGTCCCTATAGGCTATATCGATTCCAATCAGTCGGGAGAGCGGTTGAAGATAGTGCTATACCCACCCCTTGTATCACACCCATAGCCAATATGGATCCGAAGTGGTACGCCATGGCTACCTCGATTATTTATGGCAGCTCATAATAGAACTTCGACTTATCTGAACTCAAAAACCTAAATATTCCCAAGCACATTCCGGTTGTTTTCTGGAAATGAGCTAAGATATCTAAACTGCTCGAGTGGGAGGAATTATGATAATAACAGGGCACTTCAAATAACCCCATAAATTCGTCTAATGATGAATTGAATCAAAATTGATTGCATTGTATTGTAGACTGAATAGAGGCTACGATTACTAGGTAATATTCGAAAATACAAGAACCAGCTCTTAATTGAGGGCTGGGTGATGCTTACATTTGAATTTGCAAACACTTTAATTTGATATTCCAAATTCGTAGAAAGTAAATAAAATAAAATTTATAAATATTTATTCTACTGACCATATTTTCGATCTATATACTATAAGCAGTAAACATTTTTAATCTCTTGCTCTCGTTTACTGTCAGTGTCAGACTTTAATCGGGTACATTTTGAGTAGGGATAGTGGGTTCTTAGGTACCAACTTAAATATTACTTACTTCTGATGGGTTTCAATTTATGTTCCTATGTCTTAAGGTATATATATATACATATGTACAGTATGTAGTATAATGCTTGATACCCGCTATCCGCCGTCAGCCAACTCATTCAAGTTTCGCAAAGTTAAATAAACGCCCCTTCTATATGTTTACCTTATTTAAAACGATTTCTTCTTCCCACGGATTTGGATTTGAATTTGAAAGGATATTCATTATTGTAGGTACTATTTTATTTGCTTTTCATCTCCGCACTGGCACTCGATTTAATGAATTTGTCTTCCTCTCTTTCAGGTGCAAGTAGTTAACCGTAAATGGACCAACAAAACAAATTCGACAATAAATAAATTATGAGTAAAGGAACATTTCTCAGATAGAGTATTGATACATCATCACTCTAGTTTCACTTTGAACAAAGTACAGAGAAACCAAAATCAACATGACATCGCACCGAAGTAGAAGTCAAGCACTTTCGCTTGCAGTTCTCTTCATCGTTAGCTGTACCATTGGAGTTAGTGATTCGAATACAACGCCCGAAAGCAACATTTCCACTTCGACTTACTTTCCAACAACAGCAAATGACGATGTTCACCCTTACACGGATGTGCCTCTTGTGAATTCCGCCATTAAATCACTTTCCGCCGACGTAACAAGAACCCCAAATGTGGCATCACCCCCACAAATCACAACGCCCAATGGAGCAGCATCTTTAACGACGACAGAAACTTCACCGTCGTCGTCTCTGCCATCGTCATCGTCATCATCAGCACCACAAGTATCGACGGACAGCAGTAGTAGCAGTTCCATCAATGTTCCCCACACAATTGCGGTGTCTGCATCTGTGCCATCCACTGACCCTTTAGAAGCACGTGAACCGATTTCCAATCAACCCGAAACCGATCAGGAGAACACTGATGAACGTCCACCAGCATCATCGTCGGTTGTTGGAGGAACAGAAAATGCGGTAGCATCCCCAATGAAATCGTTACCACTAGTGGCTTCGACTTATAGTCTGGCCAAAGAGGATATGGCTGCCAGCCATCCTACCCAAGCAATGAATCAAACAATCGAGCCATCGACCGTGACCACGACCCACGAAACTCTGATTAATGATGTACACGTCGAAAAGAAACTCGAAAACGGACTGTATCGCATTAAGCTAGCCGAAATTATCACGGACCAATTTAATGGCGGAATTAATCAGCAGCTAGACAGCACCAATGAGAATTACATTTCTCCGAGGAATGCGGCGAGTGGCGGGGGAAAAATCAATATAATCGACCTTTATCCCTTGAAAATTGAGGACTTCAATCCAATAATTAGAAATTCAAATGAGAAACTGATTCGCGAGAAGAATATTCCCGCCACGAGTCTGGGTCAACAGGGCGATGAGAACGAAGATCGCAATATGCTTCCCAACTCCTTGGATGCCCTCTTCGAGACCGACACCAGAGCTCCGAACAAGGAGGGCACAATTGCTGAAGCGAAAATCTCGTCAGTCAACCGACAGAAGGGCGATATAAGCGACTTCACTGGCAAGCTCCTCCAGGAGAAGGATGGCGTTATAACGGAAATCGAGAAGAAATTCCGCTTGGATGAATTTGAACAGCCAACTAAATCAACGCCACTGTCGACCACTTCGAGACGACTTACCGCTACACCCAGACCCAAATTGACTGTGAATCATCAAATCGAGTTCATAGATCGAAGGGTGAAGAAAAGTTTCGATTTCCCTATGCACCATGAGGCAGCCCGTGTTGGATTTGCCAACACGAAATTTAGTTCCGACACCGCGAAGTTGGAGGCGGCAAGTGAAAGCCGCCTTGCCGATACCCATCCAGAGTTTTCCACTACAAAATTCTACAACAGCAAGGAGCTGTACAACCAGATGCTACAGAGGAGAAAATCCTCAGGGGTGCTAACAACTACAAACACCATAGACAGTACGGTAGCCACCCACCCAGCATCGTTGCCAACAACAACCGGTAGTTTATACTCCACTAAGTCGCAGCTAATTGGCAAGACCATCACCACAGCCACTACTCCAAGTTTCCCGGCAACTGCATCAAGTACACGTTCAGAGGCGTTGAAACGTGTCAAAGTTGCATTGGAAAAAAGCCCAGGTCCTCAGGTGGCAATGCCACTTGAAAGTGAGATAAAAACTACTCCCACAGATACTCCGACTAATGAGGGAAAATCATCTTTATCGTCTTCTTCGCCGGCATTGAATAACAAAATCGAAACCAAATCCAGAAGTAAAAGCTCCACAACGATGACAACTATGAACTCTGCGGGTGTGTCAATTACATCGACTCCGGTGTATAGCATCAGTAGCAGTAGCAGCAGCAAGGAAGAACATTACAACAGCACCCCCACATCGGGGGAGTCTTCTACCCCATTTGCGGATAACCGTTCGACTAGCCCGACGAAGAAATCCAAGTCGAAGCCGATATCAAGGCCACGTATCTTGTCGCGACTACAAGAGAAAATCAATTCTCTAGAGTGTGACATACAGATTTTGCCACAGGAATCCCATATATGGCGTGGAAATGAGACGCACGAGTTGATGCTACCAATTGTGGTGAGTTTTCCTCTATGTAGCTATGTATGGCGTGTAATAGAATAAGATTTTCCTTTTGGCTTTCACGCTCTTGTCGAGAAAATGTTTTTTTAATGTTTTAACTAAATTTGTTTGCCCTACTTGGGGGTGGGGAGTGATGTAATCAGTCTAAATTGATTTATGGGTCCCGTACTTTCTTTTGCGCGTATTCTTTTCGTTTGTTCTCCATTATGCGGATAGGTTTGGCTTAGAGAGCATTTTGACTGATTAAAATTGTTTTGATTTATGCGTGGGTGACTCGGGAGATTGCTTGACTTTAGTGTTAAATTTAAATTTGAATAGGTACCTTGGTCCCTTGTCATTTAGAGTGAAATAGGTACCAGGAAAGGACTCAAAAGGCAACTCACGCATTATTCAAGTACATATACGTGGTCATGGGAGTTTCAAGTCGTTTCTGACGATTTTTTATATTTAGACTACCAGCTCAAATAGAAATTTCAGGTTCAACAATTTTATAGATTTCATCTTAAGTCAGCTCATTTCGTATGCACCTGCATTTAGTTACGCACCATAAACCGGCTAAGGTCGTTTTCTACTTGTGGGCACCACCTTTATGAGGTCTGTGCCTACTATTTTGAACCTCGGGGTTATAATCGAAGACTCTGAACGGTCGATAGAAGGCCTTACCGCAAAGTTGCCTTATTAGCGCAAGAAAACAGCTATGGACATTCTTGTCATTATTCTTCGTTTTTGATGAAACTGTGTTTTGGGATGTGACACAAAGTCCATATCCAAAATTATACTTACCTTTTTCACATTCTGTTCGATTCATCAATATTGGATATCCCTGTTGAAAGCAGCGAATACTTTGCTTTTGCCTTCGTTAAACGCTTCACCTATTTTAGATAGTTCTGTGTTCTTGTTCGCCAATGTGCATCACAATTGATCTACATTGATCTACATAAGTTGGGCTTGCACATACATATTCGCAAAGGCACCAGTGGTAGTAAGTTCTTTCTATTCTCATTCTACACAGACAGACTAGTTTGGCAGAGATTACAAAAGAAGACATAACTCTGTATAGCTTTTCTGACTATAGATACTATCACAGACGGTCTTTGAAAATAGATAAAAACTTAGTGAGTACCCATCTAGTACTTTTTGGTTTTTTTTTTTCTCACTTCAAAGTGTGAAAGTTTGATAGATGATGGACTTTTCTGGCATGAAACTCCACTGATAGGAATAGGGATTAACAATATCGTTGAGAAAAGGGCTTCAATTGTTCACACAATGGCAGACAAGTTGTGATGCGAGATCGTACAGTTTTGTAGATCTCATATTGGGCTGAGGTTCCATTCAAGAGGCAGACATTCATCTGACCAAATCTCAGTCATGCACGCTCTCTACGACTAGTCGACTGGACTTGCATTAGAATTGGCGTTCCAATGCTGAAGTTCCGGTCACTCTGCGGGCCACAGTAACTAATTTATTTATTTTATTATTAACCTAGGCTCTCCGATGAGGCCCAGGACTTTAACCAGTGTTGTTATCAAATCAATCGCTCTTTCTATGAGCTAAGGGGTCAAGTGAGATATAAAACCCGCTCACAAGCAACTATGCAGAAGTTGTATAAATCCCTTATCATCCCGCTCCTATACTATGTATATACCTATACTGTAGAGTAAAAGGGTCGGCCAAAAACAAGTTTCTTTTTAAAAATGCAATAAAATGAACAAAATTATTTTTTTTTGTTACCGTAGCCGCCGAGATGAAAATGCGCCTCGTCAGAAACTTCTTTTCAAAAAACGCGCTGTTTGGGCTACAAAGCCCTCACTTTGGAATTACATTTTCAATATTTCCCAACGTTGTTCAAGCGTATAGCGACTCATATCGTTCCGTGGAGGTATGATACTGACTTTCTGTCAAGATTTCGAGCGGGAAACAGCTGTCAGTGTCAAAATAACCTATGATTTAAAAAGAATCCACTAGATGGCCCACCCGTACAGGGCAGAAGCATGGACCCTTTTAATGTCAAATTAAAATGAAGCTGAAAAAGCTGAAACATCTTACTGGGAAATTGAAGACGTCGTAAATGTATTTGCGGATGGAGCCCTGATGTCAACATTTGTCTTAAGCTGTTTTCTTAATTTCAGGTTTTTGAACACGGTTTCGAATTGAGGTTGAACACTAAAAAAAGTGTTTCTATCATCTTATCGTATGTTGTGGCCCAAACGTGTACTATATAGAGTACATACATAACATATATTCATTCCTTCACTCATTTTCAATGGCCCGCTTATCTCGATTCTCTGCCATCTCCTAATGCACCAATAAGGGCATAAGTGGGCTGTGGGATTTCAGTTACTTTATAGGGACCTCTTAAAAATCTTTAACTTTTCTATCGGAGATTTCATGTATATTTCGGTTATCAAAATAATTGATGATGGATTTTCATTTAAATGTTTACAGTTTTACACGCTAGCTTATCTAATATACTGTCAAAATGTATGTTAACCAAAATAGCAAGTAATAAAGCTTCCAGCAATCACCTTCAACCAAATTCTAGTCCCCGAACTTTATAAAAATACTTCAGTCTTTTTGATATTCCCTTCGTCAAGGTTGTGATGTGCTTTTTTGAGGCCGAGGTTTTGCTCTCCGGATCCAGGATTTGCCCAAGGAAACACCAAACTTTGGTTAAGAGGTACTCTTTATTTCAATAACCAGCTTATCAACTAATGTCTTATGATTAACTTAACAATGATTAAATTCTTAAGTTGAGGCTAACGTTGAGTATAAAGTATGCTGCCCAACAAAAAGCGTGGCTCCGTAATACAGTATGGGGCCCAACGAAAAGCGTGGCTCCGTAATACAGTATGAGACCCAGCGACAAGCGTGGCTCTGTATCCGTACTACAGGCAGTGGCCCCAATGACAAGCGTGGCTCCGATATGCGGCCCAGCGACAAGCGTAGTTCCGTATGCAGCCCTGCACCTTTGCTCCGATATAAACCAGGACAGCCAAAAGTGCTGACACTGCTGAGTTGATTCAAGGCCAGCTCCCCAAAGGAAACTTAGCCACCAACAAATTTAGAACACTGACCGAAGTCAATTTCTATACGGGAGCCTTATCTGGTAGGTACACGAGATTGGTACGATCAAAACTGCCACTTGCATAAATCTCCAGAAGTAACTGAGGAGATGAAGCTGGTTTAATATCTGCTAGAACCACCATGGCTATGGCCATGGATTCAATATCGATTTGCTTTGCATTTTTGCAAGCATTTTCAGCGGAGTCCTTTCAGATGTTAGGGCTAAAGATGCGTATATTTTTGATACATTTCATGCAAGTTCACACGCCTCTTCTTTCATAATATGCCAAGGCGCCGAGTATATGGGACCAAATGTTGGTAAATCTTTACTATTACTGTCCCTGACTTCACCACAACTGACTCCATTTTCCTTATGGTCACTTCACTGTCTTCATAGGTATTTAAAATAAAAGTTGCCCGTCATCAATCGTCTCTTCAAGTCCTTCACGGTTTCTTTTTTTTTTTAATAAAAATTAATTATGTTCATTATGGGGATAAATTACTCTTGCATGTAATATTAATGGCCATAATAAAAAAATATTCAAAATCTCATCTAAAAATGGCAAAGCAAAAACCATTCCCTTATGTTAATTTAACAAATTCCCTATAATTATTTTCACCATTGACATGCTTCCTTATATTCATTATAAGGAAGAGTTACTACACAGGACAGGTACATAGTTTATATCATAAAGGCATCTTTCAAGATACCATCTGACTCTCAAGCTCACCTACACTTTTGTGCTGCCGTCAATGATAAAAATTTGCATAATGTAGTGACTTTTTGCATCAAACTTTCTGACTCGTTGAAAAGTATTTTCTATTTTTTTTTTTCAACTACCATTACATGCATATACGTTTACATCTTCTTACATATATGTATATGATTTGAATATAAAACGAGAATATTAGATACATTCAAAGGCGAATACCCGACGGAAGGTTGTATCCTTTGTGCGTCAGGTGTTTCCATGGCATTAATGAATTAATTTTCATACTCCGTGAGTGGTGCATTGAAAGGTTTCTTTCATAGCGGAGACAGCGACAGAGTCGTCTTCACTGCTTTATGTAGCGCGAAACTCAAACTAATATCATTCTATACTTTCTTGAAATTATTAGTTCGCATTACATTTTGCGTCACCAAACGAAGTTGAGTGCGCAGTCGGCAAGTTGTCCTCAAGATCACGTAACTGACTCTATTTATGGAATATTGGTTCAATGGTGGGAACATGGTCTTAAGCCTCATGAAGAATATAATATGTTGTAGATTAGCCTTATTTCACAGATCAGTAAGGTTGTCAAAGAGTTTCAATTTGTAGGCAGAAATCGCCAACATTAACCCTTCACCTGAACTGGATGTGGATGGCTGTTACATGATAATTTTACTTTAGAGCAAATTTTGGTAAAATTAACCTTCCGATTAGACCTGAAAACCTTTTGCATATTAATTGTTGGAAGCCGAGCCGCAAAATGATTTACTGTGTCCGTGGAATATTTGAAATCATTAACAAAAATAAGAAACATATTTGTAAAGTTATTAAATTTGTTAAATTTATTAATTAAATTTTACATTTTTATATTTAGTTATTAAATTTATTAAATTACAATTTAGTTCATACTTTCAATTGCTCTACAACCATTGGCACCTCCATTTTCAGTAATAAAACATGTTGCAAGACCATTAGCTATTTGAATAAAAGAAAATTAATCGAAAGGAAGTCGCAATAATAGAGAGAGTTTCGTGCGACCAAGTCGTGCAATTTATTTTTTGTTGGGCTAAAGGAAAATGTATTTAATATTGTCCCTATTTATTTCAATACTTAAAATCATTTTTTCTGTTCTGAAGCGCCGTAAAAACATCTATTTGATTGTAGAAGTCACATAATAGCAAAATCCTTGATAAAATCTTGTACATATTAGGAACAGTTAGAAGGTCTTTCAAATTGTAAATTGCCCCGCATTTGTTCCAGTGTCACGTGACACAACTAGATCAATTTTAACGTCAAAAAGCTCCCCTCGAAGAGTTCTATCGTAGGCGGCCTTAAAGTTGGCACAAAGTGAGGCGTCTTAAATTTAATTTTAAAAAATAAAATTAAGATTAAGTTAAGAAGTGATTAAGTAGATTACGGACTATTTTCTGTCCGTCTGACGCGGTAGCAAATTTGATGTTAAATTTGGATCTTCTATTAGTTAAATTTGTCGTCTCTTTATGTACTATAAAGTTAGGTGAATGTTTTGTTGCCGAGCTCCATATAAAGAAAATATTATCTAGTTGGCGCAACACCTGGGCCTAGCTTCTGACAACAATTCGGAAGGCAAGCAACATACAATTTTACGCCGAGTCCAAGCGGATGAATTGAGAAGCTTTTCCAGGACAATGTTATACTCAGCGATACCAGATTACAATATCATTTTTTTTTTGTCAAGATTTTTAAGCTCCAAAATACATATTGCAAGACTTTTAACTATAAATTCATCAAATTTCAAGATTTTTGATATCAAACTATAATTTCTATATCTAACAAATTAAAACAAAATGTTCTATGGCACAAAGTGGTTTTCCATTCCATATTATTAGTTGTGTTTTTTTGAAACCTCGCCAGCCAACCGTTCATTTGGACAATTGCCACCACGATGAAGCCAGCTGAACTTTTATATCGCCAAGCTGGTACACATGTATTCCTTTGTGCATGGATACACGAACATGGGCATGAATTTCATTCCCCTATATGTTTGCAAATAAAAAAAAGGTAAATTTGAAGAAATTGTGTACAAAAATCCAAAATTAACTCTTATTATCGCACGCGTTGTCGCGGCAAATTTTACTATTTTCCACATTATATAACTAACAAATATACGTAATAAAATATGAGAAAATGCAGACAAATTGCTGCATTAAGAACTGTACAAACAACACAGCCAAAAATAATGACACATTTTCATTTATTTCCAAATGTCAAGAGGAACTTTCTTTAAGAAAAGAGAGAAAGCAAAAACAGCAAGTAGTACTAAGAGTTTATTTCGTATTTTTGCACACAATCTTTACAAATTTATTTATGTATTTAGGTTTTGCAAACACTTTTAACAAACACTAAATTTCAATTGGCTACAATTTTTTCGTCTAAAAATAAATAATATTTGTCAGAAAAAAAAAATTGGAAAAGTCGGCAAAAATCGAAAAAAAAACCTCTGAAATTTAATAGAAATCGTCTGAAAATAAATAGAAATCATCAGAAAATCAGATATTGGAAACGTCTGATACAATTTTTAAAACGTCTGAAAACAAATAGTAATCGTCTGAAAAAGGTGTTCCTTCTACCAACAATGGAGTAGAAGGAAAGAATAAGTCCATAAAACAAAAAAAAAACATAAATGAATTTTGAGAATCGGTGTTGCGATCTTTAATTCTTTAAAATAAATGTTTTCAGACGAAAATGTTTTAACCAATTTCAATTCAGCAATGTTTTAATTTTGTATTTCGCACTTTTTTATAAATTTTTCACCAATAAATTGGATAAAACCTATCCCTCGCCACATTATTAGTAATGAAAGTCATGCCCAAGACCGTGTGTCCATGCACTTTATGCGTTGTTCTCGATTGTGCAAGTGTCATTGAAATGCATTGCCACCAACTGCTTTCTAAGCTACTTGTTGCTTTCAGCGCCACCTGTTTGTGAATGGAATTTAGACAGCTGCCAGCCAGCGGCTCTCCGGCTGGGGATAAAATCAAGAGTTGATGCCAATGGCAACTACTGGCAACCACTGGCTGGCGAAGTTTAAAAAAAACACACCTATTGTCAGTCAAAAAGAACCTATGCACAAGTTCTGTTACTATAAAATTTCCGTCAGCATTGGAAACTGTTTGTGGCATGTAAGTGATAAATTGGCTCAAGAAAGTTAAGAATAATCCCAAGTATGTGGCTTAGTATGTATGCTGCTCATCAAATTTAAAAGTAACTGGATGTAGGCTAACTGCACTAATAGAAGAACATAACCATTCAATTTAGCTGATCAATTTGACAAATTTAAATTTAAAAAAAATTGTTGAGGAAGTCATTCCTGGCAGGACCAAGGCAACAATACTGCTTTCTTCTTTGGTGATTCAACTATTTTTGAGTATTAAGCGGACTTTGTTTCATACTATTTGTAAAACTGAACTTAATGTCTTTGTTCAACCAAAAATTTAAAGTGCAAACATGATTTATTTAAAGCTCTTTAAAATTGTCTGTTTTAGTTCTTTCTATATTTTTGAAAAATTTTGAAAAAAAAATTTTCTATTTTGGAAAAACAAGATTTTTAGCTTTTTCATCTGGGAACACTGGTTATATTCTCTGATATTTGTCAGAGGTGGCGCAATGGAAAAAACCTTAAGATGTAATGTTTTCTGAGGATCGAACTGAGACCTCGCACAGTAATTCAGTGTTCAGCACACTAGCCACTGTACCACGGCGCTCACTCCACCTCTATATATGAGAACAATATATGTATGCGATTCATGATCTAGCCTGTACTTAGGTTAGGTTTATTTCTTCCGGTTGAAATAAATCGTTTCCCTAAATAGATAAGATATTGACTCGAATAAGGTGCATGGATTCCTTGGGTTGGATGGGTTGATAGTCCATTTTAACTTTTGATACAGTCGATGCTGTGTCCTTTTGTCCATTAAATACAACCAAGTTTTCTTTTCTCATCCCAAAATGTTGTCCAGATCGTCATTGACAGAATAGATACCCTTAATACAATTTCACAAAAAAATTAGCCATCACAATTTAGCTACTGCAATCGTTAACCCACATTTTCTATTCTCGTCACAATTTTTGTGTTTTACAATCCAACAGGAATATTAGGTGGTCTATAATATGGGACCACTCAAAATTGTCATCATTGTAGAATAAATATAAATAACTGGTTTAACCAAATTCCACAATACTATATATACTCCATTTTGATGTCCTAGTTAAATATTAACAGGTATACACGACCATTCATGTCGGAATCCCAAAAAAAGAACTTAAATATGTACAAGGAAATCCCATCTACCCTGCAGGATAGAAAAAAACACAAACATGTTTTTCGTCCTCTGAATTTATTAAATTGTAAATTCGGCTTTTTGGTACACCACATGCTATCTAAAGTGAAGATGAGGATATACATATATTAAATAGATACACAACCTTTTCCCCTTCTATAAGTTTGAAGTTATATCCCAACATATTCTATACCCGCGTTTGCTATGCCCTCAAAAGTGTGGGATATTTTTTGGTCTACGATATAAAGTGAAGATATCATTGGTGTCCATACATAGATCCAATAAAAAATAAGTTTCATGAAGTGGGTGAGTTATTGAGCTGCCTTTCATCGTGAAAAATTCTTTGGGGTGGTGGGATAGATTTTATCCCCATCCAAAAATTTCCAATATCTAGCTATGTATGTATATAAGCAGCTATGAGAAAACAAATTATAAACTTTTTGTAACGTGATTTGTTAAAATCTAAATAGGAAAAGTTTCAAAGTGACTCACGAAAAAAAAGCTGATGTTAATTTTGTATTGCCTTTTCTATAATGGAAATCTGTGAAAACTTTAATTTTATTTAGGGCGGATAGTTCTAATTGAGGTTTCTGAATCTATAAAAAAAATAGAAATGTGTAGAAGGTTATTCATGTGTTTATTGATAGTGATTGTAAATTTTCTTCAATCGGAAATATAACAGTGATCATTATAGAGATTGATTTAGCTAGTTGAAAAAGTCTAAACATAATGGGCTTGTTTTTCAAAAGATTTATATGCGGGAAGTTGAACTTTCTCGTAAAATTTCCCATTTAAGTCGTCACTTTCTGGCTTAACGTACATATGGCTTATATTTTGATTGAATGTATGAGGACGAACAGTAACAAAGCTTAATTTGGGTATTGTTGGGAAAACCATAACAACTACTCCTTCACTGAAATGGCGAAGGGATGTTGTTGTGGACTTAGTATTTACTATAAAATTGTCAGTTTTTTTTATAAGACGAATTGAAGTGTTTTCAAACAGTTTTTTTTTAACGACAACCAATTTGACAGCTTATAGATAATTTGTGCTCACTTTATTTGGCCATTTCACCGCGAGTAGACTTTATGAAATATACACAAACACAACATAGTAGTGATGGAAGAATTTTCAGGACGTCAGGGATTCTGTACAGAATCATCTCGTTCCATTGCAAGCGATAGTCGATGGAGACAGAAAGCATTGACCACGATATAGTACTCAGTCAATAGTGGGAGCTCAAAACAACGTCCATCATGTCAAAAAACATTGACACCTTAGAACACCTGTGGCAGCCAGAGTCTACAGAGAGTTATTAAGTACCTAACTATAGAATTTCACTTGAGAAACACTCCACTCTGCACTTACCTGGTCCGAAATCATTAAAGAATATAAGAACGCCAAGTAACTATAGCTGCTGGGGATTAAAACGGAACCGGTTAGGTGGCTGTCATAAAAGGGACACTCTTAGACCATATTATTTGGTCCATTGTTACACCACAAGAAAGGGGGAGTGCGAGGGGGGGGGGGCGAGGCTAGAAGGAACTATATGCCTTGATAAGTTTGACGCCGTTAGTGTATAGTACTCACCAGTCATGAAGGACGGCGGTTTTGTCTAAGGGTGATCGTTCAGGAAATTCAGGACTTCTCCTGCTAGGGTTACTTTGAGAGTCAACCAATTCTTCCCGCTCATTTTGCCCTCGTCGTGATTATTTTCGCAGATTCTAAAGAGCGTATGGTCCTTTGACGACCTCATTGAAGGGTTAACATTATCCGCCTTCTTCAAGGTCCTCGGACTTGCTTCCATCGAAAAGGGCCTTGGTCTTTTGGACGTATTGTTCTTCTTGGCAGAAGCCGCAGGGGGCCTCCCAAAACAGAAGGACTTCGTTGCTTGATGCGGTGACGTGTGCTCCTGTAATAGGTGGACTCGTCGTCGGTTTTTATAGGACCCGCTCTGTTGAAGGGAGGCCTCTCGTTTTGATTGGGCTTATTTGCTTAAAAAATAATAATGATTGGGCTTACGCCCTGTTGTCAGACTGCTTGATGGTTGGGTGCGGGCACTGGGGCATTAGGTTGACTATTGACAGTATTATGGCTACCCATCCTATCCTATCCTAGCAACGCGTTGCTGTTTAAACTTTTTGGCACTTATGGGCTGAACGTTTTGCCCCGGCCAGCCTAACGACGGATTTGGAATCCAAGTCAGACGGAATCACTGATTCATTATCGTCGCTGTTTGTTGTCCTAAAGTTCCTTGTGTCGGTTCGTTGTACTTTTCTTTGTATCCTGCTTCGAAATTTGTTTTGTTTTTAGATTTTGTTAGTCCATAAGTAATTTTCACGAGTAAGCCCATAAAGAAAGAAGCCCCAACATAGCCGGTGAATTCAAAATTGTATGCCGTTCTAGCTGGGCGTTGATCACCAATCATTCACGACAAATTGTTATACATGAGATGTTCTTGCGATGAAGATGGAATTCAATAAGCCACATAATATTTGAATTTTATAATCAAGAGTGACAGAAATACAAGACATTAGGTAACACTCATGAGGAATAATATTTCGGCAAGTCTACCACAAGAACAACAAGGCCCCTCTACAAGGACTCATAATTGTAAAAGAATAATTTGCGGTGTACGTTCTTTTAAAAAATGCGGATAAGAAATACTGTTTGCTTAAAATACAATATTGTAAAATGAATGTTATGTTCTTTTAAAAGCATTTCTTAAATATAAGAAATTAAGAATATGGTTGGTTACTAAAAATCATGTTTCATGTGATATTCACCTTTTCATGTACACCTAATACCCGTGAAAGTTCCCCTGACAACTCAAAAATTAACAAAAGCATAAGTAAATGGGATCCACTTGAGAACGAATATCTTCTTTCTATTTTTATCACAACAACAAAAGCTACAGTGAAATTTTCTTTTCGCTCCATGAAGGTGCGCGTAATCAAGTATAAAACAAGATAATGTAGACATTCATTCACATAGCTATTTGTATTTGTTTTTGTTTACCTCTGTCATTTTTGTTGTGAAGGACAACAAAACAATGTGCAGTAGAGCAGAATTGCACCCTTTGTTCGTTGAAAATTTTGAAAGCACTCTAAGGTCTCTGTCACCCTTTGAGGGTAAATATTGTAGTGTGCACGGTCTGAGTATACCTTCTAAGTGTGTCTACCGAGTTATTACCAAGTTGAAAGGACTTTGTTTTTTTCTATTTTATTGTTTTTCCTTTACGAAAAACAAAAACGTTATGGAGTCCATGATTTGGAAAATCATTTAAAAAAAAAAAAACACACGGTACTTAAAATAACAAAGAGATTTTTATTTAAAGCTACGTTTTTTTATATGAGTTCCTTTTGCTTCGTTTTATTACAGACGCAAGAAAGTTGTAAAAACAACAATGATTGCACACCGATGCTGATATCCTGGGAAGGTGATGCGGAAATTCAATCAGGAGATGTGCTCCTGGTAGAGATTAACGACGCGATGTTGTATCCAAATTACCAAAATAAAATGAACAGGTAAGTGCGATGATTAAATTTGGGGGCGGTTCTAAGCATGACATTGTGTGATTATATCTACCATTTTATTATTGAAGTCTATTGTTGTGAACAATGAAGAATTTTACTGATGTTTATGAGCAGTTGTTAGCTGGAAGCTTTGTTTCTGCATTGGTAATCCTTGCAGTACTGAAATAATTTATATGGCTATACCTACTTCTCACAAAAAAAAAACCCTTCAGTCAGTATGAAATTGAGTTCTTTCTACCATCGTATTAGACATACTTTGACATAATACAAGCATCATTTTTTACCATATTTTTTAAGTTACATATTTACTGAAATCGTATTAGCCTAGTCACTTTTATCTTGTTTGGTTTGGTTATTATACTCTATATCAAAATCAGTTATTTAATTTTTTTATACGAGCAGCAAAAATCAAAATCTGTCTAGCGAAGCATAGACTGCTCTGTTCGGAGAAGTAGTTCCTCGACATTAAGTAGCTCTGGTGTTATTTATAGGATATGAGCCAGTCACGCACCCAGCAATATAACGAAGGAATCACATTTCGGCAGCTTGTCGACGCAATCCCTTTCTTTCGGTCAGTACCTATAAGCTAATCTTATGACCATTGGCAAGAGTTTAAACAAATGCTGAATTAAAAATCGATAACTTAGTCCTGGGATAAAGTTCGATCCTTCTGATATCAGACTGTCCTATAGCTGCCAGACTTATCTTACAAAAATATTAAAATAAGACCCCGAGAAACTTATAATTCTACACCAATTTCAATGGGACTCCACCAACATATTGAGTGCATTGAACAGGCCTTCATGATATGACCAGGCATACATACATACATACGAAATGTTTTTATTCAGTCGAAATCAACATTTAAAAAAAGTAACATCCATGCATCTTGAAATACGCTTGAGTAATGACCAGACCAGCCGCAGCTCAGGCTGCATAACGAAATGCAACCTGAAGCAAGATGCAAGTAAGAGTGCAACAAGCTGCAAATAACGAAAGCGTGCGTATGAAGCGCAGCTAAGTGGACAGTAGGCCTTAAGTGTCTTAAAAGGAGTAGGTACCCCATACGCATATTCAGATGGTACATAGTGACATTTGTTGTAACTAGCAAAAAAAAAACCCCCCGACTTAGGTTCGAGAAGCAACTTTTCACGTTTTTTTTGGATTCGAGACTTCGATATGGAATATTTTGACGTAAGAATTGCAGCGCAAACGCACATTGACAGGCTGCAAAATATACAAGACTGGGTTAGGGAACTAATATTAAGCAGCAGTTTCATATCAAGTGGAGTTCAAATGCTGAAGGTGACGCAGATCTACATCTCATCTGCAATCTACGAGATAACTGTAGCGTTTGAGTACTTTTACGACACAAGTTCTGAATATTTTTCCAATCTACGAAGTTCACCAAAGTACCCAAAAATACTACTGTTAAACATATTTTTTCCTCTCCATGTTTCCAAATCTCAATAAGCAAATTAAAGGTACGCACTTAAAATAGATTTTCTTATAATTTGTATTCTTGTTTTACATCTCAGCAAAACAGGAGATTCGCATTTCGTCCGCTTTGAGTTCCCCGAAGAAGATTTAGATCGCCGGTGAGTTTATCTAAAAGTCCCAAGCGATACATAGGGAATGCTTGACGCCGCACCGCCGGAGCGAATGTTAATGAAAGAATTGAGTCGAACAACGAATGGAAAGGAAGAAAATTCGAATTCGGTTCGGATCTGGAATTGTGGAAATTTATAGGGGGGTTCTGGTGCTAAGGAAAATATGAGATATTTGTGACTATCTAAACGGAATTAGAAAAACGCAAGCAAAAAGTGAACAATTTTCTTTTCTTTTTCAATTTATCTGTATTTTTTATTAGGCTATATTTAGAAGTGTTCTCATTCTCATAGTAAATAGCTAGCAGTCAGATTAAAGAATATTTGACTAACGGAAACTTAAAAATTATACAAAGCGAAAGCATCATTAAAAATATTATTTGTGAAATATGCACTCAAAATGTTTTAAACTTAAATATAATATAAGTACGTACAAATACGCGATGTCTTCCTCTACTGCTTTGTCCATCCGGGTTGGAATCGAAGACTCTTCGCATCGGAGCGTTGATGTCCATTCGCTTTACATGTCCTAGCCATCTTAGTCGAGTGATACGTACTTTTCTGACCAGGTCGATGTCGCTTTACAGCTCGTAGAGTTCGCTGTTTAATCTCCTCCTCCAAAGGCGGACAACGAAAACGGGACCGACAATCACTCGAAGAATTTTGTGTTTGAAACGACCAAGAAGATTTTGCTTTATCCCTATCGCACAATTTTCTCAAGTATGATGTTGAAAAAGTCCCATGATAGCGCATCACCTTGTCTAAATCCTTTTTTGACAACAAAGGTCTCGGTGAGATTCTTTACGACCATCGTCATTCTGCACTGAAAAAGGATGCCAATTTAAAATATTCGTCACACAATTGCGATGGGAAGAGTCATTGACTTTGTAACTGATCCTACGAGCACAGCTAGAATTTTAATTACATAACTTAATTAATTGCATTTCATCAAGACTAACTAACTAACTAACCTTAAACTATTTACAAATAAGCATATACTGCTAAACGTAATTTTTGTGGTAAGTTCACATAACTTTAAGCAAAGTTCAGAACATAAAAGGAATTTCTCAATTTCAAGTTTTTCTTATCCTGTCATGCATGACCCGCGCCGCCGTCGCTAACGCAACGGTATGTGAACAGTTATTTCCATTCACATACACATACATAACTCTCAGTCTGCAACATCCCTCATAGCCGAGGGTAAGCAAATATAATTGAGTGGCATTGCTTAAGACTTAACTACGGAACGGAGCCAAGAAATCGATGGGATGATGAGTTTGAAATTTATTATATCGGTTCATTGCCTTCACTGCATCAAATGAACCGTATCTAACTGAAGGAATTGTGCATAAAAGTGAAGTGGTGGATGTGGATACGACGACGATGAAAATTTGCGGATGGCGTGTCAATACAAACACCATTGGTTGAACTATTTTTGTTGTTCAACTTAAAAGCAGCCCGAATGGATATGTAAATGATGTGGAACATCGCATGATCTGACAATGAGTTAAAATGAGCATTGAGTTGGGAATATCGCTGGAATTAAGGGTGTGAAGTGGAATAACTATGTATGGAGCTATTTGGGTATGAGGACTTTTGCTGTATGCTCACACACTCAAGCTGATTAAATATTTTATAGTGTTTTTTAGTTTTTCAATGTTTCCTTTATCGATTTTAATATTTCATTAGATACCTCATTCATTCGTTCATTCATTCATTTATTCATTCATTCATTCATTTTCGTTTGCCCGCTAATACATTAAGTGTTTATTTGTTTGCTCATTTACCAATGGCCCGTTTATTATCCATTAAGTGGGTCACAGGTATAGATAGCTAAAGTGGACCCTTCATAACTCTCGAATTTCTGTCATCGACTCATAATCATCAATGGCAGTTCCCATATTGGTAGAGAAGAGATTATGGACTTGATCTAATCATCACGGATCTAGGTCTACCCAGAGGACGCCTACCTGATTGTATGGATTCCTTCTTCTAGTGATTACTCGATGGCATCCATCCATCCTGATATCCTCAAAAACCTGTAAAGACAGAAACTGAGATATCAGAAATTTCTTGTAGGTCATGGAAGTAATGACTTCCAAGTGCTCTGTTTCTCAAGTGACAGAGACTCGGGCAGTAACAGAGGAAATGAGGTGTGTCCTAATGAACTTCTTCATCTACGCAGCCTCTACATACATATATCGTCCTGCTAGAGCCCCTACAAATTTATACAGCGATGACCCGTCAAACCGTAGAAAACCATACTGTCGTATTTTGGCCAAAGATTCCGTGATACAGGTAGTTAGTCCTTTCCAACTGTTGTTGGTTTTCATGCGAATCTTATTCTCCACTCGCTCTCTAGGATTACAGAGTGGTGACTTCATCGACTGTAGTGCTCGATCATGATTCATTGCGGACCCATTTCTTGCCAGTTCGTCGGCCCTCTCATTGCCGGCTTTCTCACTGTGTCCAAGGACCCAGCAGAGGACAGTGGTGTTCTGCGAGCAAAGAACATTGAGCTCTTCTCGGCAGCGATGTACTAACTTGGATTTTATTTCAATAGCAGAAACTTGCTTTAATAGCCGCCTGGCTGTCAATAAAAATGGTAATATCATTTCTTGGTATTGCCAACAATGACACATCCGCGATTGCCAGAACCTCTGCTTAGAATTACAGCAGGAAGCCTTATTGAGCACACTATATTTAATTCCTACGAGAATATACCGACACCGGTTCCATGGTTAGATGGATATCCATTTCCTTTTCGTGGGTTCCATTCATCTCTACTCGGAAACGAGCAATAGAATGATCTATCAAAAATTAGATGGGGACGTATTTCCCTGGAATCTGCGAGTGACCAAAATTGCAGTGGCTCCAATCCAAGTACTAGATTGGCTTATCCTTAATGCACTTTTGGTAGCAGATTACTCCGTATTGGCCACTTCCCAACTTATCTATATATTTTTTTAAAGTTCCTCCAAAAAGAAGCTAGTTTGATCTTGAAATATCTTTGGAGCTGTGTACGGGCAAATAAAAAACAGATTCTGATGATTTTGGTTAGGAAAAATTAGGTCAAACATTACAAGCGGTTGTGTTGTTACTACGTGCGAAATTTCTTTAAGAGACACCAATCTCTGGACACGAACTTTTGAGAAGCCTTATTGAAGCAGTCGCAATACAATTTGTTAAGCCGAGGTAGTTGCGGTCACCCTCGGGGGAAGAGGAAGACGGAGAGTGACCGAAATAGTTAGCCTCTCGCCTGCCTATGGCCTCTAACAGTCCCTCAGTAAGGCGGGAGATAAATAGACGATTGAAGCAATCCACTCTAGTGTTTGACACCAAAAATCACCGTGTCTTCGGAACTGGGGAGGATGACAGAATTAGAATATCTCCCTCTCTCAAACAGTGGATGAAAAATTGTACATATTTACCTTCTTAAAATATTACAAGGTAGCACGTATTATGTTGATCGGGGACTAATTATGTACAGTGGTGGAAGCCTAATTAGAAACAATGAAAAAATAGACATGGAGTTGTCATTGTGTCTTTGTTTACGCAAGTTTCATAGATTATATATATGGACTTGTTAAGTGCCGTTGTTTTGCAGCAGCCTTGCGTATTTTTTGTACATTAAGTAGATCCGTTAAAATTTCTCGCGAAGTTTTTGGTGGACAAAGTTTACTAAGTGTTAAGATCGATATAAGGAATTCTGTGGAAATTTAATTAGAAACAACGCATAGAAATTTTGAATACTTTGTTTTTATTACGGTAAAAGTTTGACTCTGCATATTTTTCCTGTTAATACGTCTTAGTAATATTATTTAGTTTAGTAAAATGGGAAAAAACAAGAGCTGCACACCGGAACTAAGACAATTGATCATCCGAAAATACTGTACGGCAGGAGCATCTATGGATTCCATCGCCAGGACCTGGAGTGCTCCAAAAAGATGGTCTATGGCGCAATAAAAGTTTTCAATGATACAGGTAGTATAGAATACCCCAAAAGAAAAAACAGGGCAAGAAAAACAACCGCTAAAGAAGACAGACTCATTTTCCGTTTAAGTAGGACACATCCTTTTCTTACCAGTAAAGAAATTCTGTCAAATGTATCGGGACAACTAAGTCCGGAAATCACATGCAAAACCGTCAGGAACCGACTATTAGAAGATTAGCGGGGGTGCATCACACGTATAAAGCCACACGTTTCAAAACAAAATGTAAAATGTCGGTTGGAATTTTCGAAGGAATATGCACTTAAACCCTTCTCTTTCTGAAAAAAAGTGCTTTGGAGTGATGAATCCAAATTTAATATGTTTGGATCCAATAGAAAAAATGTCTAAGGCGCCAAAAAATCAGGAACTCAACCCCAAGTACACCATGAAAATGTTCAAGCATGGTGGTGGAAATGTGATGGTTTGGGGAGCCTTTTCCTGGCGCGGTGTTGGTCCTATTGTGCGTGTTGCTAGACGAATGGACCAGCATGTGTATAAGGATATACTAGCAAATGTTATGGACCCATATGCTTTTGACCATTTGCCAGTGTCTTAAATTTT
Organism: Cheilosia scutellata; assembly: GCA_955612985.1. Lineage (NCBI taxonomy): Eukaryota > Metazoa > Arthropoda > Insecta > Diptera > Syrphidae > Cheilosia > Cheilosia scutellata. The sequence continues at coordinate 110,927,866 of OY015311.1, forward strand.
CCAACAAGACAATGATCCTAAACTCACTTCACGGCTTGTGAAGAGTTGGTTTCCGGAAGAAAAAATAGATGTTTTGAGATGGCACGCGCAAAGTCCCGACTTCAATCCGATTAAGAATTTGTGGGCTGATCTGGAAAGAAGTTTGGCAACGAAAACATCGAAAAACGCCAGTGAATTTTTCAGAAACATTGACCAAGCTAGGAGAAATATCCCCGTTAAGAGATGTCAAAAGTTGGTAGCCATTTTACCAAACCGGTGTGCTGCTGTCATTGCAAATAGTGGATATCCCACAAAATATTAATCAAATTTTATAATTATTAAGAGTTGGAATCAAAAACTTAATTTTTTATATTTATTTTTGAATTTAAATTATAATTAAATTTTTTGGTTCTAATTATAATTCCACACAAAAACATACCTTCTGCTCTTTTTTTTGAATTTGTTTCTATTTCTTCTTTATTTGATTCCCATTTTTATTACTATTAATACGCTATTATTTATGTTTACTAAGGTCGTATCGAAATTGTTGATAAATAAACCAGCGGTAATTAAATCCTCAGACAAAATTATTTGTTTTTAATTAGTTTTCCACCACTGTATGTATGTATGCAACTTTATGTTACCTCGGCGAAGTTCGACTCTATTTCGCCAAATTTTTGCTTCTTGCTGAAATGAATAACGAAACAAACAATTTGTTTGGAATCTCTAGACAGGACATTGCTTAAATAAAATGACAGTGAAATGTTTTCAATGTCCTTATAATTGAAGGATTTTGAGGAATACGTCATAATGATTAATATTTGGCATATAAGAGGGAAAATATCGCATCATCGTATGTATTACAAGGTGTCGTTCTCGCGGATTTGATTCTTTATCGAAAACCATTGGCAATCGTATAACAATGGCAAGTTGTAGGTACATGATGTACGAGAGTCATAAACAGCATAATTACAACGTATATCTCAAACAAAGCCTATAGGTATCGGCTTTCTTTTCATTAATGTTCACAAATTAATAGGTACAACCGTTCATTTTTATCTGTAATGAAAGCAACAATGTATATTTAATTAAATTGAAGCACTAATGGAACCAATGTCATGTTTTTCCATTTGTTCTTTATTTTATATTTTATTTATAGACTAAAAAAAAAAATGTACAATTAATAACCATTCCGCTTGCATGTTTACTCTTTCGTTTCATGTTGTTCGCAATGACCCACAAACGATGCAACTATGGAAATGCAAATTGCACAACCATATACCATACTATACACAAAATAGCGGTCACACAACACAAGTATATCAGGTTACTCGATCCGGTCATGAACACTGCGATGTCACCGAGGGTATCCTTCTGGATATTACTCCCCTTGTGGTTGATGGCAGAAAACTCGTTACACTATACGATAAGGATCTCACCGAGGGAATAAACTTGCTAATTGGTAAGTGGCAAACTTATATAACAACGCATACATTGGTGACATTGGTGTATCACTATGATGCTCTATATTTTGAATGATAAAATGCAGGCGACACAGGTCCTGTGGAAATGGAAAGACCACAAGCCTCACCATTGCAACGGCCACCATATGTGTATACACCAGTGGTTGAGGTCAACCTTATTTAATTTGCATTAATTACCTATTGATGATGTGTATTTTTTTTTACAGTTGTTTCGGAACTTTGGGGTGCCCAGTGCATTCGATTGAAGGTCACCATGAAGTCGGACAATTGTGGTGAGAATGCGGACTGTTCAGGAAAGGGAGTGTGCTATTCGAATGATTCCATGGAAGGATATGAATGTCAATGTTGTGGCGGATTTGCCGGACCACATTGCGAGGAGATTGATGCATGCTCACCGAGTCCATGTACGAATAATGGAATTTGTGTCGACTTGTCCCAGGGTCATGAGGGAAATGCGTATCAATGTCTCTGTCCATATGGTAAGTTAAACGTAAGGAATATCTCAGTCGATAAAAATTGAAGTGAAATTCTAGGGTTAGGTATCTCTACTGCTAAATCAATTACATAATAATAATTGTTTTCGCAATAGCATCATCAAGGATCGAAGAGTTCCTTATTGCTTGTAAGTCTGTGATGTTGAGGTGTTGAGTCAATCAGTATCTTTATATTCTGAACATTTGAAGATTAAATAGGACGTCTTTGAATAGACCCAGCCAATGGCCGCGATTATACTCTCATTCTCAACAGAACATCATTGAAAAGCTGATTCGGAACAGAAGCACGCACCTTTGAGTTGATTTTAGAAAATGTAGAAAAAATGAAGACCTTTCCGAGCGTAACTGCCACATGGTCGTTCCAAGTCAGATTGTAATTAAAGACTAAGCCCAAATTTCTAACCGCATATGGACGTATTCTATAGAGAATTGTTTTAATATGATTGTCAGAAGGGTTGATGTATCGAAGTTATGTTTATCTATATATAAATATAGTTTTTTCCTCTCTGGATTTAGAGACAAGTTGTGTCTTAGGGCCCACTGCTGAATAGTATCTAAGTCTTCTTTTAAGTCTTGAATAGCTCCACAGATAGGTATAGGTACAGTCTATTGGGTAGCACAACTATAATTGGTTGTCATAGACAAACAAATTAATATACATTGCAATACTTTATGATTCGAAGATGTTCATTGACGTAGAGAGGGAGAACAACAACGGCTCCAATATTGAACTTTGAGGCACGCCCGCCGATACTACAAGGAAGGAATTTCTTTTATAACTACTAATGAATAACCCAGGCAGGGGGTTGCAGTAGGGCAGCATGACCCTCCATACGGGCTGCGCGAAATAAGGCCCCAAATTCGGGGTGTTATTTCATAATGAAATAATACTGCAATTTCAAATATGAAATAAGGCCCCATTGAGATGAAATAAGGCCCCAACAAAAAATTAAATAAGGCCCCAAATCTGACAGTAAACCCAAGCAGGGGGGTTGCATGGGGCAGCATGCCCCCCCCCCCATACGCTTTCGTTTTTCGTTTGGGGTATTATTTCATAATGAAATAAGGCCCCAAATTTTATTAAAAATCGTTGTTGTTATTTCCTATATAATTTTTTGGGGCCTCATTTTTTTTATACCCTCCACAGGAAGGTATATTCACTTTGTCATTACATTTGTAACGCCAAGAAGGATTCATCGGAGACCCTATAAAGTATATATATTCTGAATCAGGATCACATTCTGAATCGATCTAGCCATGTCCGTCTGTCTGTCTGTCTGTCCGTCTGTCTGTCCGTCTGTCTGTTGAAAACACGCTAGCGTCCAAACGAATCGACCTAGGCGAATGAAATTTTGTGAGAGGACTCCTTTTTACTGTCGTCAGGTTGGTATTGAAAATGGGCTATGTCGGTAAAGTAAAGGGTCCGCCAAATAACTTTTTTTTTTGAAAATGCTATAAAAAAAAACTACTGAATATTTTCTCAAATTTCTTTTTTTATTTGAAAGTACAATCCTTCCGGTTAATAATGGAAAATAATTTCATTCAAATGGCTGCCTCGGCTGGCCATGCAGTAGCCTACACGATCGGTCCAATTTTTAAGCACATTATCGATTGTGTGCAGCTGTATTTCACCAATGGCTTCACGAATATTGTCCTTTAAAGCGTCAATTGTCTCTGGCATGTCGGCGTAACACTTATCTTTTACGGCTCCCCACAAATAATAGTCCAACGGTGTCAAATCGCAGTTCCGCGGTGGCCAAACGACATCAGCTCTGCGGCTGATAATGCGATCTTCAAAAACAGGGCGCAGAACATCGAGTGTAGCTTCGGCTGTGTGGCACGTAGCGCCGTCCTGTTGAAACCAAATGTTGCCAATACCCTCCTCTTCAATTTTTGTGAACAAAAATTCGTTCGACATGGCCCGATAACTATCGCCATTGACTGTAACGGCCACTCCTTGCTCATTTTCGAAGAAAAATGGCCCAATTATGCCTCTGGACCAAAATCCGCACCAAACAGTGACTCGTTTTGGGTATATCGGGTTTTCAATGTATGTGTGCGGGTTTTCTGTGCCCCAAATGCGACAATTTTGCTTGTTTACATACCCGCTGACGGTGCTTCTCTTCTTCGAAAATCCGTACGCAATTTTCGCACACACTCTGCAACATTACCATGATTTTCAAAGTAATGTCGCAATACCACTATTAGACCCATGCGTGTACAGTACATACTAGCTCGCATGGCGAACATTTTGCTTGATTTTTATGCAGTGGAGGGTATTAAAGCATCGGCCAGGCCGATGATAACACTTTTACTTGTTTTTTTTTTTTGCCTTATTTCATTGGGGCCTTATTTCGCAGAGCCGTGCATATTATGCCAAAGCAATCAATGGCAGCAATGTTTATCTGAGGAGATGGCTGAAACTTGCCTGATATTATGATCGGCAAACATACAAACAAATTAAGAAGCTGAATTTCACGTCGTGAACGAAGTTGCAGGCACAGCTAGTGTACCTATATAAATAATGATTTGGATTTGAGCCCATAACGCCAAGCAGAGGAAACCAAACTATTTTAATTATGTTTGCCTTTGATCAGTTAAAAGAGTTCGTTTTACATTTAACGAATCTCAGCCTCTGGATAGAGCAGAAAGGTAAATGAAAGGACAAAATATTTGGAGAAAGTATTGCCTAAACACTGTTAGCTCTATGTATGTATAATATACTAGCAAGTGTTTAGGGCGAGCACCCTTGATTAAAATAAAATGCTCCGAAATTTGAATATTTTCAAATATGTACCCCTTAAAAACATCACTGTATTTCTACAATGGACTGAACATACTTTTTTCAAATTTTGTATAAATGATCATTATGCTCACATTCAATAGCCACCTCACTCGACGGTACCGATATAGCAATATGGAATATTGAAACTTTTGATCAGGCTAATGGCGTCTGAAGACTTTTAAAAAAGTTTTCGATTTGTTTCCCTAGGTTGACAGCAACGTTCATCATAAAAACACAAAAACTTTTAAAACTTTTTCTTTCTGATGCGTACATACTTTTCACAAATTTTATACGAACAAGAGAATCCTGTGAGCGTTGCAACTCAGAATATCGTTAAGTAGCAAACGCCAATGTTTGCGGGAGGATTTTGCATTTATTGTAGATACTTCGAGTAAAAGATTTTCTATTTTCTCTTCAGTGTTACACACATTTATGTCTTCATCCAACAGCGTAGTCCTTTGAGATTATTTTTCTGTCAAAAAATCATTTCTTATTTGAAATGACTGGGGATAATGAAGTATGTATATTTTTTCCAGACAACCCACGTGCATACAAAAGAAAATTGTTCAGAAAGTCCAGTAAAGAATAAAAAGTTGCCCGTTGGGCGAAGAGCAAAAGGCATTGCAATGTAGCCATTATAAATGTTGAATATGCGCTAATTACACGTGCACATTCTCCACTCAAAAAGTTGCAGTGTATATTATACTTATACAGCTTTGCTCTTCATATTTGTCCAGAGGCGCAGTCATTTTTCTCGAGAAATGAAACAAGAGAAAAATGCTATCCTGTCAGATAAAGGGCTTAAAGGGACTAAAATGTCGGTGCTGGTATCTGGTGTGCGGTATCATCCGAAAGTGGCCTCAGAAAATACCACGCTTTGAAGGACGAATACAAAAAGAAACAAATCGAGACTGTTTACTGACGTGCAGCAGTATCTACACTCGCTGAGGTTTTTTTTTTTATATTTTTTTTTCTTTGGCAGAATCTACATAATATTTTTTTTTTTTTGCTAACACACGGCGAAAGGGTTTCCTGCTCAATGTGTCCCAAGGTGCTTTGGCTATATGTTCACAACCATTTTTCACCGTGAGTCCCATTATACCGCGGATAGATAGCTGTTATGCTTGGCATGGCATAGCAAGGATACGGTTTTTGTACGTCTTACTTTAAAAGGAGAGAGTTTATTATATTCACTTCTAAAAAAACGTATTTAAAAATTTATGAACCACAGGCGTTCGTTCAAATTTAAACTGATGGTGCATTTACATTGTCCCGTATAATAGTTCGTAAGCAATTCGTGACTATACATTAAGCGTTGCCTGTTATAGTAAATTGTCTTGTGGGTAAGCGGCTACGGAGCATTATTGCAACTCTTAAGCTTGAAAATAATGTTAGTTCACGAAATAACCATAAATATATCAGTCTTTATAACAAAAGTCTCTATTGTTGGCCCCAGTTGCTATAAATACTTACTTAATGTGCGCAAGAAACATCTTCGGATAGTGGATAGTCCTATCTTCTTGAGATGGTATATCTTAGTAGCCAGTTAAAAGATAGGTGCCCAGTTAAGAACCTTTGGGCTTATTTTTTTACCTTTTGCCTTTGTCTCTAGTCAATCAGTATACTTTGGCTCAAAGCCATTTGATATCTATGTAGATAGCAGGGTCTATGTTGTCTTTACCCAAATCTTCGAGAGGATTTAAACAAATCAGCGGCTTTAAGAGCCGCTTGACTGTCCCGAAAGATGTATAGTTACTGGCACCTTTTGAGTGTCTTCATATAAAAACTCTCGCAACACATTACTTTATAATCTGACCGTGCACCTCCCTCAAAAAATATACTGTGCGAATTTCTCTCCATACACTCCAGCGGCCAGCACCGGTAGCATCATTTTCCATCTAGAAACGTCGCGTCGGTGTGACATATTTGTGATCCTTGTGGTATTACCAACTTGTTGGTTCTCCAAGTTTAGAGGTCACATATAAGCACCTTGTATAATATTTTGATCAGAAGATACTACTTACTTACATAGATGGCGTTACAGTCCAGGTGGACCAACACGCCTCTCCAGTTAGCCCTATATTTAGCTAACCGCAATCATAAGATCATCTCCAAATAATTGTAAGATCTTGAGATATTCTATGAAATTGTCGAACTTGAGGTTTCACATATTGGTGAGCCGCATGAGAGCGTTGGAACTTCATCTTTCTTTACAGATATGTGTACTTACAGGGGTCGAAGGTTGAGCATAGTTCTTATTTCTTCTATTGGACGAGTTGTTGATTGCCCCCGCTATATCAACGCTTGCTTAGCGATGATGTATATTCATTAAGTTTAACAGGTTTGTTGAATCTAAACAAACTCCTCCAATGCCATTTGCATATATTGAGGATTATCAATCTTTTGCAAGGAATGATGAAGTTTCGGCAGCAAAGTCTGCAATTACCCACCCTGAATCTCCTTCCGAAGACATTGTGTTGAATATGCTTTCCAACATCTGTAGAATCAATGCTGTCCTACTTTTAAATTTGGCGCTTAAATCACCATCAGGAGTAAAAAAAGTGTTAAATTTTGTTTAACATTTAACCTTCTTAAACTAAGAACTTGGCGTACATTGGGGCAGATACCACGTCTCCCGAAGGGAAAATATAAAGTTTTTGATTTTGTCATTTCTGTACACTGCAAGTCCTACCGCTCTACCGAATTTCAAAAATCTACGGGAATGAGAAGTGGCCCAAATAAATAATAATCAATTTTCAAAAGTGCGCGTATACCACGCCCCCTGAATGGAAAATCTAAAGTTTCGGACTCTTCCCAGTGTATGCACCACAGGATCTAGCGCCGCTAACATTCTTAGCTTCATAACCGGTAGCAAATGGTTTTTTTTTTTTGTTTTTTAAATACTTCTCTCGGGAAAGGCGAACCTATAACGCTTCAACAGCGCCCCGAGATGCTTGCAGATGTATGTTAGTTCTGCACTTAAATTGCTGCAAATTGTAGTCTTCTGGAAATATAACCCCAGGAAGCGAGTTCCAAAGTTTGCTTGTCCTGTAACAGAAGGAGTTTTGGAAAGTTGATGTCCTCGCGGTTGTCAAGTGTACTGTATGGTCATGAGCATTAGGGCGCCAAAAAGCCACTTTTTGTCAGACAAAAATGGTAAAAAAAGACTAGATCTGAGCTAACAACCATGGATTTTTTCTTCTGGGCTACTTGCTATCAAAGAAAAAGAGAAATATCGAGTCTTTTTTACCATTTTTGTCTGACAAAAAGTGGCTTTTACTATAACTTCTGTTGATCGTACGTAAAAAAGTTGCTTAACATAATTTTTAGGAAATTTTTCAAGGATAAACATTTCATAAAAAAAATGAAAATTTATGAAGTCAACATTTTGAGAAAAGGGCATTTTAAGTAAAAAATTGTAACAAAAATTTTAAAAGTTTTGAGTTTAAGGAGCCAGAACTTTTTTGTAGCTGTCCAGATGTAGCCGAAGTGTTTAAGACTTGTATGCGCTACTAAATTGTCTTTTCAAAATGTACAAAACTATTTTTGTACCTACAATAGTTTAGAAGTTATAGCATTTTTAATCGTAACACCTCCAAATTAGAGGTCACCTACTTTGATGGGCTATAATGGGAAATACGATGAAAATAGACCCCCCCCCTGCCATACAATTTTTTGTTCGGCATAACTTCAGGAATCTTCCCTTAAAGGATTGTCCTTCTTAACTAACCCTGTATATTCTGAATCAGGATCACATTCTGAATCGATTTAACCATGTCCGTCTGTCTGCCTGTGTGTCTGTCTGTTGAAATCAGGATAGCGTCCAAAGGAATCAACTTAGGTGAATGAAATTTTGCGAAATGTCTTCTTTTTACGGTCCTGAGATTGGTATTAAAAATGGTCAATGTCGGTCAAGTAGTTCTGGTACCTGCCATACAAAACCACTATTAGACCCATTTGTCTCTCTGTCTGTTGAAATAACGATAGCGTCCAAAGGAATCGACTTAGGTGAATGAAATTTTGCGAAATGTCTTCTTTTTACGGTCCTGAGGTTGGTATTAAAAATGGTCTATGTCGGTCAAGTAGTTCTGGTACCTGCCATACAAAACCACTATTAGACCCATTTGTCTCTCTGTCTGTTGAAAACACCTTAGCTTCCAAACGAATCGATTTAGGTGAATGAAATTTTGCAAAATGTCTTCTTTTAACAGTCCTGAGGTTTGTATTAAAAATGGTCAATGTCGGTCAAGTAGTTTTGTTACCTCTCATACAAAGTCAATATTCGACCCATGTATCTCTCTGTCTGTTGAAAACACCTTAGCTTCCAAACGAATCGACTTAGGTGAATGCAATTTTGCGAAATGTCTTCTTTTTACGGTCCTGAGGTTGGTATTGAAAATGGGCTATGTCGGTTAAGTATTTCTGGTATCTCCCATACAAAATATAAAGAAAAAACTTATAAAATATGTTTTTTTCCTCATTTGGCCCCCTTTTTATGGCGATGCATAGATTTTTGAAAGCGGTGCCTATTTTTCGCGTTATCTTTGTCTAAAAATCTATAGAATTCAATGGAAACATTGTGGTTTCCCGAGGTTTTCATCCAAAAACAGAACTTAATTGGACTATAATACACTATGGGGGTTTGCAACTTTAAGTCAGCGGCAGGAGTACTTTGTCCCACTATACAGGTGGCAGGCATCGTTTTTTTAGCTCAACGCAATGTAAATTAACATTTTTTTAAGGTTTCATCTATACGAAACTTAGACAATTTTTCGGTTTTTTTTTCCGACTTTAAAAATTTATTGTAAGTCGTTGTCCCACTGTTGAGATGGCAGGCATCGATTTTGTTAATTATTAATGTTATTATAACAGGAAAAAAAATAATCCAAGTCTACGAAACTTAGACATCGAAAAATGTCGCTGGCTCCCGGACTATTAGCAGCCTTTCTTGTGGGGCGCCCAAAAGTTGCATTTCGAGGGATAAAGTCTTTGAGTTCATCGGAACATCTGCCATGGAAGTACCTATAAAATAAGTATAGGTCAGCGACTTGTCTTCTGTGCACCAACGGTTGTAGATTTTACATGAGTACCCAGTAAAGGAAAGTTCGCCAAATCCCAGTGGTATGCACAATGGGCCTATAAACGGCCTAATTGTTTCTCTCACCGAGAGCCACTGTTAACCAACTAACTAACTAACAACAGGTTACTATTGTCTACTGCAGTAAGCCCTGACGAAGCAAATTTTTTACAATCACGCATCGCTTTGAAACATTTCTTGTAGGTTGGCTATGATGAACTCTAAAATCGTTACTGTAATAATTTCTTTTACTTAAAATTCATTACGCGGATTGTTTATGTTTAACAATTCACGAATCACGATTTGTGTAAAAAAATTAGTTTAACGTAGGAAATGTTTATCATAAGGGTAGAAAAATTCTTCATCTCATATTTCCTTTGTAAGTAAAACTTTAAGTGAGTTGACATTTTTCTTTTTTGGATGAAAAAATCCTTCTCCAGCACTAAATATCTAAATATCACTGCTCTAAAATAAGTTTAAATTTACATACAGTAGGTACCTATACCTATACAGTTATCCCTAGAAAAATAAACAGAATTTCCGTTTGGTAAATTCAAGTTGCTTTTTTTTATAGGTATACAATGAGTTAAGATATTAAGATGACTATGCCGCTTGTGGAATTTGTATACATTAAAAGAAGGATTCTAGGGGATAGGAAAACTAAGGGAGCAGACTTCTATTTTATAGATAGACCAAGTCCATTATTTCTTCATTTTTGTGCATATACAATACATACCTACTACCTAGGCACATTTGGGGGGGATGAACGACATTAAAATGCAGGGAACAAAGTTTCACAAATTATTATTCACTTTTGTACACAAGGCTAGGCAAAGCTAAGAAAAATGAAATAAGAGCGTAGAGGCTTTCAAAGGGATTACAAGTAAGAAACACAAACAAAAAAGAAATAAAGGTCTAACGTGGAATTTCATAAAACGGCTGTCATTAAATCGCTGCCCTTTTCCTTTTTGCACAGTGGTTTTCATTTCGTTGTTGTACTTTGCATTAAAGGATTTGAATGCCTTGGGTAGTTTGTTTAAAAAAAAAAATCATTAATTGATAGCTAAAAATAAGTCAAAGTGAAATTTGGGATTTCATTATAATATCTGTGTGTGTGTGTGAAATGGATTTCATTGGTATTGATTAAAAATAATTAATGCTTTCACGTTGAAGTTGCATTCTCACAAAAGAGTTGACTATTAGTCCGGCGCAGCTGCATAAATCTTAACCTTTGGCTGGGAGTTTGACTAAATTGGGTTAAACCCCAATATGGGATTTCTCTGCTCACTTATTATCATTTAACAACATCATTCTTGAAAGATTTCACTGACGCGTTCGTGAGTATTGAGACGGAGGCGGCGAAGATGGAAGACAAAGTACCTATGTATATATGCTGTCAACAAGAAATGATACCCAACACCGACCGCGACGTCTCGGACAGAATGACACTATAGACAGATATTAAGGTGGTTAAGGACTTTGTCTCCCTAGACTCCGGCATGAACTCAGGCAATGACACCAGCGCTGAGATTAAACGAAGAAAAACTCTTGCCAATCGATGTTTCCTTCGGCTAAGAAAATAACTGAGTAACAAAGCTATATCTCGAACAACTAAAGTGACCCTTTATAAGACCATAATCATCACAGTCCGTATCTATGGTCCAGATGCATGGACTCTATCAAAAGCGGATGAGGTTACTCTTAGTTGTTTTGAGATGAAAATTCTTCGAGTCATTTTCGGTCCCGTCTGTATAGACGGTGAATGGAGGAGGAGATACAACGAAGAACTGTACGTGCTGTACAGCGACATCGACCTAGCCAGAAGAGTGAAGGTCCAACGACTGAGGTGGCTGGGTCATGTAGAGCGAATGGGCGTGAATGCTCCGGCCCCGAAGATCTTCGAATCCACACCCTAGGGACGGCTCAGTAGAGGAAGACCATGACTCAGGTGGCGCACGTAAGTGAATTGGGACCTTAACCAACTCAGCATGCGAAACTGGAGACAGTTGGCCAAAGATTGTGCTGGGAGGAGAGCTTGTTGGTTTGTATCGCTACCGTAAGTAATAGGATTTTTTTTGTCGTACCGATTACGGTGACTTACCGTATAGGAGTTTCCGCATGTATTTTTTTGTCATAAAATAAAATAAAAGAATTAATGTATTGCATACCTATTAATGGGCTACCCGAATGCAAAATAGAAAGAAAGTGGAACGTGGGCTTTGCATATTTATATTTATGTTGTAAACACAGTAGAATTGTGTTTTCATTAGACAATTCTAAGCCATGTAGCCAAATTTCGACTAAAAGACGGTCAAATTTTGGCCTCTGTGGCTTAGAACTAAATATTAATCTGCGTTTTATACGCACAAATTATACTTAACCAAATGTTACCTTTTATAAGAAGCAGAGAACCAGTTGCGCTAATTATTATTATTATTTATCTACTTTTTTTACGTACTTCGGGTGTTTTTGGGCCGTTTTTTCGAACGTTTTTTTTTTGTGCATTTTTTCGTTGTTTAGGTTTTGTCGGATCTGTTTTTGGGGGCGTTCTTTCAAGCACTTTTCGGGCAGTTTTTTTTTTAACTTTGTACGGTTTTTTGGGGCCCTTTTTACGGGCATTTTGTGGGGTGTTTTTCGGCACTTTCTCAAGGCATTCTTAGGAGCGGTTTAGGGGATTTTTTTTTTGGATTTTTGGAATTTTTTTTTTGGATTTCTTGAGGCAATTTTTGACGCCTTACGACAATTTTTTTCTAAGTGTTTTTTGAGACATCCGAAGGTATTGAATTTATTATCAGGAAATGAGCCTGATCCTTAAAAAAATGTGTGGTAAAAAAATGGATCTAAAGATCCCAATCCTGAGCTCACGATACAAACAATGATCGCTTGATGACTTGAGAAACAGTATGAAACAATGCAAAAGTTACCTCCTACAAAACAGTCAATATTATAAAATTGAATTTAACATAGCTGCCTACCTATCTGTTTGCCCTTCATTCCGTATTCAGAATCTTTATACGATCTTAATTCCATGGATCGTCTTACATCCATGTTTATCATTCAATTCGGACAAGTGGGTGTGGCACTTTTTACACAAAAAAAAAATCACTCAGAAAGCTATGTATATGTTAGCGAGAGCAAATATTAAAATATAATATCCACTGTCTGTGCGAAACATATTCCAAAATATAGCAATCTCTAAAGAAGATGACTAATTCTTCTGTACGTGTGTTGTAACCGAACTCCTCCTAAACGACTGGACTGATTTTGATGAAATTTTATGTGTGTTTTTGACTGGGTCCAAGGATGGTTTAGATTTGCATTTGGTGAAAATTGGAAAAAAGGGCATGGCACAAAAAAATCGTATACATATCTACTACCAAACTGATTGAACTCATCATTTATTGGCCCAAAGGTGTTTCTGTGAAAGTTTTATCAAAATTGGACAAAGGGGCGTGGTACCTCTTGTATAAAAAAATAAATGGTATTTCTCGACACCCATGGAAGCTAAAGTTATTAAGTTATGTCTAGAGTCTAGACAATGCAATTCGTGGGCACACGTCTGAGGAAATATAGGTCGAAGCACACGGGTACAGAATCAATCCGGACACATCGGTTAAATAAAACGGCCGCAGAACAATAAATTGACGGACAATGCAAATGTACGAGCAGGCAAAACAACGTTTGCCGGGTTCGTTAGTGATGTTGTAATATTTCGATTCACTTGAATTTCGTTAATAAACTATCCTTGCAGTGCAAAAATTTAATTTCTTATAACCCCTAAGAGTCAAAAATACACTGAATCCATATCTCATACATCTTAGCAAACATTTTAATTCTTCAGCTTAAATTATTATTTGTGTGCTCAAATTATCGGTTTGGAAAACCAACAAAGCGATTTTACAGTTCATTACCCTCTTCACGCTAAATATAACCACATACAATAATAATAAGTCAATTTATTTAAAGGTGATATTAAATTTGCTATTGTGACAGTTTTCCAAATTTATCTATATCCGTCATTAACATCGGATTTGTCTCCCCCCACCAAAATGAGAAAAGTTTCTCTTTGTAAGGTTAATCAAACAAAGGAATTCAAACAAATTCGAAAAATAGTGTTATTAGGACATTTACGTTTTTCTCCAACACCCAAATTCATTCAAACAATAAAACCTATGGAAAAGGAAAAACAGACAGAAAAGAAAACCAAACGTTCTAATGGAACTTTCCTTTCACTTCAATTGATAAATAAGCCATAAACCACTCGAGGAGACAGGATAAGCACAGCAACAGGAAAGCCATCTCTGAATATAACTAGAGATACAACATACACGTAGGTAATAGGCTCCAACACCAGTACGAGCATGTGATAAAAACGAAAAAAAAAAAAAAAGCATTTTGTTCTTGGCCCACTTTGTGCGAACTGCCAAAATGTGATCCGTAGCCAATGGAAAAACATAGCATTAGTGCTATTGAACCGCAACAAATGAGGGAGCATTGCAGTCAGGAAACCGTAATAAAATCGAAATGGGTTAGAGGGACACGTATCGCCATGAGTCCTTCTCTTCATGCAAGGCATACTACCACATAAAACTCTAGGTCTGGTATGTGTATTTTCAGTTTTTTTTCCTTTACCCTTTTGCATTATCGCTGTCGTCGTTTCATCTTCACTTAGTAATCGAGTGAGAGAGTTATGAAATGGCTTCTAGATAGTACAAAAGGACCAACGAAAATAGATCAGAAATTCATCGAAGCAACACAATTTGCCACTTTCATGACAGAAAATTGATTTCCTTAGACGTGGCATTTAATTGTGAATACAGCATCAAACCCTTGTCGTACCAAAGAATGGTCAGAACCTTTTGGCAGATTTTATCCATCCATTTGGATCCCAATTGTTTTTGTTGTATTGCTTTTATGTGAAAGATAAAAAATTGCGTTGCAGATACAAGAAACCATTCTCTAAGAACCAAAAGGATGCAATGGAATGTTAAGAATCGATTTCACTGGGAATCTTAATGCAATGAAAGCACGTTCGATGTCGAAATGGAGCGTACCCCATTACGTCTTAGAGCTGACTTTAGCCGCTGTGGGTTATGATTTTGTGTATACATTTATTTTCTTTCTTTTACGTTAATAGTGTTTCTTTATTGCTCAAATTCGGAAAGTATGAAATTCGAATTGAATAACTTTGTTTATTATCCGTGCGGAATACCTACGTGGTAGAGAAATCCCTGTGCGAGCAGACAATCTGACGGAACATATGCTGGAGAGAAATAATATTCCAAGTTTATTTACGGATCTGTTTTGGCTTCCTTGCGAAGCTGCAGCATATTGAATTCCGGAACGCTATCAGAATGATAATACTATAGTTCTGGTTGTGTGCATCACTCTGTCGGTATTTTGACCAAATACGATGCGGTGAGAGAGTTCTGTCGGTGATAGAGGTGAGCCACGACCCACGACAGAACGCGATGAATGTCTTTTGCAGCAAAAGTTTCATGAGACGCTTTTACGACTTCAAAAGCCACAAAAGAAATTACATGCACATGTGATGGATGTTTGCATTATTTAAAAATGGGTTTTCAAAAATTTATCTTTTAACTTCCTCGTACCGTATGTCGTAGATTCGTAGGGTTCCAATTACTGATAAAAATAATCAGATGCTGACAATGCTTGTGAATCTGAGTAACGTCCTGGGGTGGAATTCTGTAAAAAACGAAACGAAAACCGCTTTCGTTTTCACTAAATATGCGGTAATAGAGAGAGACTGCCATTGTCGAAATGATATCGTTCGATCGTTTTCATTTTACATAATCTGGTCCCTGAGCTCTTTATTTCCTTCTCAAGGACGGTGTTGTTAAGGAATGAGAGGGAATGACAAATATGCAGAATTGCAGATACATCGAAACATTCTAAAATGCGTACATTTCGACGCAAGTTTAGATGGTTGAGTAATGGGTTAAAAAAAATTGTAATTATGGATTTTGTTCCTTTAAAAAATTCATCCGAAACCAACTGTTCCTTGCTAAAAGTTCTCCATACGAGTTCCACAAAGAGGTAGACATTCAGTAATCTCTCAGCTGTTTCGTCTTCTTGCAGACACAGAAGGCTGCAGACAGTTGGCTTATTTTAAGATCTTCACTTTTGATTTCACTGTAGGAACTGGGCCTCAACCAACATACTACTTATAGGTATTCAGCCAGCTTGAATCATAGATAGCTTCCTCCTGTTCATTAAGGCCCCTTCCAACTGCGTTACTAAAGTAAGTTCTTCCTTTAACTTTACCGTTATCCATCTGGAGTCGAGTTGATTATTCTCCCTGCCGGCTGCTTAGCAATAAATTGATTTTTTTTTGGCTAGGATCTATATCGCAGCCGAGTCTGCTATATCTAAATCTTTCCTCGAGCCTCCGTTTTCAAATTTCCCTCCATAAAAATGCCCCAAACCAAAAATGAAAAATTGTTCCAAAATTGGGGAATTTTTTAAAATGCAAATGGAAATATACCCCAAACACAAAATGAACAAAAGGCCCCAAGAAATCCGATGAGCCAATGAAAAATCACGCGATTTTCTTGTTTTCTTTTCTCAATTTTACTTTTTGCGAATTTGAGAAAAGAAACTTAGAAATTTTTGATTGGGGCAAATTTTATATTTATTACAATAGTTTGGGGCATTTTTCATAATTAAAGTTATCACCAATATGTAAAATGAAAAACTATCCCTAAATGTGAAAGAGGTACACCAATTCAGAGAATTTTGAGCGTTTTGTTTTTGTCTTTCATGTACATCTTTGGGGCAATTTTTCGTTTGGGACCATTTTTCATTGGGACCAAATTTCATGTAGCCTGCTACGAGATTACAGCTGACAAGTGCATCCTTTTCGAAAATTAGATTGGGTTTTGTCCATACTATAGTGGCAGAGAAGAAAGACTGTAATTTTATTTTTCAAGTCTGATGTTATAGTATGTTACCCTTTCTAAAGCTAGTATTAGACGATATGTTCAATCGGCATACGTATGCTGAAAATTGTGTTCCAATCACAACAAATTCTGTCATCAAGTATGCACGATATGTACTTGATGACAGCATTTTTTTTTTTACACGACATGTTGTGATTGGAACACAATTTTCAGCATACGTATGCTGATTGAACATATCGTCTAATACTAGCTTAAGTCCTCTTTTGACTTAATCATTTTCTGGTACTATTTTCTCCAACACCATCGCGCACAAAATGGCCGAGCTTTGCGTGGTTGCCAAAGGACCGGAGAAACGATACTAAGATCCTTTTCGTCGGACATACTTTCATCACTGCAAAATTTTGAAAACGAAATATTACTTGCTCCCTACCCAATCATCTCCTCCGGCTTTGAAAAACTCATCTGAAAAGCTGTTTTATTGTATTAAAGTTTAGAAAGTTTGCACTCACTTAATTTTGCACAGATTAACGGTATTTTTATCTAACGTTATAAATAATCAAAAGTTTATACTATACCTGAAGAGTTCTTGGCAATAATGGCGGCTTAATAGTCTACAGAAATAAAATGAGTAAATACAAAGTATTTTCCAGAAATTAAACTTAAAACCCCTCGCTACTGAACTAATGCACCCACTTAGTCTACAAAAGTGGATCTTATCCGATCAACAGTTTCTTTGCTGGCTTTAATCCTGTTTCAGTTCTAATTTTTTTCACTCATAGAGTTGAATTGGAGCATTCTCGGAGTATCACACTTCGGTTTTGAGATGCTATGTAGTCATATTCACACGCGGTTTATTAACAACTGTGTGACTTTATCCAATATTTTACCTATATAGCGGTTACTATAACCCAAAAACAAAGCACTAAAGTTACAGAGCACTAATCAGGTTTTGGCGCGCATACGAATTTGCTAGCTACCACTGGTCATTGGTATCTAAAATCAAATCATTTGGCTTCGGTCTAAATTATAAAATTTTTTTAATTGCAAAAAAAAGGGCAACGCACGAAGAAGATATTATTCGCAGAAAAAACCTTATAGTCTGAAAAAATATTACAGTAATATTATAGTAAATTTTTCTTCAACGGATTTAAGCCTATTACGAAAAAAAAAAAAAAAAAAAAAAACAATTTTTTCCCGAAATTGGTGAAAAAACTAAGAATCTTTTCCTTGAATTCTAGATCCAAATATACTACCCACAATAGATTTTAAAATAATTTTTTTTTGAACTAGTGGGTCTTATCCACGGAGTTGCAGTTTAGCAAGTTGCCAATAAACATTTTAAAAAAATCTCTTTAAAGCAGTATCGCTATCGCACAAACCCAAGTTAGAGATTTAAGAATTTTAAAGCATTTTTTTCGTTTATTTGACCTCAATCAACAACGGAAGTGCTACCAAAATCACTACAATACAATTAACCATTTACCTATCTGCCTACCCATTTGTATGTCATCTCCATCGGTGATTTCCAACGAAGGGCTAACTTTTACTTCCAAACTGAAAACAAACGACTTCGATCTGATATCCTTTCAAGAGTAGCACAATTATATTATCCTGTCAGCCAATATTTGTTACTTATCTTTCGGTTTATTAAAGTAAACATAAACCTTTCGATGTTACCTCGTAGATGTCTGTCGTGTCTAAAAGGGATACAAATATTGAAAGATACAATTTCCACTCACTGGAAAATCCTCCAACATAAGCAGACACAAAAAGGATACGAAATAAAAACAACACACGACTGAAAAAAAAAACGTATTATGCAATCATACAGATGGGGTTTTTTTTCTTATAAAAACAAATCTAACTGAAGCTTTAGCGGAGATATAAAGTACATAAACCTACAATCGTACCTTGATTGTATTTTGTCGCATTGCTTGCCTTTTTTTGCCCACATAGAAACGATTTTTTGTATCTTTTCTTTTCAATTTCCCCAATGCAATCCTTTTCTTTTAACATCGGTGATCCCATTTAAGAAAGTCCTTGTATACTCCTGCCAAAAAAAATAAAGAAACACAACAGCATACAACGAATATAATAAATCCCCTTGGATTGCTAGACGTGACATAGTCACTTCTAGCACTAGCTATAGATCTTATCCTTTCTATAAAATTTGCTGTACACACACACACACAGCCAGAAAGTATCCCCCAAATTTATCCCAAGGAAAACAAATTGAATACAGTAAATATTGAGTTTTTATATCCTTAGCAGGAAGAAGCAGCATCTGCTTTACCATCTTGCTGGCTTATTATACATAGGGATTGCTGCTGCATCGATTGGATAGCAAAATATATCCTCTCATTGCACTTATCCTAAAGTATTCTCATTCAGCAAGGAGGGCTTTCCTTCACTGCAACTGCATCTGCCGGAACAGTGAGAAGAAAAGAAAAAAAATCTCGCAAATCGTCGAAATATCTCCGACTTTACACCATTCATTGGCGGAATTAGTAATCCCTTCAGTTCTTTATAGCGGATCCTAAAATTTCAGGGAATTGCATGCCGATGCACTTTCAAGCAAATTAAATTCGAATTTCTTAGAATTATGCGAACATTTTCGGGTTTTATTGTCCTGCTGCTGTGCTTTCTTGTACAATGTTGCATCCGAATTTTCCAAATCGATGGAAAAGCAATCAATTGTAGAATTCCTCCTTTGTAATGCTTTCCTTATACTGTACTTTTGGTACTCGCATTCTTATATTTGGAGAATAATTCTACTTACTTAGCAGTTTCAATGGGAGAGGCCAATTTGAGGCTGAACTCCTGCTTTTGCCGGCAAGACATTATGACGTGTTTTTGTTTTGCTGCCTGGATTTGTGTCAGCTAATGAAGATGTGCAGTGCATTGAATTAATCCGCTTTGCTAATAAAGCCATTAGAATCGTGTCTTTCTGGATTAAGTTTATCATTCATGTCGATTGGTATACTCACGTGAACAAAGTTTGTTTATCTATATTGATTGATATATTTGGAGGCTTATACAGTCGTAGCTCTTCGGCATAGCTTGGTAGATAATATAGATTCGCCTAATGGCCACAGTCAATGTTGGAATAGTATTGAATTTAGTATTCCATCTTATCTAAGTGATGCTTTTCGCCAGAATCTGGGTGGATCCTTCCCTGAAACAATAAAATAATTTTAGCGTTGGACAAAATTTAACTTCAATGTCAACTATAGCTCGCATAGTCGGCCGCATAGACCGACCCTTCGTGTCGATAAAATAGGAGTAAGCGAGAGATCTGTATTTTCTGATAAATATATGTCATGTCATCGTGTAGTAGGTAACACGATAACAATATTTGAGACATTTAATTTGTTGAATTATTTTAAAATTGCATATAGATAGCTATTTGATAAAATTTAAATTACTTCTCTTTCCAATTATTTTATTTTATTACCTATTATTTTTAATTCAGTGATGCAAACATTTCCAATTCTGTTTTAATAATATTAATTCTGTTTTCGAGTAGGTATTTTCATTAACATTTTTTTTTAAACGAATTTTAATCAGGTTTAATCGAATGCATTTTTCTCTGATCATATTCAATTTTCTGCAGCCCATTGGTTTCTTTTCTAATAAATTTCAATTCTTCTCAACTAGTGATGGGACTTCTACCACTTAAGTGATATTTCTTGCACTTTTTGCTCAACCTAAAATTCTACCACCCTCAAATCCAAATCTATCACTATTTCGTATGGGAAAAAATGGTGGTAGGTACTAAACTTTGGAAAAAAAATATGTGATGCTTTGTGAGGTGACGTTTATAGAGCTCAAGAAAATGTTGTCTTAATGTTTGCAAACAAATTTTCATCATATTTTGGATAATTCTAGCATGATAGCAGCATTTATGATATTTTTTTCAAAATCTACCACTTTCTACAACTTTTTGTTTCCCAATATACCTTTACCTTTTGCCTATCCTCAAGTCCCAACACTGTTCTCAATGATTTGCATTGTTCTCCTCTCAGCCACCATCAATCATTTTCATTCTTTCTTAACTCTTTGTATAATTTTAATTCACTCATTTGCTTATTAAGTTCCAATCATGTCCAAAATCGGGAAACGATACTCATTTAAAAAAAATTATTTAGGCACTCTGTTTCAAAAAAGACAGTCTTATGAGTCTCGCTATTCATAATCTCCGGATTTTTAAATTTTTAAGATACCCAATCTCATTGTCACTAATGACCATTAGGTAGAGGTACTGTCCTGATATTTATTTATCTTCTTTGTGTGTGTCAGTATCTGCTCTTTATGAACTCACTCATTTTTTTTATTGATAAAACATCGATTGAAAAGATATCTCATATCTGATTATAGTAGTATAGCTCTTTTTTTTTTCTTTGGAAAAAAAAGGGAAACGGCAAGAATTTCAACAAACAACGATATTGAATGGAATTTCCACAGTCTCTTTCCTTCTTCTGTTGTTTATTTATGAGAACGCTTCTGTAGTGGCCCCAAAAGCCCAACCAAACCCATTTTTCGTCATTATTTCAATTAAAATTATCCTTACTTACTTACTTAGGTGGCGCCACAGTCCGGGATGGACCTGGACCTCAACCAGTATGCCTCTCCAGTTATCTCGATCTTTGTGCTAACTGCCTCTTGCGCACTCCAAGTTAATTGAAGTCCCCTTCCACTTGCGCGTTCCACCTAAGGCGATGTCCTCCTCTACTGCGTTGTCCCTATGTGTTAGAATCGAAGACTTTTCGGGCTGGAGCGTTGGTGTCCATTTGCTCTACATGTCCCAGCCATCTTAGACACGTATACTTTTCTGACCAGGTCGATGTCGCTGCACAGCTCGTAGCATTCGCTGTTTAATCTCCTCCTCCAAAGCCCGTCAAAGCAAACGGGACTGAAAACCCCTCGAAGAATTTTGCGTTCCAAGCGACCAAGGAGATCTTCATCCGCATTTGATATAACTTCCATGATTCTTCGCCATAAAGCAGGACTAGGATAATGAGGGTCATATATAGAGTCTCTATTCTAATCAATTGCCTTCTTAGGCCAAAGTAATAGCAGTTGGCAAGTGTAATTCTTCGCTTGAACTCTGATGTGATGTAATTTTCAGAGTTAATAGTGGAGCCGAACTACCTCAAAGTTATAGGTGTCTATCGTGACGTTCTGTCCGATACGTCGATGTTGTGTGTCCCTTCTTATTGACAGCATATATTTTGTTTTGGCTTCATTCACCACCACTAAACCCATTTTTGCCGCCTCTGTACTGATACTTGTAAACGCACCAGTGACAGCTCGCTGTGTTCTGCCAATAATGTCGATGTCGTGAGCGTATGCAAGTAGTTGTACAGACTTTTAGAAAATTGTGCTCCTGGTGTTGGCTTGCGAGTTTCGCACAATTTTCCCAAGAATGATTTTGAAAAAGTCACATGACAGCACATCACCTTGTCTATATCCTTTTTTGACATCAAAGGGCTCGGTGAGATTGTTTCCGACTTTTACGGAACAGCGACCGTTCTCCATCGTCATTCTGCACAATCTGACAAGTTTGGCAGGGATGCCAAAAGTAAACATGGCTCTGTATAGCCAGGGCCGTAGCCAGGATTTTGTTTCGGGGGGGGCTTGCTTCCAAATCTTACGAGGAATTCTTTAAACAAAAAGCTTTATTCAGGGTGTCCCAGTTAAGCAGTATAATCCTTTAAGGGAAGATTCGTGAAGTTCCGCCGAACAAAACTTTTTATGGCAGGGGGGGGGGGGTTTATTTTCATCGTATTTCCCGTTATGGCCCTTCAAAGCATGTGAACTCTAATTTGAGTTACCACTATAACTTCTTAGCTATTAGAGATACAAAAATTGTTTTGTGCATTTTGAAAAGACAATTTAGAAGCGCATATAAGTCTTATGTACTTCGGGTACATATGTGGAGCTACAAAAAAGATATGGCTCCTTAAACTCAACATCTTGAAAATCATTTGTTACATGTTTACTTAAAATGCTTTTTTCTCAAAATGTTTACTTAATAAGTTTTTATTTTTTATGAAATTTTTATCCTTGAGAAATTTTCTAAAAATTATGTCAAGCAACTTTTTTACGTACGATCAACATTGATAAGTTGATCTCCACAAAATGTATTCAAAACGTGATTACGCGGACATAGTGACATAGTGTTTGTAAACGGGTTCTGCCATGGAAACGTTTCGTTGGCAAGATACATAAGAGTCCAACGCCGATACCCAAATCGTAGTACACCATGTAGCCGGGTACTGATGCGTATCAGCGCCTTGTTGATATTGGGTGAGCCCCTTGAAATAAAAAAAACCACGTTCAGACGCAGCGGCGGCAGAAATTGAGGGTGGGATTTTACGTGCTGTGGAAGTTAAGCCTTTAGTCAGGTCCGAGGACTAGCTGTGCAATTGGTACTTTCCAGAACCAGGATTCACAGAACTCTCCATGAGTAATAGGTTACACCCTTTCCATTTAGCACCGGTACGGGCACTTCCTCAAGAACAT
Organism: Cheilosia scutellata; assembly: GCA_955612985.1. Lineage (NCBI taxonomy): Eukaryota > Metazoa > Arthropoda > Insecta > Diptera > Syrphidae > Cheilosia > Cheilosia scutellata. The sequence continues at coordinate 110,951,130 of OY015311.1, forward strand.
TCTGTGGACTGACGAAGCGCAATTCACAAACAAAGTTATAAAGCTACAAACCTCCACAATTTGCACCATTGGTCAGACCCCAATCCCCATACACACAACATCCTTTCAAAGGTAAGAATTTAATGATTTTAAACAACTTCTTCAAAATGTGTGCTTATTTCAATTAGGTTTAGGCTAAATGTTTGAAAACACTTTAGTAGGCCCGCACGTTCTTCCACAAACAGTTAATTCCCTTCTTGAATTTCTTAGAGAACGATTGCCGAAGCTCCTTGAAGATGTTCTTCTTTTTCAGAGAAGAGCGATGTTCTTTCAACATGATGGAGCACCTTGTGACAGTAGCAGCGGCGTAAACTCATTCCTTAACCATACTTTTAATTAACGGTGAACTGGTCGATTTGGTCCAATCCTTGGCCACCCAGATCTCATTATCTAACACTCATGGATTTTTTCTTCTGGGATGCTGTGAAAGAAAAAATTGATTTTAGAGAAATATCTCTAATGTCTCTTTTTGACCATTTTTGTCTGACAAAAAAACGGCTTTTACTACAAATTCTGTTGATCGTATGTAAAAATGTTGCTTAACATAATTTTTAAAAAAATTCTCAAGGATAAAAATTTCATAAAAAAAAATAAAACGAGAAATATCGGCGGAACTTCAGGAATCTTCCCTTAACACATTCGCTGCCAAGCCAATTTTGATAATATTTCTGAAGGTGAAAACGGAAAATTGTTGGATGTGTTTTAACCGTTTTACTAAAAAAAATTAATATATTTTCGTACAGGCCATATCATTCAAATATGAATGACACACAATGTTTCCACAACGGCCGTGTCAGTCATATGTGAATGACGGGACATTGGCAAGATAAGGCCGTGGCATTCAATAACGGACGACACTATGAACAAAGTGAATAGGGATTAAGGAGCCTGGCCTCTGGTGAACATAACCGTGTACTTAGTTTAAGAAAATCTGGAAAAATATGGTAGATAAAAATAAATTAATTTGTTTTTTTTGCAAAAAAAAAAAAAACTGAACAAAAAATCAACTTTTTTTCATGTCAATCATTTTTGAATGTCATGGCATTATAGAAACATGTAACTGTCATACACATACAAATGACGTGGCCCCACCGAAACATAAGTGTCATCCATAGTTGAATGACGTGGAAATCAGTTTTTTGGATCGCTGCCAAAAGTGATCAGCCCCTCAAGCCCCCCCCCTGGCTACGTGCCTGTGTATAGCTCGTCTCTGTAAATGCTGTCATATGCGGCCTTAAAATCGATCAATAGATGATGAGTATCGATTTGGACTTCTTGGGTTTTCTCCAGGATCTGTCGCAGTGTGAATATTTGGTCGGTTGTGGACTTACCGGGCCTAAAACCGCACTTATAGGGTCCAGTCAATTCGCTGACAAATGGTTTCAGATGTTCATACAGTACGGCAGACAGGATCTTGTAACTTGTAAGCGATGTTAAGGAGACTGATGCCTCTATAGTTGGGTCAATTTAGAGGGTCTCCTTTCTTGTGTATCGCTCCATTCATCAGGCATACTTTCCTCTAACCAATTCTTGGAGACGAATCATCTCTCGCGGCCTTAAAAAGCTCGGCAGTTAAACCGTACGGTGCAGCAGCTTTGTTGGACTTGAGCTTGGATTTTGGATATTGATATCCCCACTTCATTTTGGTCAGGTGTACGGAAGTCTTGACTTTTATCGTCCAGGATAAACGGTTCATTCTACCTGACAGCGGAATTTGTGTCGTCTTCGCCGTTTAGCAATTTGCAGAAGTGGTTTTTCCATTTTGGCCGCTCGGAAAGTTCGGCCTTAGGTCGATCGCAACATGATTAATTTGATTGACGGTTTGATGATCTGGTGACCGCCATGTTCCTTTGTGGATATTGAGCTCAGGAAACCATGTGCTTACTATAGTAACATTACGCCCCGCAGCAAAATCGATTAAAATTATCCATCGATTAAAAAATATGTTGTCGTTCTAATGTCTATGGAAAATGTATACCGTTAGTACGATAATCATGTTAATATGGCTTTCTAAACATTAAAATTTAACATTACAGAGTAACTTTTTTCTGGGGACTTAATTTTTATACTTTGCAAAATTTGGAATCATTGCTTTAAGTGCCAGACTAAAATGTATTATTACTTAAAATAGAGAAACTGATTTCTTGTCATCCTCAAACTAATGGAAGGAGAATAGAATAATTCTGATTGATGAAATCCCTTTTTCAAATTACATACAGTAGACGCTCGGTATAGTGAACCCTCTGTATAGTGAACTATCCAATATAGTGAACCACCAATGCGGTTGCATGTCAAAAATTTTTTTGAACAATTTACCGTTCATTGTGTGTTTTTTTGATATTTTAGTTATGAAGGTTTGGTTAGCCACCTAGGCTGTCCCAAAAACAGGACACAGGAAGTGGCCAGAAAAATTATGGGCCGGACATTACAGGTGGGAACTCTATTGCTATTGCTATACGAATTTCTTTTAAAGAAAGGTATCTTCGTACATCTTACCGTGATGGCTGAAACAGTCCACTCAGTTGGTTAAACATGTTTGAATTTAGCATCTCCTATATGGTTTGTCTTCAGGTATGGACGGAGAGTAAGCGTAGCAGTCTACCCCCTGTCTATTGCCTCTGACAGTCCACCACTGAGGAGAGAGAGACTGATACATGGCAGAAATGGGGGTTGAATCAATATGTTCTTCAGCTTGATCAAAAGTCAGTGGATGCATTGTCTACTGGAAGAAAATGATGGAGGGTAACCGTTGCACTCTGCCCCCGTTTATTTCCTTTGAAATACCGTCCACGAGACAAAGACTGGTGTTGACCAGTAGAGCTTGATTGAAGCAAACCACCATCACAAACCAGTAAGAAATAGACCGTCGACTCCTCCCACATAACGGACTTTGCCTACAAGCTGTAGGTACCATAGGATTTATTTATGTGTTGGGCCTGTATAAATTAAAGGGAAGAAATTACGGCACACGCATACGTAGCAAAATCCTATGGTAGTTGCACCTGGCTGTGGTTTATGGCTGTGGGGCTGTGTTCTGCAGGTTTCTTATTTTTTTTCGGTTACACTTCGTTCACATCACAGTTTAGTTTTAGGGAATGTTAAATTGTTTAAACTGTTGATATCAATTAAAATCGGCGATGTAAAGGAATATTCACATGAGAATGAACGAACGAACGAACGAACGAACGAATTTATATAAACGAATTGCTCATTTTACTATTGCAAGAGTACCTAAGTAGAATAATAAAATAATCCATCAAAATATGGGAAAAACTATTTTCAAAAGAGCATAAACGACGAAATTTCGAACTCCAAACTTTTTGCCTCGAAGAAAAACACCCTTAGCGCGAATTGTCACAAGTTTATTCAAAATTCATAACATTCAAATCCGTTCCACAAATCAAATAAAAAATTCGGTTGAACTTAAACTCAAATCAGAGATTGTTAGGTAGTAGAAATTGATGTCTGAACTTCGTGAACTGTTACGACCAAGAAAAGTGTTCATGTGAATGGACTGCCAAAACCTGTGAATATTCCTTTAACTTTTACCAGGTTCCCACCAACGTGATTTAGCTAAATCCACTTGATTTAGCTAAATCATGTCATTAATTTCGTTAATTATTATACATTTTCATGATTGCTAATTACGTTATACATACGCGTTTTATTTTTAATTGCGTCGCTCTTGTCGCAAAATAAAATGAAACATACCTTTTCAACTGCAGCTCTTTATTCAGCTTTTTATTTAGCAACAAAACTGTTTCGATGAGCTTATGATATTTATATTATATTCATATAAATAAAAAAGGAGTTCTATTCATATTGTCAGGTAATATTTCCAAAACAAAAGCTGTTAGGACAGTGAACTCAAATTGATTTTGCACCACAAAATACTGAAAAGAAAAAGGACGCGTGAGAATATTCGAAATAATTTGTAAGACAGAAAAAGCAGTATAATAGTTTATGGTGATGCCGTAAGGTATTGTTCTCATGTTAAACTAAACAACAATTCCAACAATTATCCTTTAGTTGTTGGTAACAATTTTGACAAATTTGCTGGAACGTAAAATAAAATGCCTGCATTACATTCACTAGGTGATTTGTTGTTGCGATAAAGAAAGTATTAATTTTTGAATATGCGAACAAAATATTATTAACGATATAAATTATATTTTCGCTCAAATTGAATTTAAATCATTCCAACCAACCGTCTACTTGCAATATGATTTTATCTGAAATGTAAACAGTACCTAATTTTAGTTCCCCATAATTCCCACCGTTTCTTAACGCATCTCAACAAATGGCTGCTTACATGTTTTATTTACATTGCCGCCATTAATTTTGACATTTACACGTATTCACAGACAGGGTAATATTTTTCCGGGGAGAATCGGGTAGGTGCACGGGAAGTCGACGGTCTAGTTCTCTGTGGTTTGTGACCACCATACTGCTTGGTACCAAACATAGGGTTAGAGTTTCTCCTTCAGGGAAAGCAAAGACGAATGGTGACCGAAACAGTTTAACAGTCTATTGCCTCTGACGAGATGTTTAGAGTGTCGAAATGAAGTTGACTGATGTAGTCAGCTCCTACAGGTCGCGGTTAGTCTTCGACGATGGCGAAGAAGACACTTACGGAAGGTGACAAATTATTTTTTAAATATTTAATCTATACATATAATAAAACTGTAGAACTTTTCTTTGTCAGCTAAAAACTCGAAAACTACTGGACAGATTTCGATGAAACTTTTTTTAAAATGTGCCTTAAGACTGTAAGACTGCTATAGGCTACGTCGTTTATAGCCACGTCCTTAGGAACAGTTTTTAGCCAAAATGTATTTTCTGAAGTGAAAATATATACATACACAACCTTGCTACAAATGGATGTTTATACTTTTGCGATCGTCGAACAAAAACAATACGTATATTACACATTCGAAAAAGGTTGATTTGTTTTCGCAGTGACTGCTATGGTCAGTTATATATGTAGGTATGTATTATTATGATCGTATGTCCGATGCATGCAGGATGGGGATGGGGTGCGTCGTGCGTGCTGCAGTATAGCATGGGGTATATTCTTCATAAGAGAAGAGACGTATAATACAAAACAAGTTTCATTTCAGACATTTTATTCGATATGGTGTATGGTAACAGTGTAGGGTTCGGTTCGGGTAGGTAGTTGTTTGGATTTGGATTCCATAGGAAAAGGGAAACAAAGGAAAGGAAATGTAGTATTATAAACAAGTAGCAATATCATGGAGAGGGAGGGCGCTGCAGAGGGTGCACATTATGTATCCAATACATCACATCACATCCATTATCGCATATCGCCACGCAACGCAGTAGGAATTTCATTCTGATATGACGTATGTATTTTTTGAAGTGAAAATATATACATACACATATACCTTGCTACAATTGGGTGTTTGTACTTTTACGATCGTGCGATGAGACAGGACAAACAAAACAACACTATTTGTTTTCGCAGTGGTCAGTTGTATATTTAGGTATGTACGGGATGGGATGTGTGGTATGGGGTGCGTGCGGCAATATGGCATGGGGTATACGTATATAAATAATCTTCATAAGAGAAGAGACGTATAATACAAAACAGGTTTCATTTCAGAATTTCATTCGATATGGTATGTATGGTAACAGCGTAGGGTTGGGGTAGGTAGTTGTTCGGATTCACAGGGTGCACATTACGATCCAATACATTACATCCATTACCGATATCGCCACGCCAAAATTGGACAAACAGGGGTGACGCCTCCCATACAAAAAACATCTTATATGATTTTCATGATTCTTTTTTTGTTTTTTTCGTATTGCTGTATATTTCACGTTTAAGCAGAAAGAAAATTCCAGAAAATAGATTTATTCTCATTTTTCGCATTTTACAAAAGAACATTATTATCTAAGACCTAAGACCTAAGCAATACAATTCCTGTGCACGGGCAAAGCTGGGCGGGTACAGCTAGTTATGGAATAAAATTATATTTATTTGTGTGTTCCTCAAAATATATCTTCATCTCAGTGTTTTTTAAAGATTAATATGTACCTACCTACAATTTTTTTTTTTTTGTTATTTTAGTGTTTTGTAATCAAAACGTTGATATGTGTTTATTTATATCAAATTAGCTTATTTGAACATTTAAAAACTCCCGCTCGAAATAGTGAACAATTTCGATATAGTGAACAGGCCTGGTTTTTATTAGTTCACTATACTACTACTCGTCTACTGTAATTCGTTTTAAGAGACCATATCCTTTGCAAACCAATACGCCAATTGAAGTTCAAATAATATTTACCTACTGAAACCAAAGACTGTTGATTAAGAAAATATTTTCCTTTTCATTTGCAGGATATACTGGAAAAAATTGTCAATACGAATCGGATCCTTGTAACCCGGCCGAATGCATGAACGGTGGCTCTTGTGTCGGAAATTCCAGTCACTTCAGGTGAGTTGACCGCACTCGCGGTAGAATATCTATAAATAAACTGACTAACTGTCACGTGTTTCGTTGTAACGTTCTACTTCATTTTTTGTTTTTCTTTTTTCTCTCTCTCTCTGCCTCGCTCTCTTATTGGCAAACCAATGCGACATCTGAAAAACTGACTGCACGCACCTCAAAATCCAAACCAATATGCCAATTGCCCACATGTGTCAATATTTGGATTTGAATACTAGATGTGATTGCGCTCCTGGTTATACTGGTCCCCTGTGTCAACACAATTTGAATGAATGCGAATCATCTCCGTGTGTGCATGGTATATGTGTGGATCAAGAGGATGGCTTCCGATGCTTTTGCCAGCCAGGTGAGTGTGTTCTAATTGATTTTAATTTAGAATTCGAATTCAAATCGATTTTTGTCGGTCGACGTCGAGCGCTTCAAATAGTTTGTGAATGTATATATCATTGCACTGATTCATTAAGGACGAATTCCTCCATATATATAGCAGCTATATTGATTTAAATCGTCCAAAATTGTGCGGACATTTGTTGTATTTTATTTTCACGTTTCACCCAAAGCAAAAATATTAATTATGACTTTATGCAATTTAGTTCAGTTTAAATGAATAACGAATGATTTTGCCAATCTAGTGTCTGGGTTGATTTAGTGTTAATTGATAATAGGATAACAATTTATTTGCTTTGCAAATTGTTCGCTCTCAAAGAGGTGCGGTTATTTTGAAAGTTCTTCAATATTATTATATTTAAATTTAAATCCCCCACACTATAGTGTAGGATTATTTCATATTTTAAATCTATAAGAGAGGGTTTCATATTTAAATTAATATTTGGGTATACGATATTATTCTAAGTAAACACAAGAAATTATTCAAAGAAATAACGAAGTGAATACAAAGTTGTTTCCATTTATTAATGGTTTCTTCGAATTATAGTATTATCTCGGTTGTAGACTCAATATCGGTGAGTCTCACACCCGAGGATGCCAAAAGTAATAAGGAACGGAAAACAGGCTAACACCTCTTTCGTGGAATCCTTCGGAATTGAGTTTCACTTCGACTATTCGATTCCCTTTCACCTTCTACTATGATATCGTGAAATTCGTCAGAAACGTTTCCTTAAAGCGTGTCGCTTTTCCGAAAGGTAGTTTCACTGTCAAACGGCTGTCTTTCATTCAATCTGTGTAGCTGCATTCGTGTCGGAGGCAAAAGAATAGTTTGTTTTAAAAGTGATTTAAATAAAAAAAATAAGTGTTTAATATAATAATGGATACGAAAACTTTATCATGTCTATCACAGAATCCGTCGTACTCGGAATTTTGTTACGAACCCCGAAAGAACTATCACAGAATCCGTTGTTATTAGAAAATTTTGCTATACGAATTTCGAAATTCGTATTCGTATTAGTATTATTTATTAAAAGTTATAGTTGTTGCTTGTTGAAATTAAAACATTCGTCTCCAGGCAGCAAGATCTTTGCTCAGCTGTCTCCAATTTCGCACGCTAAGTTGGTTAAGGTCGTGGTCTTCCTAGCTCGCGCCGTCCCTCGAGTGTGGATTCGAAGATCTATCGGGCCGGAGCATTCGCGTCCATTCGCTCTACATGACCAACCCACCTAAGTCGTTAGACCTTCACTCTACACCTTCACTCTACACAGTACAGTTCGTCGTTGCATCTTCTCCTCCATTCACCGTCTATGTCTATGCGGACGGGACCTTAAATTACTCGAAGAATTTTCCTCTCAAAACAACCAAGAGTAACCTCATCCGCTTTCGATAGATTCCATGCCTCTGCACCATAGAGAAGAACTGGGATAATTAGGTACTTATAAAAGGTTCACTTTAGTTGTTCGAGAGAGAGCTTTGCTACTCAGTTGCTTTCTTAGCCCAAAGAAACATCGATTGGCAAGAGTTATTCTTCGCTTAATCTCAGCGCTGGTGTCATTGCCTGAGTTCATAACGGAGTCTACAGAGACAAAGTACTTAACCACCTTTAAGTTAAATTTGTCTATAGTGACATTCTGTCGGAGACGTCGGTGTTGGGTGTCCTTTCTTCATGACAGCATATACTTTGTCATGCCCTCATTGACATGACACATCTTCGCCGCCTGTAGGCGAGTAGATGGACGGACTTTTGGAAGATGGTATTAGCGTTTGAGTTTTGCACTATTCTTTCAAGAACGATGTTGAAGAAGTCACAGGACAGCGCATCGCCTTGTCTAAATCATTTTTGGACATCGAAGGTCTAAAGCCTTCACTTAAATAAAGAAGGTCAGCCAATAAAAGCGATTTAGCTCTAGGAATTGTGAAAATAGTTGCTCCTGTATCGACCACCAGAAGCTTTAGAGCTTAATGCAAATTGTACTAAATGACATGTGGTTCTGTGTTCGATTTTTATACTTATAAAAGTAGTACTAGGAAAGAGAAAGAAGAAAGAAAGAAGAAAAATGGTTTTTATACCTATAATTTTCCACTAAAATGGTTGTTTAATTTCGGGATGTTATTTTTTTTCATGAGCTGCGAAACAGCTCCTTTACCACACTTAAAATAGTTACTAGGATCATAGTTACATTTTTCGTTGTGGACCTTTTCGTGCACCTGCAACTTGAGTCTTGACTACATTAAATTGAGATAAAAAAATCCTTCAATCGACTTCTGAGCTACAATTTCTATGATATAACTTTTTAGCATAAGCCAATCACACTCGAAAGTACAAAATTATATTAAACTTTATAAACTTCTATTAATGAAGGACTTTTTGAATTCGGTTCAGTGGTTCCAGAGATTACCAAACAACTCTTTATAAATAGAGTAGATTTTAATTGAACGTCTTATATGGATAGACGGCACATTTCAAGAATGCACTGCACTTCTTTCAACATCTCACGTGTATGTGATGCAGCTCAAGAAGCTCGTTCCGCCCTATTTTAGGAGACGCTGGGAAGTTGACTTTTTACTGATTTCGTTTTTCGTCTCTATAAGTATCCGTAAGTTGTGGCTACTGTTGACCGACAACCCTTTCGTTTATATTCATCAATTCGAAGGAATTTACCTAATTATTTGCTTAGACAGGACAAGGATCGCAATCATTTACCAACCACAAATCCACCTCCCAGAAACCATCCGAATGGAAACATTTACCTCCATTGGATAATAATAGTAAAATCTATTAATCTCTTCTTTCCCGTCCATTAGGATTGAAACACTGTATAGACTTCGCCTGCAGCCGAAACAGAAAATCAAATTAATAACTGTCAGTTAATTAATTTAAATTTCACAAGTCAAAGAACAATAATTGGCCTTCACTTCAAGGGTGGCTGATCTAAAGCTAAATCCCATTTGCACACCCCTCCATTCAGAAAATATTGATTTGCGGATGGCATTCAGCGCATCCACCCCTCTGGGAGGGTTGGCAATCCTTATGACTTTATTAACGCGAGCTCAGACCACTTTGTCTCCCTACCCCGCAGCACCAGCCCCACCTTAGAAAGTGAAAACAAAAAGTTATTTTCACATTGAAATTGAAAACTTTCCTCTTGCCTTATACTTTAGGCTACTTATGCTGTTGTTGCTTTTGTTTCTTTTTATTATTATTCTGAGATAGAATTACAAACAAAATAAACATCCCCTGCCTATAAGAAACGACCTCGCTTGGCAAACATCAACAGTCAACACACAGACACACGCATACAATTTGACACAAATAAAACAAAATGGAATAAAAAGGCCAAACGAAAGCTAGCAATAGCACAAAATAGCAGGAGCGATACGATGCGATTTGTGGCAAATGAAACTAAAAGCCAGAAAGAACAGTGAATGAGGACATCGATGCGATGTATAAGAATAAGAATAAAGCAAAGTATACACGCGTGTGTATGCAACACAACCTTTCTTTTATTGCGGTCGTATTTCATTGTAATCCACGCGTTGCTATGCTTTTCATGCGGTCCTCGCTGGAGGGGTGCTTCATTTCCGTCTACTTAAGTTTGATCCTTGAGCCTTGAAGTGCGTAAGTATTTAGGTAGATTTCACGGATATGTACAGTAAAATGTATTTGGCTTCTCGGATGGTGTGGCGTGGCCACCGCTCAACGGTGGCGTAAAGTTATAGTGGCTCCATCGTTGATGATATAAATTACATTGCGCCGTGATGACTTATACAGATCCCATGAGAAATTGTGAAATGACTCCATCTGGAGGGGTATAGAGTTTGTATAGGTTAGGTACTATCGAAGGTTGAAGACTTTTAAGAAACTTCTTAATGTTGACATATTTCTCAAAATAAAACTTGAAGCCATTTAATTTTATCGAATTGATGTGTTTTTTTTTAGCTTTTTCTTAAGTATAGAAAAGTTCTGAGAATTATTTCACATGGTACAAATGGGGTGGGTTTTTAGATAAAATCTGCCGCAGGCTCATCTATCATTGTGTCATGTACGTGTGTAGGAAATCAGATATGTTAAAATAAATTTGTAGTTATTTGTAAATTTTTTCCAATGCCATGATATACTTTAAGCAGTTCTCTTAAATTATTAAATGCAATACCTACTTAAAGCATTACATTAAATTCGTTTATTACATTTTACATTATATTCATTTTCGCTAATTACAACCATTGATTGGCTTGGGTGAGGTTTAATTTTGAGACCAACAAATAATTATATTCCGTATTCGAAAGGATGAATTGAGAAGCCTTCAGAGTTGCACTTTTAGATGTTTATCAAACGTGAGGTAACGAAAAAACCTTTAAGTGTAATTTGTGCTTTTACATTCGTATCTATGAAAGAGCACGGTAGCCCAGCCAAGTTCTCTAGTAAAGGCACTTAACCTTTTTACAGGAACAAACTCAGGCTGTTTTCGAAACTTCAAACATTTACCAAGCTCACTAAAAAGATCCACCTCACCAAATTTCATCTCTATAGCATTAGTGGTTCTCAATATACAGGACTTCAAAAATCGGAAAAACTCGCAAGGAAGTTTAAACCAAGTACTTAAACCGTGAGTGTATTACAGTGGAATTTGAACGAACGTTTAGTTAAACTTCGGTTTAATTTTTCTCGTCTGTTTTGTACGCCACTCCCACTGTATTTGAAATTTCGTCAGTTTTGTTTATTGTGTCAGTTTGGCAATTTAAAAAAGTGAAATAAACGAAAAATTAAATAAATAAAATTCATTACTGCCGCATTGAGTTCCTCTTCGGTTTGTGGAAATTTAAAATATTGGTGCCGTAGCATGCAAATCGCTACTGATATCTTTTTTATTAGGTACCTTGAATGCCGCAGATTTGGATACACCGCAGAAATCTCCGGATGGTAACAACAAGCCTCCTCAAACTACAAAATAAGAGAACGGGCATGAATCAGAAGACAACCTACGGTCAAGTTCAGTTGGGTAACCACAAGCGAAGAAATAAGACATAAGTCCCTATAATTTCCTAGCATATTAGAATTGAATTATAGACAAAGCAAATTAACCGAAACACCAGAACAAATAAATTGTAGTTTAGTGGAGCGAAAGGTTTTTAATTCACCTCAATTCTATGCACTTCCGTGCACAAACATCAGCAGAAACATAGACGCCTCATAGATAGTGCATTATTTCTGCAATAAGATACATAAAAGATATCACTAACTTCATCTGAAGAATTATATTTGGGCAGTTAGTTTGGTCAGCTGAAATCGTTTTTCGAAATCTACATCACTCCATTGTACGAAATGATTTGGCTTCAGACATATTTAAACTCAGTTTAAACCCCCATCCATGGCCGGTTTAGTTAAACTCGGTTTAAACTCTCGAATTTAAGTTTAAACTAGCATTGTAATACGCCTTTTCGTGTCATACGTCGGTTTAAACTTGATATGTGGTTAAACGGAGTTTAAATTTGCACTGTTAAACCGGCTATTAAACTAAGAACTTGGCGTACATTTAAATCTCATTACTTTTCGTGGCTGACTAGTTAAGCACCTAATTTTTGTTGCTCTATATAAGAACTTGGCTCTTTTTTTATATTGGTGAGTAGGTACTGTTTTTCGCGGTATTATACTGTTTTTGGGACTCAAAAACTGCATAAAGCTTTTTTTCGAAAATACTGATTTTATACAGCGGAAAATAATTTTATCAATCGCAATACAAAACATAAAGTGTTGTAAAATGTTTATGGCAACAATGTCATATAGATTTGTTTCTTGCCTTGTCTTTTGGTTGTATCTTTTACAACTCGACTTACCTACAAATAACATTCCAAACAAGTTATAGTGCTTTTCGGACTTACTGGCTATGTAGCACATAACTCCACTCTCAAGTAATCTACAACATCCCAGATAAAGCAAATGACAGTCTTGGTATACACTTGATTTCGACACACCGTACGAACTACGAAGTACTGCACCTTGATAGAGAGGATTTGGCAAAGGAATAAAATTTCAAAACTAGAGAGATATAGACCTACATCGGGCAATGCGACTTCCAGACACATGCAGTATGCTAAATGCAAAGTTCTGGTCGTACCTACTCAAAACTGCGGAACTGCTTGAAATGGGATCAATATCCAACAAGAATGTTGCTGCCTACATTGATAAAGGCACTAGACTCTAGTGACTAGAGTTTTATGTCACAATGTCTAAACAATGAAAGAGCCAACGTTCTGGTCATCAGAAAAGGAAAGACTCTGGAAAACTTAGCATAGATAATTATTTCGGTTACTAGTAGCGATAGAGATAGTCTCTGGGCCATGCCTTTGGAGGAATCACGCCAAGAAATTAGGCTTAATGAACACGGACACAGCGAACTCTCAGCGATTGGCAGATTGGGGTGATTGTGCCCTTTTCAAGAAAGTGGATAAAAGGGATTGCTGCAATTAAATGGGTATATCTCTTTTAAGTCTTCCCGGAAAAGGCTTTGTCAAGGTGCTGAAAACGCGTTGCAGAGCTGTGGTCGAGTCACGATTAGGAGATGAGCAGTGAATGGGAATCAGTTTATTGAGTTCATATAAACTCAATGATAATGAGATTCCTCATTTGCATTGCTGGTGTGACCCGTAGAGATTGCATTAGAAACAGCAGAATACGTGAGGAACTTAATATCGAGTAGCTACTTCTCCGGACAGAGCGGACCATGCTTCGACGGTTTGGTCATGTTAAACGCATGTCCCCACCCAGGATCCCACGACGTGCTATGAAATCCATACCGTCAGGTAGGCGTCCTCTAGGTAGACACAGGATGAGTTGGTTAGATCAAGTCCACAATCTCTCCTCTGCCCGTATGGGGATTGATGATTTAGAGTCGATGGCGGAGAATCGAGAGCTATGGACGGTACACATGAACAACCTACATCCGCGACCCACTTAATGGACAAGCAGACCATTGAAAATGAATGAATTCAGGTTTTGTAAGGACCTACCGCTCTTCTCCGTGAATGCCAATCAGTTGCTCGGAACTGAAGGTATCGCGGAAGGTACTTCTTCGACAAGTGAGAGGAGGTTAGTTTCTTAAACAATATTCAACCCATTGTGTGGTAGTTTAGACCGTGATTTTACCCGGGAATATGACCTAAGGATGACGATTGGCTCGCTGTGGTGCCTAAACTTCCCTGATAAACTTATAACTCTGTATAAAATAACTTTGAAAAACCTAAAATTCTAATATCCTTGCCGTTTGATTATTGTTTTGTCATTATTCATTTTTATTCAGAGCATGCCACTTCAATTTCACTTTTGTTAGTTAAAGAATACAAATTGGCCAAAATTTAAATTGTGCGATAGCAAATTGTAAGTTACGAGCGAAATAAATTATCTATCTATCTCCTCCTCCGATACGGCACGTATTCCAATTGTGAATGCCAATGATAATTTAAAAAAAAATCTGCAAACGGAATCCGCTTAAAGCAGACCAATTATTTATTGGCCAAAGTTTAGTGGCTCGACTTGGCACCGTTTTTCAATACATCCTTCATTTTGATTATTATAACGCAAAGACTTATCTACACATAGTAGCCAACTTTGCATCTTTTACAAGTAGGTATGTTTTTGTTGGAACATAATTTTATGAATTAATCTTGTCCACATGATTTCCACTTACATACTTAATTATCTCCATTATTCCTTGTTCCGCAAACTATTGATGTCCCCATAACTAGGATCGTCCTCAGAGGTGTATCTACACACTTTCCCACAGCGAATTAATAACTCGAATGAATTCGTTTTCTGTTATCCTGATTCCACAAACTAATAGCTTTTTATATGATTTGTGGAAACGAGTTTTTATCAATTTTCTTTCGACTGACTTTCCATTTCCATTTTGGTGTTTTTTTTTTTCTATTTCTAGGTTTCGCTGGTGAACTTTGTAATTTTGAGTATAACGAATGCGAATCGAATCCATGCCTGAATGGAGCCGAGTGCATAGATCAAATCGGTAGTTTCGAATGTAGGTGCTCCAAAGGATACATTGGAAGTCGATGCGAGATTAAGGTATACACAGTAACTTTTACATTCGTTCGTTTTTCTATGCAAATTTCGTATATTTTTTTTACTGAAATGCAATTTTTCTTATTTTCGTTTCTGTCTCGTTTCATTGTTGAAAAACCAAATCACATACACACTCGATTTATGGATGCGCGTTGTGTCTGTATTGCGGGCATGGTAATATGATTAGGTGGATTTTTGTGCCAATAAACCTTGTCCCGAAGGACATCGATGCATTGATCATGGAGATGATTTTAGTTGTGAATGCCCTGGAGGACGCAACGGTCCGGATTGTAATCAAATGCCAAGAACGGTAAGTCATGACTCATCTACATGTTGTCCTATGATGGTGGCAAACAAAGATAGAATATGCGGGTGGATGAAGATAGCTGCAAAAAGACGCCCCTAGCAGGATGTTTATTTTTTTTATCCATATCCCTGTTTGTGGTTGTCTCTGTTGAATATAAGATAAACATGATTGTTCGTACTTGTGTGCACTGAGTTGCCTTACATGATGAGATCTTTATGGTATTTTGTTATGCGAAAGTGACTTGACCCTCGTTCGGTTCTTCGTATATGCGATGGTGATGTGGTATAGTAGCAAAACCCATGTGGTTTGAACAGAAATCCTGCTTGCTCTTCTCTTTGCAAATGGAATTCGTTTCGGGTTAATAACGTGCATGGACTGTAGGATACTGAGGGGAGGTTAGTCGTTGGCCTATTTTGTTGAAATGATTTGGTTTTGCTTTCCTGTAATATGACCAATGTATGAACAGATGAGGAGAAAGGTGAACTGGATTGTGGTATGCTTTATAAACATTATGCACTAAGCATGGGAGTAACTATATACCAAGTGAGAAAGTGAATTAGAATTGTTTCTTTTAGTTCATCCTGGGGTTTTTGGTTATGTTTTGCATTTGTTGGGAAACCTAGATATTCGTGTTACAGATAGATATTATCTCATAGATGCTTGTAAAGATTATGGTGAAGCTTTTGATTTTGCACAAACGAAGCGAAGTTATTCTAAATAAATGAAATTAGTAAGCTAAATATTTCATGAAATATGTGAAATAAATCTAATAAACACGATTTTGAAATACTATACGAAATTCTGTGGGAAATATACGGACAAGGTTTTTCGGTTAAATTGGGGAACGGGTTAAAATGGGAGAACAACAATTTTATTAGCAAACATTTCTGTTGGAACTATATGTATGTATTTCAAACTATACCTACCACAATTCATTCATCATATTTCTTTAATTAATTTGAATATAATAGTATATACTATATCTGAAAAAATCATTATTGTGCTTCCACCATCAGGAAGTGAACGTGCGCTTTCATTCACCGTCAATTGTCTAGGTGACTGCTACTTGCGCCAACTGAGCTATGAGAACTTGGCCATTAATTCTTGAATATAACAGAGAGGGTGACAACCATAAATATAACATAGAATTTCTTATCGATCTCTCAAGTCGATTGTCCCTTTTTTATACGCCTCCACAGGAAGGAATATCCACTTTGTAACGACAAAGACCTATATTCTGAATCAGGTTCAATTACTGAATCGATTTAGCCATGTCCGGTCTGTCTGTCTGTGGAAAACACGATGGCTTCCAAACGAATTGACCTAGGCGAATGAAATTATGTGAGCGGACTTCTTTTTACCGCTGTCGCCAGGTTGCTATTGAAAATGGCCTATATCGGTCATGTAGTTCTGGTACCTCATATAAAAAAACCAATATTAAACCAATATTGTCCCTAAAAAGTATGGCGCAAAATTATAGTCAGATAAAGTAGACTTTATATTATTTTAGTACGTAACAAAGTCAGTACTAGTATTTTGTTAATTATAGTCAACATAAAGCCCACTTTATCGTTGTTACCTGGTAATAAACTTAAAACTACGAAAAGTACCTATTATCTCTTAGTACGCACTAAATAATTTGTCATCCGTCAATTTGAGGGCAAAATTATTTTTTTTTTTTTTTAATTTAGAGAGTTTTAACTTTTAACACGGCACTGAAAGAAATGTCTTCCGAGGATGAAGATTCAATATTTTAAAAGGTTTTAATGTATTTGACGACTGAGCTATTGAGAAAATTTAAAATTTTATTACGAATTTTTATTTTGAATTTTGTTGTTTTTTTGCTATCCGTCAGTTTTTTGAAAATTTTGTTGAAGTAGGATTCCCCAAACTGTGATTGGTTTCTCAAACTGTCCATTTTTGGGCCTGTTTGACGAAAATTTGCGTCAAGTCTACACTTAAAGTTATTACTAGTTGTTGGGTGGTAAAAAAGCGTCTATAATTAAATAAAAAGTTAGGCGACAGTTTTGGAGTTAGAGTGCTACTACTTACTATCTACTAACCTGCCTTAATACAAGGCGACTATAATTTTGCGCCTATGATTTTAGAGACAACAGTTTTTAAGATGTCTTTGAAAAATCCAGTGGCAAATGTAGGACGCTGTCATTTAATCCAAGTAGAAATGTGTGTCAAAGTCGTTTTTTATAAAAAAAAACTACAGAAAACCAATTTAAAAATGTAAAATAAGTAAAAATCAATGAGGAAAGAAAAACTGCTTTAGTTAGCTATCAATTTAAAAATTTTCAAATTAACTGTTAACCCAGACCGTAAGAACACAAACTCTTAATTCTAAGATTGAGACAAATTCGTTCAACTTACGATGCACGGATATACACATATGGATGGAATTACGTATTTATCGTATACTAGCTGTACCCGCCCAGCTTTGCCCGTCCACAGGAATTGTATTGCTTAGATCTTAGATAATAATTTTCTTTCGTAAAATGCGAAAAATGAGAATAAATCTATTTTCTGGAATTTTCTTTCTGCCAACCTGAAATATACAGCAATACGAAAAAAACAAAAAAAAAAGAATCATGAAAATCATAGATGTTTTTTGTATGCGAGGCATCACCCCGTTTGTCCAATTTTGGCGTGGCGATATCGATAATAATGTATTCGATATATAATGTGCATGCACCCTCTGCATCACCCTTCCTCTCCTTGATCATGCTACTTGTTTGTAATGCTGTATTTCCTTTCCATTGTTTCCCTCTTCCTATGGAATCCGAACAACTACCTACCCCAACCCTACACTGTTACCATACCCCATATCAGAATGAACGTCTGTACGTATCTTCTCTTCTGAAGATTATTAATATACCCCATGCCATAATATATATACCTACATATACAACTGACCATAGCACTCACTGCGAAAACAAATCAACCCTTTTTGAATGCGAGGTATGCGTATGCTAGTGTGGTTTTGATTTTGTTTATCGTGAAGCACGATCTCAAAAGTATAAACATCCATTTGTAGCAAGGTATATGTGTATGTTTATATTTTCACTTCAGAAAATACATTTTGGCTAAAAACTGTTCCTAAGGACGTGGCTATAAACGACATAGCCTATAGCAGTCTTACAGTCTTAAGGAACATTTTAAAACAAGTTTTAGCGAAATCTGTCCAGTAGTTTTAGAGTTTTTAGCTGACAAAGAAAAGTCCTACAGTTTTATTATATGTATAGATATCAAATTTCTGACTTATACGAAGAGGTAGAGAATAGAATGACGCAAATAAACGTCGGCAACGTCCAGACTGTTCGCTGACCGAAAAAAATTCACTAAGTTTAAGCTATAAACCTAAAGAAAGGTAAAAGATTTTTTAAACATTACGAAACCCACTTTTTTGAGTTTCCTTTTCCGATTCCGTAGATAGAAGGGGTGATCGTAATTTTAGGACAACATCACCTAAGGCATTGAATGTAGGTATCTTTAACCATATTTAACATGAGTTTCAGTTTGAATTATGGCCCCATTATAATTGGAAGTCTATGCTCGTGCGTAATAAATTTCCCTAGGCTCATTTTTTGACGTTTTCTTTTGCTTGCTATTTGCTAAAATGTTGAAGAGGAAATAAAAAACTGACTTTCAATTGACAAACGCGTTAAAATGGAGAAATCTCTGTTTTAAATTTGGAGATTGGTGAGCTTCTCTTTGCAACACTCACCATGCGTTAAAAAATTAGCCGAGGATAATTATTTAGAGCAATTGACACACGTCCTAAATATACAATAGTTTTTGATTTATTCAGAACGACTTAGCTGAAGTATATTTTTCTCCATAAGATGCAAATGAAAGTTAAACAATTAAACACAAACTATGTAATGAAAGTATTAACAAAATATAAAGAGATAGAAAATCTATTTATGCAGTTTATAGGTCTACAGCATAGTTTCTAAAGTGGGGATACCTACTCAATTGTGCTCTTACAAAATTCATTACAAGGACCTTACCAACACATGCTATATGAATGAATGCCAATGACCCAAATAATTGTTTAGAGTTGATGCCAGAGCCAAATACTGCTCGTGCATTTAATATCTATTCTATCTATTTAATATTTATTCCCAGAAAGAGGGATATACTTTTCACAGTTGTGTGTGTATCCAAGTGGATTGAATGGTTATTTGATCTACTTATAGGTTTATCATAGAACTCATTGATTATAGTAAATAGGGGATTAGACGAACCGAATGAGTAAGAGAGAAATGCATTTCACTTTATTCTACGTTTTTGCAGCTTTTGTATAGATTATGATAGCAAAGTGGGGGTTAAGATCGATATAGAAGAGGGTTAGCACACTGATGGTAAATGTGTTGTTATTATTAAAAATCGAATTAAGGTCTTGTATAGTTAGATAGATACCATCATAATACATCAGTACCCATGTGCTGTATGCCATTTGCAATAATCGCAACAAAAGAAAAAGATGGAAAGCAAATGTCAAGGGCTTATGTAACATCTATCCAACATTTGCGTTTGTCTGAGTAGTATCCATGAGTATACCTATATGTAGCTTTCACAATAAATTTTCTTAAAGACTTGCGAATGCGATAATTCGTAAATATGAAAAAATTCTGCGAGTAGATTGGCATAGGGAACATTTTATATACTGGACCACAAACTGGCCAAGTGTTGATTGCTGTAACTCCAAATAGAGTAACCAAGATGGAATAGAGTTTTCAAGAAACGATGCGGCAACGTCAACGCCTTACTATTTTATTAATACATATTAAGAACACTGAAATAAAATAAAATCGAATCTAAATCTATCTAGTCTAGTTGAAGATGTACAATGTCTAACTAAAGCTATTAACTTGGGATGCATGTTTTATTTTCATCTGAATCTCGAATCTGTACACCACTCTTCTTCTGGCAAGCCCCAAAATTTGTTCGTGTAACCACACCTGATATTTATAAGAAGACATACAGAATCTGGGATAATACGTTGTCATTAATCTTTGTCAGGAGTCTCAGGGATATAAATACGTCCCATTGATGGCGAGATGTCAACGTCTGGTTAATTGAACATGTAAACATTGTATATGTGTTAATCTTTACAAAAGGATGGAGTCATAGCAACTTAAATGACTTTTGTTATTGGTTTTTATTGCGAAAAGTGCAACTTATATTGATGAGTCATGTTAGTGAGTGACGTAGAATAAAACACTTCATCATAATCATCACTGATTGTAGTTAACAATTGAAGACGGCTTTTGTCATTGAAGAAAGTATTACTTAAAATTTGTGTAAATATTTGAACCAATCGAAAGCGTATGGAGGCTTTGAAAAAAAAAAATTTTTTTATAAAAAAACAAAAAAAAAAAAAAATAAGAAAAAATTAAACAAAAAGAAAATCATCACTTCAAATCAATTTAATAAATAATTAAATACTAAATAGTTATTTGCCAGCCCCTTTAGTATACTGAAGATAGTCACAAAATTAGGACGAATTAGAGAAGAGCCAAGTTGGCAGAACAGTGCAAAGTCCGAACTGTTGGTGAACGATCAAGATGTAACCATTATAAAATTACAGATTCAAGAAGAGTGCATTTTTATCAAATATCTGTACGAAGCTACTGAAAAGGTAATTTAGTTAGACATGTATATTTTTAAGTTTAGAAACTTAACCGAAAATGTGGAACATCGTCACATCGGTTCGCGAACGCCTCGGCTTCAAGAGTATTTCGCCAACACAATGGGAATCAGATCCACGACAATTGGGATACACCTGGGTGCCACCAGGTATAATGACATCGTCAAAGGTCCAGCGTTACTTTGATAAGATCCCTCAGGAGAAAGTTCCAAAACTCAGTTCAAACGGTACTATGTAAGAACCTTGAATATTTACGTCTCTGTATTTATTCAATCAGCTTATTTACGGGTTTAGTTTGTCCATTTGCATTGGCGCTATTCGACGATACCCGGAGGCCCAGAGCTTAGCTTCAATGAGGGCCGAGGCCTGTGCTAATGTCTCTAATACATACAATATTTGAACCAATCGAAAGCGTATGTAAATTTATTCAATTCCCTTAGGGAAAAAAACTTTGAGGAAAATTTCTGTACATTTGGTTTTTTTTTTTGACTGGGAATCCATTATTGTTTGCGTGAAATTGGCGGAACTCCAAAGGTGTTTATGACATAACCCATTTTTCTTTCTATCATTACCACCTAATCATCAAAATCCAATAGGTCCCCACGGCTATCGAGTAAATCCCCATTTAGCATCGTGGACTCCCCTGTTGCATACTTTTTAGACTGAGATGTTCTACTCTCCATCTCCAGTTGGGTCTTACCTTTTGATGTGTTTCTGTGTTGTCCAAAAAGTAAAACAATGTTGATATGTTCTTTTTCACTTATAATAGGGAATTTGTCTTAAGTCTATTATTGTCCATTATCTATCTTTATATATATAATTCTTATGTACGTGTTTGTAACCGAACTCCTCCTGAACGGCTGGACAGATTTTAAATAAATTTTGTGTGTATGTTTGAATGGGTCTAAGGATGGTTTAGATTCACATTTGGACCAGGTAGGCGGCGCTGCAATCAAATTCCACAAAATTTCAAATAATAAACACTCAACAATTAAAAAATGTAAAAAGCAAGAATACGATCATGAATAAAATTTCAAATAATATACACTCAGAAAAAAAATTCATAAATAAAATTTCAAATAATAAAACGGCCCCAGAACAATTGACGGACAATGAAAATGTACGAGCAGGCAAAAAAACGTTTGCCGGGCCCGTTAGTTCATAATAATAAAACTGTAGGAATTTTCTTTGGCTCTTAAGAACTCGAAAACTACTGGTCAGATTTCGATGAAACTTTTTTTAAAATTTTCCTTAAGACTGTGAGACTGCTATGTCGATTATAGCCACGTCCTTAGGAACAGTTTTTAGCCAAAATGTATTTTTTGAAGTGAAAATATATACACACACATAATACCTTGCTACAAATGGATATTTATACTTTTGCGATCGTGCGACACGACCCAGAGTACCTAGAACGAAATCCAGCTTTTTCCTTCGGTTGATTTCTATGAAATAGAGTTTTGCATCTTCGTAGATACATTTGGCGTAGGCTTTGTAGATAATAGAAATGATGATAATTCGTCTATAATTCTTGTTAATAGCAAGTATTAGTTTTGATTCTGTCTACTGGTTGTTGACGTATTTCTTCGCGAACAAGAGTTTATTTGAAGATCAATATTAGCAATTCCGCTGTTATCCCATCACTACCCAATCTCTTAACTCATTGATGGATTTCACGTTTCACATGCTAAGAGCAATAGAAAATCCACTCATCATTCTTTAAGAATGACATTTCTATTCGTTTCTCGTCATTTGACATCTCAGGTTTATAAAACTCCCTGAAAAATTGTGTTGCAGAAACATTATTATTTCATTCCTGTGCCTGTCTCTTGTCATTATGCATATGCACTCCTTAAGAACCATGTCACGAACTGACCTAAGTCAATTCCCCTAAATAAACCCAATAAAATATTGCTCAAAACAGCAATTGATATAGCAATTTACCATACGACCTCTATAACAACCGGTATACCTACCATTAAATAACACATCAAATTTGCAAATAAAACCATTCGCACACACACACATCTGTTTTATTCATCGCTCGTGCTTGTATCCACAATAAAACAATTCCTGTGCAATTAAATTTACAAGCGGAATTTCATTTCCATATACGAATTCCGCAAGCAGAGAAAAAAAAACTGAGAAATCCTCCTCTATCCCAATAACACGTCGAGGCGGTTAGTAGTAGCTCAACCATTACCAATACTTGCACATCTTCGGAACGCTCTCCCTCGAAATACATGTGCCGTCTGCCAGAGGCACATGAATCGCGAAATGTACGCTAGGGCCATAAAAGCGATTGTTTATCGTCGAATTTAATCGCATTGTTACTAAGGACGACCGACGACGACGACGAAGGGTGGGCTGGTTGGTTGAATGACGCAGGATGCGATTGCGATTGTATTATACGTGTTCGCGTTGCTTCGTTGAATTGCGCGTATTCCTCTTGTTTGAATAAGCAATTAACCATTCATCGCTGCAAATAACACGGAACCATGCCTTTATATCGGCCAGCACCTGTACGTATCTGGTGTTGTATGTATACTAGATACAAGATACATCATCATGTAAGCAAAGCACTGTTCGCACAAAATATGCAATTTTTTATTTTTTTTAATATTTTCATCTTTAATGAACTTATCTGATGGTAGGAATTAATTTATCTATCAGCAACCTGCTGCTATACATTGCACCCTCCATCCAGCAATATTGGGTTGCAACATTGGGTTGTTCATCATTTCAACTTTCATTTCAACTTGCAATTCCATTACTTCTATTAACACATGCACCTGTTATTTGAGCTTTTTGCCTCGTTTTTAACTTCCGCATGAAGTGCGATTCGCTGAACAATAAAAAAAAATACACACACACAGAGCCACATGCATAGGAAAATGCTCCAACTCCTTGACATCCAGCGTACTCGTACTGAGTCGCAAGAGCAGTACCAACAATTACGAGTAGGGGTGCGGAGTTAAAAACGCTTCAATGGGAGTGCAAAAGAACCGAAGGCGTAACAGGAATATTTTTTGTTTGTTTTTTTTTTATGAGAGTCCTATCCTTTTTTTTTCAAATTCATATGCGTAATGTTTATAAGCAGATATACATCTAC
The DNA here is from genome assembly GCA_955612985.1 of Cheilosia scutellata. NCBI lineage: Eukaryota > Metazoa > Arthropoda > Insecta > Diptera > Syrphidae > Cheilosia > Cheilosia scutellata. Next base: position 110,975,178 of record OY015311.1, read on the forward strand.
ATATGCATAGCTTCATTGGCTTATGGTTGCAGAGGGGTTGGGGGGACTTTAGTTATATTTATAGTAAATTATAACTTGGCCATGCACTTACTTGTTTTATTTTAATTGTATCCCTTGCAGCAGTGCAATGTTAATCCTTGTACTCATGGCGGAACCTGCTGGTCCAGCGGAGATTCATTCTACTGTGCCTGCCGGCCTGGATATACTGGAACAATGTGTGAAGGTATGTTGGAATGTGTAATATTTAGTAGATTGGTTGGGGGTGTGCCTGTGCAGTGCAATACGCTGAACTCTAAAAAAGAGGTCACTTATCGTTTGAGTGGAGAATTTACTGCATTGGACCAAAGTGCATAAAGGGATATGAGGGCAAAAAAAAATTTCTTTTTTATGGTAAGTTTAGCTTTATTAGTTTGTTGTGCTAACAAGAATTTGTGTGCAAATATTTCATAGGAAAGCAACGGATATATAATTAGCTAATTACTAGGCGCAGTTTTTCTTTTTCGTGGTGACTATGGAAATCATCATTGTTGTATAAAAAAAAGGATATTTTTATTGAGTGTGTTACCGAGTCACTCTATCAATATGTTTAGTCTTTGACGTCGCTGTCAGTTGTATTTATTGTGTCCTTCGTATTTATTGTATCTTTCCACAATCAGAAGTACATATATCGAAATTAATTAATTTGCAATTGCGGAAGGTAATAGATTTTGAAAATTGTTTATATTATTATTTTGATGTTGATAGGAAAAGATAACCATAAAGTGAAACAAATTGATTTATTGTGTATTCCAGTTGCAGTTAATTTACGTTCGACTTATCCTGCTCTTTTTATATGTGTTTGTCGAATTTACGTATGAAATGTGCTTTCCCAACATAGGAGTGTATCACACACATCGTTTGCTGTTCAGTGTCCTTACACTGAATAGCAAGCAATTGGTGATTAGTTTTGATTTATAGTTCAGTTAAATAATTTCAGGGCAATAATTTAGCATTAAAATTGATTAACTGTGCTAGAAAATCATCCGCAGACTAACTGCGGAAAAAGTGCATGCTTAGCTTTTAAAAATTTCTGTCGGAATTGAGTCTGAGAAGTCCAACATGAGATGAATTCCTTATCTATATATATAAAAGAAAGTTGAAAATATGTTTGTCCGTTTATAACTCGAGTTTGGCTACACCGAATTTGATGATTCTTTTTTTTCTGGAAAGGTATTCTTTTGTAGCAGGTTTGTAGGTGAAAAAAATTGGATAAAGGGGCGTGGCACCGCCCATACAAAAATCGTGGTATATCTCGAAAACAACAAAACCGATTGAGCTCAAATCTTAATAAAATCATTGTTTTCTGTACGAAGGCTATTCTGTGAAGTTTGGTCAAAATCGGACAAAGGGGCGTGGCACCGCCCATACAAAAAACATTCAAAATCTAATATCTCAAAAACCACCAAATCGATTGATCTCAAACTTACAGATAGTCTTAGTTATTGGCCCTGGAGTGCTCCTGTGAAAATTGGTCAAAATCGGACAAAGGGGGAGTGGCACCGCCCATACAAAAAACTTTCAAAATCTTATATCTCGAAAACCACTAAATCTATTGATCTCAAACTTACAGGATAATCTTAGGTATTGGCCGTAAAGTGATCCTGGGAAGATTGGTGGAAATAGGACAAAGGGGTGTGGCACCGCCCATACGAAAACCACCAAATCGATTGAGCTCAAACTTACAGATGTTCTTAGGTATTGGCCGTGGAGGGTTCCTCTGAAAATCGGTCAAAATCGAGCAAAGGGGCGTGGCACCGCAAAAACAAAAAAAAAACATTCAAAATTGTATATCTCGAAAACCACACAATCGATTGAGCTCAACCTAACACATAATCTTAGGTATTGGCCCTGGAGTGCTCCTGTAAAGATTGGTCAAGACAAATGGGCGTGGCACCGCCCATACTAAACCTCGAAGACCACCAAATCGATTGACCTCAAACTTACAGATATTCTTAGGTATTGGCCTTGGAGGGCTCCTCTGAAAATCGGTCAAAATCGGGCAAAGGGGCGTGGCACCGCTCATACAAAAAAAAAAACATTCAAAATCGTATATCTCGACAACCACCCAATCGATTGAGGTCAAACTAACACATAATCTTAGGTATTCGCCCCGGAGTGCTCCTGTAAAGATTGGTCAAAATCGGGCAAAGGGGCGTGGCACCGCTCATACAAAAAAAAACATTCACAATCGTAAATCTCAAAAACCACCACAGCGATTGAGCTCAAACTTATAGATAATCTTAGGTATTGGTGCCCTGGGGTGATGCTGTGAAGATTGGTCAAAATTGGACAAAGGGGCGTGGCACCTCCCATACAAAAAACATTCAAAATCTTATACCTCCTACAGAAAAAACATCTTCTATGGGGTGAAATTCGATGACGTTATATCTCGATAACCGCCGGGCCAATTTTCATCTTTCTCTTTATATTTTGTTCGTATTGCTGTATTTCAGGTATAGGCAGAAAGAAAATTCCACCAAATCGATTTATTCTCATTTCTCGCATTTTTACGAAAGAACATTATTATCTAAGACCTATAAGCAATACAATTCCTGTGCACGGGCAAAGCCGGGCGGGTACAGCTAGTATCAAATAAATAATCGGCTATAATGGCATGAGGACAGTGAGAGGTTTTCAAGCCTAGTCAGGGTGGTGAACAAAGAAATGGTGGTTGACCCCTTTATGGGAAAATGGCAACTCTTACATCCCAGAATTAAGTTATTGAAGGGAAAGTATGCGGACTGCTGTCTAGCCGAGACAAAGACCTTGTCCTCCGTAGTGCTAGTTGCGCGTTCAAACAGGTAAAAACAAAGTTGGTTACGAAGCGACCAAGCGCCTCGGTTGACAACCTGCAATACCACGACATTCGGATCCACAGCTAAAATAGTCGGTCCCTGAAAATGTCGTTTGCCCAGACGCTTCTAACCTTCAAAGTAACCAGAAAAGTGAGTACATATTTATGACATAATATCAATCTATTTCATTTGCGGCACACATTGGTAGAAAGTCTTCTGATTTCGACCTTTTAGTGATCATATTATGGAAATCATCAGCAAAGCTAAAAAGCCCATGCTATTAAATTGCTGCAGCCCATCCCATATCATTCCATCCCAGCCATTCGAAAAATCTCAGATACCACAAAATCCATCAACATTTGACTATAACAATAGTATTTCTATCTAGGACATCAGTTTCAAGTAGAAATGACCAGTGAACTCCATAAGAAGCCATTACAAACGTCGCAACTGATATGCTAGGTCTCACACGACCCCCGACATGAAACCCCTGGGTTTTGAGAAAAATTGCAGGCAAGCATACAAAGTAAAACCAACTAGCCTTTAAAGCAGTCCTGCAGAGAAGGACTAAAGCGACTCATAAGCTCTGCGAGCAAAAGAGGAGGAAAAAACATCATCTTTTCATAGATGTTTGAAAATTTAACTAAAATTTTAAACGGATATGTTAAGGCAATAAGACACAAATAGAATTCTTTAAAGACCAGCCATGTAACCTTGACACTGTCCTATCTTAAGCCTTTAAATGGCAAAGATGACCGAAATTCTGAACCATGAAAGCCAAGATTTTCCACCCAAACAACATAACTGAGGATGACAAAGTTCAAAAAGACAGCTAGATGAGACGGAACTTTTTAAGGTAGGAGCTCACCCTATCGAGAACATACAGCAAAACTCATTTCCAGATTTCGGAAGGAAGTATGTCTGATGTAATAGAACCTCAGCACTGTCTGCTCGAACCACAAGAAAGAAACCGCCTAAACTCTCCCGGTATTGTGTAGTTTCCTGAAACACGGTACTGATTGTCCCTTATTGTCTTAGGCCCGGTAAGTCCACAACTGATGAAATATTCACACTACTGTAGATACTGAAAAAACCCGTAACAACTTCCCACCTATGCTGGTCTTAAGGCCGCATACGACAGCATTTAAAGAGACGAGGAGAGGTAGTCATAAGCACTTCAGAAATACCTGCTCATCGCTCAAACTCACAAATATAGAGACTTGATATTGCATTGCGCATACGGAGCCACGCTAGTCGATGGACCGCATATCAGAGCCACGCTTGTCGCTGGGCCACAGATCGTTGTAAATACGGAGCCACGCTTCTCGGTGGGCCGCATATACTGTATAGTGTATACTCAACGTTGCCTCACTTAGGAATCTAACCATTGTTAAATCAATCATAAGACTAAGACATTAGTTTATAAGTTGATTACTGAAATAAGGAGGACCTTTTAACCAAAGTTTGATGTTTCTTTGGGCGAATCCTGGATCCGGCGAGCAAAACCTCGGCCTCAGAAAAATCACATCACAATTCTTTGTGGGGTCTCGGGTGAAAAATGTAATGACAAAGTGAATATACCTTCCTGTGGACTGTGAATGATATAATAAGCCTACATGGCTGTAAAATATCAAACTTGTATTATATAATCTCAACGGTGAATTTAAATAAACGACTTTATTACCATCGTTAAAGTAACAAAATATTAATTATTAAATCCAATGCTTTAACTTATCTACCTCCGCATTAAATTTTCGCACAATCAGCGTTTGTATAATTTATTAAGCCTCTTTCTCTCAGATTATTATCACCCCCATCATCGAGGCAAACATTGAAATGAAATGCTGGCTAAAAGCATCTCTCTACGTACATCAAGAACGCCATAAATAGACAAAATTGCATTAATGGCCAGATCTACTCAAGTATTGATCAGTATAGAAACGAAAATTGTCCGCATACAAAAAAAAAAATAATAAAAACTAGGACACAGAGTGGCTCTTGAAAAATCAATGAGAAAAAGTAAGAGTATAACGAGGGCGACACCCTTGTCACAGTGCCGAAGCAAAAAAAAAAAAAATAAGGACATGTCCTATAAAGTTGCATAATTCATTTGAATGCAAAAAATCGAACACAATAGTCGAAGCACTCACTAAATGGAACACAAATGTATAGGTATTCTATTGAATATACATAAAAGGGATTATTGCTGAACCCCACTAAATATTCACCTATAATCGGGAGTGCACTTCATGAATTACACACAAAGTGTAGGTATCTGTTTATTCGAAACTGTTTCAATATCGAAATGTTTGCCTATATTACCTCTTTTATGATGAATAAAGAACTTTGTTGCAGTTGCAGAGTTGTTGGTCAATGAATATTCAGAGCGTCATCATCCGCATATTCATATAGTCCGCAATAAGGATAACTTCACGAGCACACAAATTTCCATTTCGTGCTTTACACCAGAGCTAAATAAATAAATTTATTAACTTGTTTGCCACGAGTCCAGGCCAGGATTTAAAATAATCGTATCTTTGTGCATAATTTAAAATATCTGCAAAGAGGATTGCGTGCACTAATTATCGTTATTAACTTTTACTTTATACATTCGCTATAAGGAGATTTTGTGCAAACTGTAAGCTCCTGCAGGGAAATGCAATTTCTTGTAATAGTAAGTAATGGTGTTCGAGTAGCTTAATAGCGTTTTTTCACAGTTAAAACATCTGCTGCAGGATTATAACCACTGAGCTGACATTACATTGCATCTATACTATAATACCATAATGACCGATGGAGACAAATAAAATTATGTCACAATTTCTGTGTGTAATATGTATGGCAAGTGGAAGTACACTGTGCCATAGAAATAATGTATGTACTTGTCAATTCAGTTAATATTTGACAATGCGAAATTTGACTTTGACACTGAGCTAGAACATTAACCCCCGTATTAATAAATACCGCATAGTGGCCAATTAGCTCTAAAACATCTTTTAAGTCGTAAATATTATTAATAAACATATCTTAGCTTTCACTGACATGTTTTAAGGAGCGGATAACTTAATTCAACGAATTCGGCGTATAGAGAGTGGTTAACTTGCACACACAGTTAATTTACTATACACATATTTCAAATACACGTATACCAACTAAAAGTTCGATTGGACGCGAGAAATTTAAAAGCTGGAAGAGAATTTCAGAGAGAATCTAAAATTCGCAAACGAAAATGCTCTGAGCATGATAGTGTCAGCTGATGGAATATGACAGATTTACAACCATGTTTAGTACAGTTTGGACGCAGTGCTGCCGTGCGTTTAGTGATAAAGAGTGGATAGCTAATATGGATATAAGATGTATTTATTAATAATAAAAGTTATCAAACGAATAAGTCCACTATCCGTATGGTAGCTAAAAGATGTTTTAAAGAGCGGATAGGGCTTATCATATTTTGTTAATTTTTTTTGTGATGCAATTTTTTCTTCCAATTCACTTCTGTAAGTTCAAATAAAATTAAAGTAAATCAATTATTATTATCAAAGTAGACATCCTTGCTTGTCTACTTTGCTGGACCTTTGATGAAGGAACTAGGTCTCCAATGGCAGTGTTGTTCACAAATGTTTGGATCGAAAAGTAGACAATAAACGTCAAGACAATAACTGGGTTGTGAGAAAAAGATATGCCATGATTTTAAAAGTTCTTTCAGCATGTAATGGTATCGTTTCACTATGGGTTACTCAGTTAAGGCGGGGAGGCCTAACGGTGGCTATTTCTGAAAATATTCAGCCGATTTCAAAAATTGTTTCAGTTTTGCTATGATGAGATGACACCGGATCAGTATAGAGAGCGGAGGCGCTAATAAAGGGTGATCTATTAAGCGTTTGGTTTTTAAGGTTTATTAGTTTCGGTAAAACAATTATTGTCCTTTACATTTTGAATATTATTTCGTATAAATGTTGATCGCGACTACGCCTCAAGTTGTTCATCCGGAATGTCCAATTTTGGCATACTTTTTCCAACATATCGATTGGTATCTCACCAATAACACAACACATGTTGTCTTCCAAGGCGATAATAGGACCTGGCTTATCCGCATACACGAGAGACTTCACTTATCCCCACACAAATTAGTCCAGCGGCGTCAAATCGCACGATCTAGGCGCCAATTCACAGGCCCAAATCGTGAGATGAATTTCTCACCAAATACCTACGCAATATGTCCATGGATTCGCGTGATGTGTGGCATGTCGCCCCATCCTGTTGAAACCACATGTTGACCGAACCCAGATCTTCCATTTTGGGCCAAAAAAGTCTGAAATCACCGAACGAAAGCGAGCACCATTGATCGTAACGTTGTTGCCATCATCATCTTTGAATAAATGCGGCCCAATGATGCCACACCGGTCCATAAACCACACCAAACGTTACATTTTTGTGGATGCATTGGCAGTTCTTGCAATGCTTCTAGTTGCTCAGCAGACTATATACGGCAGTTTTGATCTTGAATAGCCTTCTCAGTAGGACGATTAGGACGACCATAAAATGGACGAAGTGCTCTAAACACATTTTTTACTCAGCGCGATTTTTGGTAACAAAATTCATCAATTGCAAACGTTCTTCGGGCGTAAGTCTATCCATGGTAAAATGGCAATGCTAACTGAGAATTTTTTACTTTCACGTGTCACGAATCACGCGTTAACTGTCAAAAAAATCAGGCTGAAAAACCAAAAAGAAAAAAAATCACCCTTTACTACTACTTTAAATGCAACGTCTGTACTGTATATTTACTTGTTCCTCCATTATTCAGGAACCATTCATCCGATTTTCGTGATTTTTTTTAAGGTACATATTATAATGTATTTCTTACCGGAGTTCGAAAATTGTATACCATAAGAAGGAAATAGACTTCCGCAAGGCCTTACGCCAAAAACTTCTCCATAACAAACAACAGAAGAAAGAAAGAGACTGCGGAAATTCCATTTAATATGGTTGTTTGTTGTAATAATTCTTATCATTTTCCCCCTTTCCCATTGCCAAAGAGAAGCAATGGGGAAACGATTGAAGAAATAAATAAAACACGCTACTAAATAAATTATTAAAATTGTTCGAGCGATTTGTGGTGTACAATTGGTGAAAGTTTGCAATATAAATGACTCTATGACTCTGTTGGTCCCTACTGGATTCGCCATTTAATATAAATGGTCCATTTCAATTCAGCTTAGCCTGTTTTTACCGTAAACCCCTCCTCGTATTTCAGTCAATTAGTAGATGGCATTCGCCTAAGAAGAGGTTAATATTCTCTTAGCCCTGAAGTTGCATATTTCACAAGCTCCTGGTAAAATCGGTCAATGGGGGATCTAGTTAAGATGTATTAATTTGCACCTTTTTTTAACACTATGAGTCTGCTGAAAGTTCGTAGCTGAAGTAATTGATCTAAGCCTGAATATACTGCTCTTTGAGTTTAATTCCTGGGCTTCGCTTCATACTCCATGCAGAGTAAATTTCTACAATATTAGTTTAACTATAAATTTGGTCAACTGTAGAGTACATTTTGCGAAAACCTGCTTGACATCCGCTTAAAAGGTTGTTGCTTTGAACTCAGCTATAAAACCAATTGTACAATAACTTCGTCAGAATGTTGCCATATAAATTTGTCTATCACACTTGAGTGGCACATTAATCTAACAATTTTGCTACCTATATGTATTTTTATGCGGCTCTAAGAAATAAGACTCCAGGAAATAGAGCCCCAAAATCAAAATTAATAAAGGTCCTAAAAGTGAAATTTTGAGCTTTCATTTATTACATTTGGATTATATTTCACTTTTGGGGCTTTATTTCAATTTTTATTTTGGGCCATTATTTCCTGGGGCCCTATATACCACTTTAAATTGTAGAGACGCAGAGCGGGTGGCTATGAGGTAGAATCGAGTTTAATATTTCGAGGGGATGAAAAGAAGCAAATCCTTTTCACTCATGATTTGTTATAAGAAAATTTGCAAGCAAAAATTACAAGCTGATTTCTTATTCATCAATTCTTAATCTCAAGAGAAAATTAATTTGCAAACTTTCAACCTCCCAACAAGGCACATATTTTCGGTCATTATTCATTCCCTTTCATTGTACCGGAATAATGAAGTCAGACATCAGAGACTATACCACTTACAATTATTATAGCAACAATACAGAAAACAAAACAAAAAAACACACAAGAGCGCAGTGACCACAAAATCCTCGAGGACACTAGCTCGAGGGTAAAAAAAGGGTCGCCAAACCCAGACCCAAGGCAGAGCAACATAAAGTAAAGCACAACGAAAGAGAAGAGTAAATGAAAAATGGCAAAGTAATCATGCAACCATTAATTATTGAATTAGGTGAAAGAAAACTAATTTGCTAACAATTTAAAGGAATTAATTATTATTTGAGTTTTTTCCTCGTATAACAACTTACTGAGTTATATACGGTCTGGAGAAAATAATAATTAAAATTCTTTGAAACTAGAAATGGAAAATGCTTGGCTTGGTTTAGTTTTTGCATTTTAATGGGTCTATTATATGTATAAATTCTAAGGTCGAAGATTATTAGCGATGAATGAAATCATAGGCTAGGTCTAGAATCTTAGGAATGAAAACCGCTCTTCTTTATACAAAAAAACTAGCTGAACCCCCGCCGGCTTCGCCAGGCCTTTTGTTGCTTTTTACAATTTTTATTTTTTAATTTTTTTGGCCTATCAATTGATCACCTTAATTACCGACATTTAACAAAAATCAACTCAATTGGTTCAAAATTACGGGCGACAGGGGGAAACATATAGTTTTTTCCACTTTGTTTTATATACATAGAGATAGCTGTACCCGCCCGACTTTGCCCGTGCACAGATGTTCTTTTGTAAAATGCGAGAAATGAGAATAAACTGGAACTTTCTTTCTGCCTAAACCTGAAATACAGCAATACGAACAAAACAAAAAAAGATTCATGAAAATCGGCACAGCGGTTATAGAGATATAACGTCATCGAATTTCACCCCATAGAAGATTTTTTTTGTTTAGGAGGTATACGATTTTGAATGCTTTTTTAGTATGGGAGATGCCACGCCCCTTTGTCCAATTTTGACCAATCTTCACAGGAGCACTTCAGGGCCAATACCTAAGATTATCTGTAAGTTTGAGCTCAATCGATTCGGTTGTTTTCGAGATATACGATTTTGAATGTTTTTTTGTATGGGATATGCCACGCCCCTTTGTTCAACTTTGACCAATCTTCACGGAAGCACTCTAGAACCAATTCCTAAGATTATCTGTAAGTTTGAGCTCTACCGATTCGGTGGTTTTCGAAATATACGATTTTGAATGTTTTTTTTGTATGGGAGATGCCACGCCCCTTTGTCCGATTTTGACCAATCTTCACAGGAGCACTCCACGGCAAATACGTAATATTACCTGTAAGTTTGAGCTCAATCGGTTTGGTGGTTTTCGGGATATACGATTTTGAATGTTTTTTTTGTATGGGCGGTGCCACGCCCCTTTCTCCGATTTTTAATTTGTTAGGCTTATTGCCCAACCACTGTAATTACCGACATTTTACAAAAAAATCAACTGAATTGGTTGGAAATTACGGGCGGCAAAGGGAAACATAGTTTTGCCACTTTGTTTTATATATATAGAGAAGAGATTAGTGAACTAACAAAACTTACAGTTCGCGCGGATATCCTAAATATTCGGTAAAGCGTTTGATGCTTCCCGAACATTTAGTAATAATCAAAACATTATCACCAAAACTAGAGTTGAGTTATGGTTGACATTTGAACGCTGAAAACTAAATTGATATGTCAAAGCATTGTTGTCTTATACAAATTTAAATCCTATCAGCCTTATTGAAACATTCGTTACCATATTATTGTTCCTTAACAGTACATCTGAAGATTTAATTTGCCGTGCCAGCTGATTAGCTGCGTTGTATCATCTTCTAAACAGTACTTGCTTTACTTAAAGGTGCCTGTCCATTTGAGAGTAAAAATGCTGCGAGCAGCTCTCAAGCAGCTCTCGATAGCAAACTCGCAAGTGGACATAGTCTTGAGAGTAGTTCGCGGAGAGTTAACTTTTTACTCTCGAGATTCGAGCCTTTTGAAAGTCACTCGCAAGTGGACACATGTTCTGATCACTATCGGAGATTAGCTCTCAAAATTCCAACACGGTTCGTATTTTGCGAGTAGCTGTCGAGAGTCGACATGGCAGAACAATGGATATCGGAGGAAATAAATCAACTCATAGCGTTACCAATACACACTCAAGTACTGGTATGGCTTCCCTTCACGCTGGTTGGAACATACCTAGTGAGAATACATTTTAACTAGTAAAATAAATATCAAGTGGACACGGTTATGAGAGTACTCTAAGGGAATCTACTCTCAAAATGTTATCGAAGAACTCGCGAGATTAAAATCTCGAAATTATTACTCTCAAATGGACAGCCACCGAGAGTAACTCTCGAGAGTTTACTAGTGAAAGTACTCTCAAATGGACAGGCACCTTAACTGGCTCCAGACCCTGCTTGAGACACTGCAGGCTTTCATTTTCTGCGATCCCGGCCACGCTGCTTCTAGTTAGCCAGACCAAGCGCTCTAGTAACCCTGATGGCTTGATTTTTGAAACGAAGGTTCGATCTTCCTTATATTGTCGAACAACCCCAGTCTTATGGTAAGATCTCTCCGTCCGCTGATCCAAACGCTTTCAAGTGGTCAATGGTGCTTTTTTATAGGTTTGGTTTTTTAATTGGCAACACTGGTCTTAGTGACAGATGGCAGATGATTTGTGGTCAGCATATTTTACAATTTCAACATGAATAGACCTTCTGCCAGAAAATTATACTTGCAAATTCTGTAAAATTGTTAAATTATGCTGAATTAGATGAATGTCCTAAAAACAACATTGAAAATTGACGAGTTATTGCCAATATACGGTTACCCCAGTTTCTTCATAAATTTGTCAAAAATTTAACTTTTAAGATTGCACCCCATTTGAACCATCCGCGGCGTTCTTAAAATTGATTAATATTTTCTCAAGGACGAAAACTAATTACTATAGACCGACAAATAGTATACCCGAAGTAAATGCATAGAATAATATGTGTAACGCGACCATGAAAATGCGTTAAAATGTTCACAGAATGTCCACGATTGTGTCACATAAAACTTTCCCCTCAGTGAGTGATATACATAATAGAGAACACTAATAGAGAACACCGAACATTCTCTCTAAAAATTGATCACCACACGAATTCTGTGGCGCATCGATAGCTCGCGACGTCTCCTCTAGATCGACTGACGATCCGACTATCCGAGCTCTCACAGATTTCCACTCAGTCAATATTCTTGTGAGTGAGAGTGAGTTGCACTCACCACTCCACATGCAAATGCAAATGCACTCCGCAAATGCAACCATTAATGCAATTAGTCACAATATCCTCTAGACATACATCAGAGAGGCATAAAACACAGTCGGGTGCTGCAGAATTATATTATGTGTTCCAACATACATATTGTCAGTTTAAACATTTACCAGGAGCATAATTTCATTGACACGTTTGATACAAATTTTAGAATTTGTCAAGTTTCAGCCACTATCCGATGGTTTCAAAAAACTTACATCATCAGAACTACCTCATGTACAATGTTTGGCTTATTTTCCTGCAAATATTTTCCTGGGAAAACTATTATCGTATATTGTCACCTCAACCTTATATAGTAAAGCAAAATATATCGCCATTTAAATGTTCTGCACATGCTTTTTGTATGTAGTGTTACAACAGTAAATTCATAAGAGACACCATAACAAGCATCAACTCAACATTAACTCAGAAAGTCACACTTTATGGTATAACACTAACACAATATTCGCATCTAACTGCTACAATTTTGATGACTCAAATTTCATCAACATCAGCATCGCCATAAACTAAATTCCATTTACGTCAAAAAATATTGCTGCTGATGTAATCCGTTTTGCTGTGGAAAACTTTTACATGGACCTCCACCTCCTGATGGCATCTAAGCAATTTAGGTAAAAATAACTATAAACAATATTGCTTTCACAATTTCGCTGAATAATAATTCTTGTATCTACCGGACACATGACATCCCACATTCCATGTTGACACATGCCTTCCCACACACCTAGTCCATACGACGACGTCGAGGATAATGTGTCCCAGAGTTTACACATCTATCTGCCAGCATCATAATTATCCACTTTATCCACACGGTCATGCCATTGTCAGGACATAGTAACATTGATGATGACAACTACTATGTATATGTTATGTAGTCCAAAAATGAATTTACCAAAAATTATGACTACAAGCTTAGGCGTATATTTGGTATGAAGGTACAACTTTTATTTTCTGTAGTTAAATAATTTTTTGCCTAAGTGTGTGTGTGTGTGTGTTGATACCTTGTCAACTACAGCGTTTACTGATTTTCCTTACTGCGAGGTTCTATTGCCATTATTATTAGCATTTTTACGATCGAGATGGAACACCTACAGGTTACTGGGGAAACGGTAATATTTCAAGAAGAATATTACTTTTATGTCAAACACATCGTAGCACCTGTGGTGGAATTTTCCTACCCACCCATATCCTGCATGACAGGCACACCATTATAGCTGTACACTTTTTCTCCATTAAATCGAAAAAGATTCCACACAGGTAATTACAAACTGTTGTGTATGGTCTAGATGGGCTTTAGTTTCAAATCCAGCTGAATACTATCAACATTTATGACACAACTACATTATGCAATAAAACCGATACGAGTATATGTCAGGGGGGACAGGGTGTAAAAAAGTTCCAAATTGAAACCATAAACACAAATTTTTTTGGTATAGTTGGTTTAGTGAGCATAACAAACCAACACCTCTTTTAAAAGCATTTTTTACGACAATATTACTTTTATTTGGAACACGTAATAGTATCTGTATATTTGTATTTTTTTTTTTTTTTTTTTTGTATTTCAGATGAATTTGTTGTGGAGACAGTTGTTAGCTCTAGTGAATTTATGGTGGATGATACGAGCGCACGAAATTTCAACGATAAAGCCTTCGGTTCGGTTGTCCTAAAAAGCCCAATTGAGCTGCATAACGCGTATATTGCGGCTGGAGTTTTGGCAGCAGCAATTTTTATTGTTGCGGTTGTGGTAAGTTGAGTTTTGTTGCATTTATTATTATTATTTTTTTATTGATTTTTTTTCACATTATATTGTTCTTTTTTTGTTTACCCTTCTGGATTGTTTCCATTTATGGTGGTTTATTTCGGAGGAAAAAATTACCTCCGAAATGTGGTAGCGGATTTTTGTTTTGGTTCGCTCAAGTGTGTGAAGGCAAAGGGTATAAAAACGCGTAAGCATTTTTTAATACGCCCTTGGTAGGTGAAATGTCCTTCTAAATTTCCGATAATCCGATCATATTATGGAAGGAGTTTAATTTTAAATATTATTTGAAAGTACAATCCTTCCGGTTAATAATGGAAAATAATTTCATTCAAATGGCTGCCTCGGCTGGCCATGCAGTAGCCTACACGATCGGTCCAATTTTTAAGCACATTATCGGTTGTGTGCAGCTGTATTTCACCAATGGCTTCACGAATATTGTCCTTTAAAGCGTCAATTGTCTCTGGCATGTCGGCGTAACACTTATCTTTTACGGCACCCCACAAATAATAGTCCAACGGTGTCAAATCGCAGCTCCGCGGTGGCCAAACGACATCAGCTCTGCGGCTGATAATGCGATCTTCAAAAACAGGGCGCAAAACATCGAGTGTAGCTTCGTAGCGCCGTCCTGTTGAAACCAAATGTTGCCAATATCCTCCTCTTCAATTTTTGTGAACAAAAATTCGTTCAACATGGCCCGATAACGATCGCCATTGACTGTAACGGCCACTCCTTGCTCATTTTCGAAGAAAAATGGCCCAATTATGCCTCTGGACCAAAATCCGCACCAAACAGTGACTCGTTTTGGGTATACGCACTGTTTTTGGCTTTTCACGCTTTTGTTTATCGATGAGGATGCCAGTTTCTTTCACTTTTTCCACAAGATAACGAACATACGGAGCTGACGGTGTTTCTCTTCTTCCAAAATCCGTACGCAATTTTCGCACACATTCTGCAACATTACCATGATTTTCAAAGTAATGTCGCAATATTTCCCAGCGTTGTTCAAGCGTATACACAACCATATTCGATCAGCGGAAGGATAAAACTAATTATCTGTCAAATCAGACATGAGCTAAGTGTTACCATTCGCGAAATAAGCACTAGTTGAAAAAAAACGTTAGATGGCGGACCCTTTATTTCGTGTCTTGTCATCTGAAAATACAAGAGTAAATGAAGATTTATAATGACAAGTGATGCAGTTATAAAAATCAAAGATACTGGGCAGATTACTACTATATTTCTTTATTCATATTTTAAGTGGGCAGATTTTACGCCCCTTAAATAGAAAATTTTTAATTTCTGGTAGTTTTGCTTTCGTACAATGTAGGTCCTACCGCTCTACCAAATTTGAACATTATACGGCAATCGCAAGTACCCCAAATAAATAATAACTGATTTTCAAAAGTGGGCGGATACAAAGCCTCCTGAATGGAGAATAACATTTTTTTTAAATGTATCCTGTTTTATCCCAAAGTTTTCGACTATTCCCAGTGTTTGCATCACAGGATTTAGGAATTTTTACGATTTAGGATGATAGGAAGTGTTTCATAATGTTGATGATCATCATCTAAGTGAGTGAGTCAGTTACGGTTTTTGTGATTTTTGAAGTCCTGTATGTCGTGAACCACTAATGCTATAGAGATGAATTTCCGTGAAGTGAACCTTGTTAATGAGCTTGGTAAATTTTTTATGTTTGAAGTTTTTGGCTCATTTGGTTCCAAAGTTAGAGGGGGTCTAAAATAGGCTGAGTTTTTTCCTATAAACCAGCGGTTCCCGAACTGTGCGTCGCGACACCCTTCTGTTACAGGACAAGCAAACTTTGGAACTCGCTTCCTGGGGATATATTTCCAGAAGACTACAATTTGCAGCCATTTAAGTGCGGAACTAACATACATCTGCAAGCATCTCGGGGCGCTGTGGAAGCGTTATAGGTTCGCCTTTCCCGAGAGAAGTATTTAAAAAAAAAAAAATTCGTATAACTCGACACTGACTCGATCGCGAACTCGGGAAGATGCCCTTATGGGTGAAATGCATAATGAGAACTGAACTCAATAGCATTGCCCCCCACCGAGCTGCGGTGGATGCAGACCTACGCTAACACTAGCTAATAGGCAGGAGGGATTTCCCTGTCCATATTCATTGCATTGGTATTTGTATGTTGCCGCTTTACAGTAGGAATTGTTTTTGTCTGCAGAGACATTCAAACAAGGGGTTTGAAAATGTTAGTCCTGTAGGGCTCCCTGTTCATTCGAATATAAAGGGTGCTTTTTTTAGTGGTACCTATATACATTAAATATGAAATAAAACAATTGAAGACGTATTAACCACAAATCAACTTTTAACTGTCAAATTGACAATCTGTAGAAACAGTGCTGCCAAACCTCTAAAAAACACCCTTTATCAGCAAATTGAAACGGAAATTTATAAAGACTTCAAAAATAGAGCACTAACGAGCTGAGATAGAAGCGCTGATTGACGTACATCATAAAATATATTGAAACGTTTCTGTACTTTTTAATAATTTTCTATGTTTGTGATCTGTCCTTCCCTTCTCCAAAAGTTAATAATTCATTTTAAATTTATTATGCATTATAAGATTTTTCCAAAAACAATTATAAACACTACCGCTTCTCAAATTTAAAAATTACGCATTGTTAATTGCAAGCTCTCTTCTTTCCCATTAAATCTTGATAGCATGTCATTCTTCTTATTAAAAAAATTGAGAGTTTATTTTCACTGATGAAAATTATTCCTACGTATGGTAGTGGTCAGTAACGATCAAGTTACTGCGCATAGCCACATCCTACACACTGCTCTGGCTGTGGTGGAAAATTGTTGTCGATGTTTAAGATGAGTGTTGCTTCGCATTTTTCAGCTTCACTAGAACACAGCAGATGTAGCTCACATAATTCAGGGACGTACATATTTATTAAAAGCAAGTTCCTTTTTCATTAAAATCCAAAAAGCCTTTGATATCGTTGAGTTAAAAAAATTGGATTGAGACAAAATTGTACTATATTAACTGCTTTTCTGCTCCTTAAACTTAAATCTCGAAAGCTGCGGTCATATGAGTGAAATATAGATAATAACAGTGCAAGCGGCATCTAAGTCCGTTCAGTTGTTCGTGAGAATAGTGCTGTCATAAATGGTGATTTTTTTCCTGTTTAGTTTTCCAGCCTGATTTGACAGTTCACGCGTGATTCGAGTCACGTGTCAAATTCTCAGTTAGCATTGCCATTTTACCATGGCGTAAGCCTGCCCGAACAAAGTTTGCAAATTATTGAATTTTAATACCAAAAATTGTACTCAGTAAAAAATGTGTCGCGAATACATGGACAAATTGTGGGGTGAATTTGGTGAGTAATTCATCTCACGTTTTGGGCCTGTGAATTTGTCGCCTAGATCGGGCAATTTGACGCCGCTATTTTTTGTGGTGATATGTGAATAGTCTCTCATCTGTACCGAAAAGCCAGCAAATATTGGAAGACAACATAACCAGTCGATTTGTGGGAAAAAGTATGCCAATATTGGACATTCCGGATGGACCACTTGAAGAGCGGTCAACATTCATAAAGTAAATGGCAAGAATTTTTAATTTTCAGCAAATTGGGTCTCATTTGCTTTCTATATATAGATACAACCGGACACCCTGCTTTGGTAGACATTAACATTTGGAAATAAATATTTGCTTAGGAAGGAATCGAGAAGCACAACGCACTTTGAATTCGCTTTTACACTTTGAATTCATTTATTAACAATCGTGTTTAGAATAATATAAATTTTTCTTTGTAAAAAATCATAAATTGATTTAGAACACTTTGTGAAAAGTTGAGAGAAAAATACAGATTTAAAATGGTATGAAAATAGAAAAAAACATTTTCGTGCAAGTACTTTACTTAATGCCCAATGTAGTTAAGCCTTAATGCAAATAATGTGGAAAAAATCACCAACACGAACAAAGCAGAGACGGTAAAAATTGCCTCGCTGTTCACAAATCTGCGCCACACGAATAAAGTATAGACAAAAAAAATATTGTTTCCTCGCTGTGTACTGTACACATAGATGCAAGAGAAGAGAGTCAAACGATTTTCATCTTTTCTTCTTTGTTATCATTCGACGGATAAAAAACAAATTTTTTTTTAAATGAAAAATGCTGTATTTTTAAAACTCAGCCTATAACCTGCACATATTTATTTTATTCATTTAAAAAAATAAATTTCTAAATTCGTGCAATAGTTTATATAGGATGGAAGGATATTGTACACCATTTTTAATTTTTCATTGAAAGGTTGTTTCTTGTCGATTTTTGGCTTCATTAGTCTACTATTTCCTTAAGCCAAACCAAATTCCTGTAATTCCAAAAGGCGATTTAGTACTCTGTAAGGTCATTAGTATTTTCGTTCAACCCTTTGCCGCTTACATCATCCTTATGGCCACTTCTGGTATTCCAACAAAAAGCCGGTTTTATATAATCTCCACTGATCAACCTTTTTTAAAGCACAGTAAACGCTTTAATGTTCCTTCCCTCCAAACTTTATGGCTTTATTTTACATGCATTGAATTAATCCTAAAGCTCCCAATGGATATAGCATCGAACGATGTTGAAAATGAACGAAGGATTGCTTTAAATTCCTGGAATACATATACCTATACCACCAGACCAAATACAAATTTTGCTGTCGTATATGCGTATATACGTGACAATGACAGAACCTGCGTGACTATGTTAAATTTTCGTTACCAACTACAGTACCAGTACAGCATAAGAGATGAACAATTGTAATAATATGCCTTTTGAAAATCACCAAGAATCAAATACCAGGGTCTTCCTTCACACATCTGAGCATACATTCATATGGTCCTCTGGAAAATGTTCATCGCTCTCATACTCGAAATGGGAAAACAACGTCAAATACAGGTTAAACGGTATGAAGGCTGCTCTCATTCGTAAGCCATTGTGTGTGTCAGGTTTCCGCATTCGACAGGAGAAAGCATAAATCGAATGCATAATAGAATTTATGTCAGATCAATGTACGTACAAATTTACATCTAACCGATGACACATTCAAATGCAGGTCGAGAGTAGTTCAATGGAAACTGGATATCCAAAGTCATGAAAAGTGTATATTTTCTATACTTTTATAGTTCAATGCTTTACAATACACTGCAGCCCAGCAATGTGCAATAGAATTCGATTGATACTTTAGCTATTGCCTGTGCTAGTTTTTGTCATAACTTACACTACTCAGAAGGAGTTTTTTTTTTCCTTTTGTGTGGCACTGGATATGCCATTCGCCTAGCTATGTGCTCAATGTGGATCAAAATTGCAGAGTTATTAGTTTACGTCCGATTTATTTGCTTGCCAATTTATAGATGAAGGATATTTGAAAATTTCCGTGTGCATTTTGGAAATCATTGTCGTCTAAAAGCAGCCGGAGCGTGTACTTGATTTTCATGTAAACGGAGACCTATGACAAACTCATAAAGGCATGTTCCATATGGAATATTCTCTTTCTAAGATGGCAGGGCATCTACAAAATATTTTATGTTCTTTCGTCTCCTCCTCCCCTTCGCAATATTGGCAGGAGTCATCGTCGGATAATTTCATTATTACAATAGAATCGTAGCTGTCATTGTCCCTTTAGATAACCAGTTAAGATGCTTAAGTCTTTTTGGTTGAGCTCCAGTAACAAACAAGCTGGGCATATAAATCTCTCAGCTTTAGCCTCGCTCTAGGATTTCGTCTTGTATTAAACAAGATTGTCTTCTTTTCTTTTCTTTATGTCAATTGCTACACAAAAAATAAAAAAAAGGATACAAGCGAGTGCGAGAATCCAGGCTATATACAGGGTGGCGCAAAATGAATCACCCTCTCGGAAGATGTTGTAATTTTAGACAGCTAGACAGATGCAGTATACAAACAGACAAGCAATGGAGCGCTTTGCTCCACAAGAGCGTGGAATAATTGTGTCGATTTTGTTGACCAATAATTAATCGGTCGGTGGTGTTAGGGCAGCGTAAATTTCGAAGTCGATTTCCTAATCGTGTCGCGTCAACTGGGCAAACATTCCGGAGCTTAGCTTATCGACTAGAACAGACTGGAACCACAGGAGACCATGCAGGGCCTGGCCGCCACCGGAATGGTCGTTCGGCCCAGAATATCGCGGCTGTGATTGCCGATGTCGCTGAGAACAAAGAAACATCAACCGGATGACGGGCCAGGCAATTGAACATCACCAGACGGATCCTACAGCGAATTTTAGTGAAAGACTTACACATGTTCCCGTACAATATGCAAACAGTGCATCAGTTAATGCCTGCTAACCGTCGGTCGCGTGTGAATTACTGTCAAGCCATCCTCAATCTCAACAACGAAGGGGTAGATTTTGTGTCGAAAATCATCAACTTAATCTGTTACGTCAATAAGCAAAATCTTCGATTCTGGGGCACTGAAAATCCGCGTGTGATGCACGAAGAGCCATTACATCCACTCAAAGCCACTGTATGGTGCGGCCTTCACGCAGGAGGAGTGATAGGGCTGTATTTTTTGAGGACGCCATCGATCGGCAATACGGTCACTGTTACTATCGAACGCGACGGGGCCATGATAAACGACTTCTTACTGCCGGAATTGGACCCTTATCCTTGTCAAGGGTAAAACTCTTGTTGAACTCGAGCAAGGGGGCACAGCGATCATGGCAATGGTGTGTGAGTGGGGCTCTGGTGTGGGCGTCGGCGTTTCAGTGGACAAGACGGTGATTATGCTGCTTAAGGGCAGGCTTTCAGAACGTCGACCTCCGACTGTCAGAGCTGGCGGAGTTAGCCTCAGGTATAAGAAGGAAGTCAAGTACCTGGGGATAACAATTGGTGAAAGAATGAACTTCTTGCCTCACCTTACTCGGGTGAGAGAGAAGCTCATGTCTGTAGCCCCCATGACAACCAGGGTACTCAAGAGTGAGTGGGGCGGCTCGCACCATATACAGTGGACTTTTTGTTGCCTGTGCAACTTTTGGTGCGCCGATATGGGGTGACGTCGTCAGGCAAGTGGCTGGACGAAACAAGATTCTCTCCTGCCAGAGAGTGATCTTGCTGAGTTCACTCAGGGTATGCCGTACCGTCGCCACTGATGCCCTACAGGTGCTGATGGGGGTCCCCCCTTTGGATCTTGAGGTGATTCGTAAAGGAATTGCCTACAAGGTCAAGAAGGGCCTACCTCTATCAACATCTGACTGCGTCAATAGTGGCGAGATTGCAGGGTTGAGTCTTCTAGATGTGAAAAAGGTTTTGACTAATCATGTTTTATCTAAGTGGCAGCTTAGGTGGAACGCCAGTGAGATGGGAAGGGTAACTTTTGAGTTTCTTCCGGATGTCTCATTGGCTGCAGGAAGGTTTGAACAGGGCTTTTCACTGTACATGGGTTTCCTTATGACTGGTCATGGCTCTCTCAATGCATTTTTGTATAAGAGATGTCTGGTTAGCTCTGAGGTGTGCGCATGTGGTGAGCCCCGTGAAGACTGGGAGCACGTTTTGTGTTGCTGTTCACTCTATGCTGATATCAGGGACCTCCCTGCTATGGGCATTGAGTGGGGAGCTAACGCTCGTGACTTCAGTAGGGTCTTATCTTCAAGAGACACTACTGAAAGTTTTGGTAGGTTTGCTGATGAGGTATTTAGAAGGCGCAGATTAGCGCCTAGAGTAGTTGATGTTTAGGTTGATTTATTTTGTTGTTTGCATTCGTGCATGAGGTTGCCAGGCCTCGGGCTATAAGGAGTCCATCTGGAAGTAGCCTTAACGGCTGCGAAGCTCCACCGGAAGCTATATTCTGGTACCACGGGAGACAGGAGCCCCTGTGTTAGGTCGGTTTTCTGATGACTTGTCATCAGTCGGCTTAGCGCAGCCTGTCGAGGAGTAGGCCCCCTAGTGGGAGTATCGTGGTGGCTGTGGTTGCCCAAAATCGCGGGAGCATAAGTGTTCTTTTACATAAGAGGTGTTAGATAGGCCTCGCTCTCTAGCAAGGAGTGTAGTTCATGCCTTTTAAATGACTATAAAATTGTACTGGGGTAGTACTTGTACTGCCCTGGGGTGTGGTCAACGCTTTTCTTTTGACCCCTTCTGTGAAGGCCCACCGTGTTATTGAGCCGTCAAGGCAGGTGTACACGTAAAGCCCTCCATTTCATTTTCTGCCGGAATTGGATGAGCGGGGCTTGGTGAACATGTGATGACAAACAGCATGAGCCACAATATTATAGATACTATGATTGAAGCGTTTCCTGGTCGCGTTTTGGCGATTTGGCATGGCCAGCAAGATCGCCCGATTTAACCATCCCAGACTTCTTTCTTTGGGGCTACTTGAAGTCGCGGGTTTATTCAAACAAGCCTCAGATAATCGCATCCCTTAAGGAGAATATTCGACATTAATGCGAACAGTTATCACCGGTAATATTTTGGAAAGTCTTGGAAAATGCGATAAAATGGGCACAAATGTGTATCAACACTGCGGCAGCTACTTGAGGGATATCATCTTTCCCACTTAACAGAAAAATTGTAAATCCATCATTCAAAATAATTTTTTTTTAACTTTCTCGTTTATTTAGTAAAAAAGTAATTCAAAAACAAAATTCGATGATTAATTTGCGCCACTTTGTATTTGCAATGTTTTCTACTTTCGAATTCAATTCGATTTGCACTTAATTATTACAAAAAATATTTGCTTAGCCAAAATTTGTTTAGTAATCAAAAATAATTCCACACACGTTACGAAGCACTTCAACATCAACCGTCCAATTCAAGAACAATACCACTTAAAGTGTCCGTAGTCTCATCCATTTGAAAATATATGTGTGTGTGTACCTACTCGTTTAAATAAACAATACAGCCAGTAGCCATTTCTGAAGGGCTAATTCATGTCATTTACTGTAAACATTAAGCAAAACTGACCAAGCGAATGATACATTCCCAAAAGCAATAAAGATTAAAGCCTAAGTAATGGATCCGAAACAGATAGCACCGACAGGATATACGACTATATGTCCTTTGTATTTCGAGTATTTTGTCTTATTGCTAATACCCAGTCTGTGCCTACTTTCAGTTTGTGATATGGAAATAATTTGCATTAAGCTGTTTTTGTGTTGCAGATAGAAATACAACTACAATATGATTACACAAGCGAAGAGGGTTCTTGTAGGATTAACTGCCACTTCCCAGATTTATATAGCAATTCTGTGAGTTAACAAAACTTGATCGCTTTCATTCACCCCAGAAATCCATGATAATAGCTCAATGGAATAGTGTTCTATTAAGACCAAAATGTGCACAAGCATGCTACAGAGGGTTTTGTTCTCTCGTAGGGTGTGCTGTATGCTGTATGCACTATATCAGAGAGAGGAAATGGAAAATCTACTTAAGTTAATGTATATTAAGACAACTTGCATTTAATAGGACTTAATGCAGTAAGTGATGGAATATTCAAATATGTATTCAGTGCAGTGTATTTTATGACAGTATCTAAACAATGATGTAGAATATACCAAAGAGATCAACATGAATCCACTTTGGAAATTGGTTGCTATTGCTACACCACAAATACAATGAATGGACGGCTTTATTGGATGAGTGTCTAATTTGTAGTGATAAGCTAATAATTTATTTAACAATATATTAGTGAGCTTGTATATTTAAATTGTTAGTCAATTTTAAGAGACGGCATCGAATATTAAAATAATGCTCCAAAAATGTTACGTATACGCCACAGTGAACGGATAATAACGGATAATAAATTAATTAATCAGTATAACATTTGACAATAGCATTTAATAGTAGAAAAATTGGTATTCTAATATTGGTACACGAATTTGCATATATGTATATCAATTTTGAGTTACTGATAGCTGTATGTATTATTTTCTTATTTATAACTAGCTGTACCCGCCCAGCTCTGCCCGTGCACAGAAATTGTATTGCTTAGTTCTTAGATAATAATTTTCTTTCGTAAAATGCGAAAAATGAGAATAAATCTATTTTCTGGAATTTTCTTTCTGCCTAAACCTGAGATATACAGCAATACGAAAAAAAAAAACAAAAAAAGAATCATTAAAATCATAAAAGATGTTTTTTGTATGGGAGGCGTCACCCCCGTTTGTCCAATTTTGGGGTGGCGATATCGATAATGGATGTAATGTATTCGATATAAAGGGTCCGCCAAATAACTTTTCTTTTTTTTTGAAAATGCTATAAAAAAAAACTACTGAATATTTTCTCAAATTTCTTTTTTTATTTGAAAGTACAATCCTTCCGGTTAATAATGGAAAATAATATCATTCAAATGGCTGCCTCGGCTGGCCATGCAGTAGCCTACACGATCGGTCCAATTTTTAAGCACATTATCGATTGTGTGCAGCTGTATTTCACCAATGGCTTCACGAATGTCCTTTAAGCGTCAATTGTCTCTGGCATGTCGGCGTAACACTTATCTTTTACGGCACCCCACAAATAATAGTCCAACGGTGTCAAATCGCAGCTCCGCGGTGGCCAAACGACTTCAGCTCTGCGGCTGATAATGCGATCTTCAAAAACAGGGCGCAAAACATCGAGTGTAGCTTCGGCTGTGTGGCACGTAGCGCCATCCTGTTGAAACCAAATGTTGCCAATATCCTCCTCTTCAATTTTTGTGAACAAAAATTCGTTCAACATGGCCCGATAACGATCGCCATTGACTGTAACGGCCACTCCTTGCTCATTTTCGAAGAAAAATGGCCCAATTATGCCTCTGGACCGAAATCCGCACCAAACAGTGACTCGTTTTGGGTATACGCACTGTTTTTGGCTTTTCACGCTTTGGTTTATCGATGAGGATGTCAGTTTCTTTCACTTTTTTCACAAGATAACGAACATACGGAGCTGACGGTGCTTCTCTTCTTCCAAAATCCGTACGCAATTTTCGCACACATTCTGCAACATTACCATGATTTTCAATGTAATGTCGCAATATTTTCCAGCGTTGTTCAAGCGTATACACAACCATATTCGTTCAGCGGAAGGATAAAACTAATTATCTGTCAAATCAGACATGAGCTAAGTGTTACCATTCGCGAAATAAGCACTAAGTAGTTGAAAAAAAAAAAACGTTAGATGGCGGACCCTTTATAATGTGCAGTGCACCCTCTGCATTGCCCTCCCTCTCCTTGATCGTGCTACTTGTTTGTAATGCTGTATTTCCTTTCCTTTGTTTCCCTCTTCCTATGGAATCCGAACAACTACCTACCCCAACCCTACACTGTTACGTACCTTCTCTTTTGAAGATTATTAATATACCCCATGCCATAATATACATACCTATACATACAACTGACCACTGCGAAAACAAATCAACCCTTTTCGAATGCGAGGTATACGTATGCTAGTGTTGTTTTGTTTTGATCGCGATCGCGATCGCGAAAGTATAAACATCCATTTGTAGCAAGGTATATGTGTATGTATATATTTTCACTTCAGAAAATACATTTTGGCTAAAAACTGTTCCTAAGGACGTGGCCAAAAATGCCTATAGCAGTCTCACAGTCTTAAGGAACATTTAAAAAAAAGTGTCATCGAAATCTGTCCAGTAGTTTTCGAGTTTTTAGCTGACAAAGAAAAGTCCTACAGTTTTATTATATGTATAGATTTACGCGAAATGATATCGAAACGGCTGGTGCGAGCTTAAATTAAATCCATTCCCGTATTAGCAGAAAAAGAGCCTGTGTCTAGTGTCTATGATATAATTGGAATAAATTGCAGAATCTATAGCAGAGGGTTACCCGAGATGGTCTCTATTCTGCTGAGTTGTAGGGAATTTTGCAAGACCAGTAATGATAAAATTACATGACAGCCTATTATACAAAGGAGCTGATTCATATGAAAATAATAATTGTAGTGTAGATTCACAAGTGCTAGCAAAGACACTTTTACACTGTGAGAAATCGAACAGCCCATTTTATTTCTTAGGTTTCCGCACACGGCTCGTATCGTCATCGTAGCGTATGCGGTGCGATGTACCAGAGGCATACGATTTGTTGTCGCACACTAAACTTGTATTTAAATGGAGACCCGCACACGACTCGTCTGCTACGCGTAATCGTCGCAGCATGCATGCTACATGACGACTATCGTCAAGCAGTGTCGGCCGCTTTTCGTATTTGTACGAGTACGCTTGGAGTTTGTTTACATTTTTCAATACCTACGTATTTTATTTAAGAAAAATATGTCAGGCGACATTTTATTTTGACCATTGGAAATTGCGTCGTGTGCGGTTTAATACGCCTATCGTCATCGTAGCGGCACGGCAACTTCATAATGTGACGATGACGATACGAGCCGTGTGCGGAAGGTCTAATTATATTGATTTGCTCGAGGACTCCAATTTGAACCTCTATACGTTATATTAAGAACCATAAATCCAAATCGAAAATTACGCATAGGTACAACCATTATTTCTATCGACACAGTGCTATAAGCTAAAAATACTCCTATAGATGGACATCAATCTATTATAAGCAATTTTATTCCAACTCAAATAATTAGGTGTAGTGCTACTGCAAATCTTCCTTCATTGCTACCGACACTATTATTAGTTCAGTTAATTACAGACAAATTGCATCTCAACCGAGATAATTAGGTTTGATGGGTGCTTCCATAAAACCTTTGGTATGAGCGAATACATACCACCATTAAGATTCATCGCACGCATTGTTTGACAGCCTTCAACTTAGAAGCACCCGCAAAGTTATTTATAGCCGAAGTTTTTCCGCACCCATTTGCTGGTTTGAAAAGTTTAAAGTTGCAGCACAGTGTTCCCAACACAAGAACCACCAAGGCCATTAAATGAAAAAGAAAACTTTAATTATTAGAAGAAGTCAACTTTAAATGTCAGATAATTGAAATAAAGCAGCTTCTGCCATCGACTTTGTGTGTAGGTACGCATACAGCGCTACAACAGCGCTTGTCGTCACTTTAATGGCGACGAAAGGATTAGTATTTCTCCTTTTTCAGGCGCACACAATACGCTTTATCCTCATTCTGCTTCTTAAGCTTTGTGTTCTCTTCTACACGTTCTTCTTAATAGTTTGAGATAAAGAACAGCACCACTGGATGTATATATGGTGTATACGTATACCAGTTACCAGTAATGGTGGGAGATGAAAACGATACGCCAGGCCAGTTAGTTGCTTAATCGCTTATTATTTTTAATAGGTTATCTTTCCGTATGAAAGTTTACCCTTTCATCTTGTCGTCGCCGTCGTCCAAAGTCTAAAGTGGTGTTGGTTTTAGACTATCACTGCGGTTGGACATAATGGCGTGTGGGCGACCAGGCTAGCAAATAAAATGGGGTCAGGAAAGGCGTCGTCACATCAACAGCATGCCAGAGCAGAGTGAGTGCGGACTTTCAATTTAAATAGAGCATGACTGGGAAATGATAACAGAAGAGAGACAATCCGACTTTATTGTGCTTCCGTATTCAAGAAATAACACTATTAACCCCTTTCGAAAGTTTTTTATGGATTTGGAGTCAAGGAGTTACCCATGAGGCTAAGACAAAACAGCCCATCCTTGAAAAGTGGCGACAAAGTTATGTAATCACTATTTAACTCGGTTTTCTTTACAACATTCAATTTTATAACGACAGCACTATAAGGGATGCAACACTAACTAGGCAAAAGGGAATTTTTTATTTTCTTATATTTTTCTTTGCAGAGAGGATTTATAAGTTAACGCTTGAGCAAGTGTGACGAAGAGATCCTTCTGTATGCTGGTATGTATTTATGTGAGGATGTTATTCTGAAAGTTTTTCCTCTGAAGATTGCTTTTGTGAACAATTGTCGCTATGATGCTTGAATTAACCTTGGTAACTTTATAAAAGAGATTAGAAAAAAGTTTATATCAACGATGGAGGTAGGCAATAGGCATTGCCAGATGCTATCATTTTGAAAAATGTATTTCGCGCTGCTTAAAACTTTTTTCATAGTCCGGGCAGTTGTGAACTTCAACCAGTCCGATATGTAGCAAAAATTATGCTACATTTGAAAAATAACTATGAATATAATAAAAGGACTTAATTACTTACTTAAGGTGGCGCTACAGTCCGGGGTGGACCTGGGCCTCAACCAACAAGCGTCTCCAGCCAGCACGATCTTTGGCCAGCTGTCTCCAGTTTCGCACGCTAAGTTTGTTGAGGTCCCCTTCCACTTGCGTGCGCCACCTGAGTCGCGGTCTTCCTCTACTGCGCCGTCCCTCGGGTGTGGATTCGAAGATTTTCCGGGCCGGAGCATTCACGTCCATTCGCTCTACATGACTCAGCCACCGCAGTCGTTGGACCTTCACTCTTCTGGCTAGGTCGATGTTGCTGTGCAGCCAGTACAGTTCGTCGCAGACGGGACCGAAAATTATTCGAAGAATTTTCCTCTCGAAGCACCCAACAGCAACCTCATCCGCTTTTGATAGAGTTCATGCCGATGCACCATAAAGTAGGACTGGGATGATTAAGGTCTCATAAAGGGTCACTTTAGTTGTTCGAGAGAGGGCTTTGCTACTCAGTTGCTTTCTTAGCCCAAAGAAACAGCGATTGGCAAGAGTTATTCTTCGCTTAATCTCAGCGCTGATGTCATTGTCTGAGTTCATAGCGGAGCCTAGGTAGACAAAGTCCTTTCCCACCTCAAAGTTATATCTGTCTATAGTGACATTCTGTCCAAGACGTCGGTGTTGGGTGTCCTTTCTTGATGACAGCATATACTTTGTCTTGCCCTCATTGACCGCCAAACCCATCTCCGACTCCTCCGACACAATGCTCGCGAACGCGCCAGTGACATCACGCTGCGTTCTGCCGATTATATCGATGTCGTCGGGGTAGGCGAGTAGGTGGACGGACTTTTGAAAGATAGTGCCTCTGGTGTTAGCGTTTGAGTTTTGGACTATTCGTTTAAGAACGATCTTGAAGAAGTCAAATGACAGAGTTCTTTACCGACCTTGATGGAGCAGCGTGCATTCTCCATTGTCATCCTGCGCAAACGGACGAGTTTGGCAAGGATCCCAAAACTAGACATTGCTCTGTATAGCTCGTCTGTATAAATCCTGTCGTAGGCGGCCTTAAAATCGATGAAAAGGTGGTGGGTATCGATTTGAACTTCCTGGGTTGTGTTCAAGATCTGCCGCAGTGTGAAAATTTGATCGACGGTGGACTTTCCTGGGTTTTTTAGGGTCTTGAAAGTTATCTCCATTTTTTCGAGTATTACTCATTCCTTCATAAATAGATGATTCCGCTTTCTCCCAATCATTCACATCATCATCCTATAATCATTTTCAATATTCAATATTCTTGCTATAAGGCTGGTAAGAGGAGACGGACCCTCCATAATTTTCTCTCTTTTCCGTCACTGGCTTAAGTCAACAGGGGCAATCCCCCCACCGACTGGTAGAAAAGACATGTCGGACTAACATATCAAATTATTTATTAACAGAGCCAAAGCAGGTTAAGCCGAACATTCGCAGACAAAAAAGTGACAAATCCCCAGAACTCTATACCTAATACTGATTGACAGTTGATAAATAACATTATATCATGCCTTTGAAAATACAGTAATTTTCTTTCTTGGAAGTTCACTTTAACAATAACTTGTTTTAACAACGTTACTCGAGAATAAGTGGGTACCGTGTGTGTCTGAATTAGTCCGTTGGAGTATTGCGTAATACAATCTTCGCTTTGAACTTAATCCTGTGAAATTTAATTATTTATTTCCATCAAAGATCACATTTTAGAAGGACGAATAATGACATGAATAAATGATTTTGATTTGGTACAACTCAAATTGTGTGTCATATATTGAAGGATATGTTTTGTAATCAATGTATGTATATATGTTTTTAATTTATATAGCAAACATTACTACAATTGGCTGTATATCCTCATATAGTACCACCATGTATCTTCCCATTTTTATCCTTCTGTATGCGAATTCAGGAAAATATATATGGAATGGGGTGGCTTATTGTGTTAATTTGTAATGTTATCCTGACAATGTAACTACTTAGAGCTAACGTAGGCGCGTCTCTTTGTCTTCTTAAAGTAATCGTAAAATGAAACCTCAACGACCCTTAATGGCATTCGTTGCTACTTCATTTGGCACTTTTCGGGAGTCAAGTACGAAAGGCGTCGATGTTCATGTAAATTATGGTAAGAGGGGAAGCCACAATGATACGACCAATTTAAAAGATAATTAAAGACCGTGAGTTTTTATAGACGCACATTTTATTTCGTAGAGATAAAGACGAAAGTGACGGAGTAATTAACTTATGCGCATTTGGAACTGTAAAAGCTTTTTCTGATAAGCCTCCTTCTAGAACTTGTTGTGATCCTTTGAAACATGAGATTGTATTTTTGGCTTGGCAATTCACATGGCTTTTCAATAAATTTATTCAGTCGTCACGTCTGCCAAGGTTTTGAGTCTTTTTTCTGTTTGCTTTTGCTTTGCTAATCGGATGGGCTCTTTCAATTTAAATATTGCTTTTCCATCTTCAATTTCATTGTCGCATCTGATGCTGTCAATGTCAATAATGCTACGAATATTTTATCATTTCTAAATAATGTCATTTTGTGTAAAGTATTTTCCCTATTTATTGACTATAGGTTCAATGACTGCCAAAATAAAGGTGAATAAATTGAAGAACCTTCTATTGTTCCTGATCTACATATTTAAATGTTTCACTTTAATATACCCTTAAACTGATTTTATTTAATTTAATATCACAGTGTGGGTGACTCGGCGCTTCATTATTGAGCGAGAGATTCCGAGTTAAAATATAGAAAAGTAAAAACAGCATTTAACGTTTTTTGGCTTCGATAGTTAACCTCGTCTCGCGGTAACTGGTTTCGAGTTGTAAAAGTTTTTGCTTTGATAACACTTTTCGAATGACAGGCGATCGGTTTGCAATTTACTGCCTAATCAATCAAACACAATGTAAAACGAGACGGCAGATTTCTCGCGTTGTTGGAGCGGAATTTGGTAATTTTGTGATGTTGCTCGCTTTGCAATTTGTGTAATTCTATATTTTTATGGCAGCATTAAGCATTTGCAATTTATTCCTCAATTATAGTCTATTTTTATTCAACAAATTCATTTTTGCTGTCAAATAGCATAATTTCCACGCCATTAATACTTACTTACTTACTTAGGTGGCGCCACAGTCCGGGATGGGCCTGGGCCTTAACCAACACGCCTCTCCAGATGCGCACTCCAAGTTGGTTGAAGTCGCCTTCCACTTATGCGCGCCACCTAAGGCGATGTCTTCCTCTACTGCGTTGTCTCTCCGGGTTAGTCTCGAAGACTCTACGGGCCGGTGCATTTGTTCCCATCCGCTCTTCGTGTTCTAGTCTTAAACGACTTACTTGCAGTTTTTTTTTACCAAGTCGATGTCGCTGTACAGCTCGTATAGTTCGTCGTTGAATCTGCTTCTCCAAAGCCCGTCAACGCAAACGGACCGAAAATTCCACGAAGAATCTTCCTCTCGAAGCGACCGAGGATATCTTCATCCGTTTTAGATAGAGTCCAATCTTCAGCGTCATAAAGCAGGACTGGAATGATCAAGGTCTTATACAGAATCTCCTTAGTTGCTCGGGATAGGACTCTACTACTCAATTGCCTTCTTAGCCCAAAGAAACAGCGGTTGGCAAGAGTTATTCTTCGTTTAATTTCTTCTGAGATGTTGTTGTCAGAATTTATAGCAGGGCCGAGGTAGAAAAAGTCTCTCACCACCTCAAAGTTATAGCTGTCTCGATCGTGACGTTTTGTCCGATTCTACGATGTTGGGTGTCCCTTCTTGTTGAGAGCATATACTACTTGGTTTTGCCCTCGTTGACCGCTAGACCCATTTTAGCCGCTTTCGTTTCTATACTAGCAAACGTACCAGTCACAGGTCGCTGTGTTCTACCACTTGTGTCAATATCATCGGCGGCGTATGCAAGTAATTGGGCGGACTTTTGAAAGATCGTGCCTTGTGTGTTGGCCTGTAAGTTTCGGAAAATTCTTTCAAGTATGATGTTGAAAAAGTCGCACGACAGCGCGTCACCTTGTCTAAATCCTCTTTTGACATCAAAGGTTTCGGTGAGGTCGTTACTGACCTTGATGCAGCAGCGAGCTTTCTCAATCCTCATCCTACACAATCGAAAGAGTTTTGCAGGAATGCCAAAGCTAGACATGACTCTGTATACCTCGTCTCTATACATGCTGTCGTAAGCGGCTTTGAAATCGATGAAAAGATGGTGGGTATCGATTTGGACTTCTTGGGTTTTTCCAAGATCTGCCTAAGTGTGAACATTTTATCGACGGTGGACTTTCCTGGCCTAAAACCGCACTGATAGGGGCCAATCAGGTTATTTACAAAGGGTTTAAAGCGTTCACACAGTATGGCAGACAGGATCTTGTATGCGATGTTAAGGAGACTGCTACCTCTGTAGTTGGCGCAGTTGAAGGGTCTTCTTTCATATGGACCGGGCAAACGATGCTGAGATTCCTTTCATCAGGCATGCATTCATCTGATCAAATTTTGGAGATGAGTTATGGTGCATGCTCTCTACCAAGTCATCTCCAGCTGCTTTAAAAAGTTCGACAGGTAGACCATCAGGTCCTGCAGCTTTGTTGTTCTTTAGCTTGGATATTTCTACCCGTACTTCGCTTTGGTCAGGTGGACGGAAGTTTTGTCTATAGTCCTCTATATTGAGTGGTACGCTCTGCCTAACTTTAAATCATACTAGCACAACTAAATTAGTTCAGCTGTTTACACATAAAATCTACTAGGTATATTTATTTTCAATGTTACTCCTCACATTTGATCATTCCAAAAGCAGCTACAACCTACAAGAGCTGGTCCACGGAATTTAAATGAGAGGGATAAAAGGGTCATTCTAAACTCTATCCTATCATTCTAAGTTTTGAGGGAAAGAAGTTCATTATCGAATGATTACGTTGGATGAACTTTTGTTGGTTTTAATTTGAATATGGCATTTATGTATTCTTAGAGCAACGATCGAATTGAACCGAAATATACTACGAGAAAAATCTAATCAATGTGTCCTACGAAGTTTCCGGCTTAATAAGGCAGGCAGCATTTAAATACGTGTTGCGTCCATTTTGAAATGCGTGTTTTTACATTTAAAATTTTTTTTTTAATAAGCCTTACCAATATTGCTTCCTATTTAATCCTATATGTTTTATGTACATTTTGTGATCAAATTAAGTAGCATACCTATCTTTCTATTTATTCAAAAATAGCGCAAGCGCATGTATCTCGACATAAAAAAAATAAAAAATAGGCGGCGCGACAGGCGGTAGACACCCAAGGCCTAGCTTCTCACAACCATTCGTTTTGTCTGAGTTTCTATTTTTGGAACGAATGGAAGGGACCTACAATTTTATGCCGAATCCGAACGGCTGAATTGAGAAGCTTTTTTCAGGACAGTCATACTCTCGGATGTTTGTCAGACGTTCGCGAGAGGTGGCGCAGTAGAAAAAACCTTAAGATGTAATTTGTGTTTTTCCGGGGATCGAACCTGGGATCCCTCGCACAGTAGTCCAGCACACTAACCACTGCGCTACTGCGCCCACATCTCGACATACTGAAAGAAAATCTACGCCCATCAGTAGAGAAATTAAGTTTGGGTCCTGGCTAGATATTTCAGCAAGATAACAACCCTAAGCACACCGGTCAAAAAGTGAAGGAATGGTTGTTATACTTTGCTCCAAGAAATTTAAATTTTCCCCAGAGAGTGTGGACTGAAAGGTAATAAAGCATTTGTGGGACTATTTAGAAAAACAGCTCCCTTAACACCGACTTTCGTCAAAATCAACTCTTAAAGAAGCTCTCCAAATACAATGGGAACGTGTACCCGAAGATTTTGCGCAAAACGTGGTCTCTTCTATGCCACGTCGACTACAAACGATTATTATTTTAACGATATTGCTTACTTCTTTTTAACCTCAATAACTCCCTAAACTCCAACTTTCTTTTGTTCCCCACTCCAGTTCAGTCGCTTGTTACCACCTCCCGTTTCCTGTCGCTTCTTCGTTTCATCGCTGATCGGAAGTACTGCCCTACGAGGGACAGGAAGTTTCACTTAAAAAAAACACGTTTCTTGCGTCTAATAAGTGCCACACGTTTATATAACTCACAATTTCATCAAAATGTTTCTTAAATTTATCATTGCCAAATCACCACCTTTATACCGATGAGTGCTGCTAATCACATAGTTAAAGAGCATTTGGCAAACATATTCCAAAACCATTACCATGCATCGAAATGTGTTCGTCAAAATTCTTCGCAAAAACTTTTTCCTTCATACTAAAACCAGCTGTAACCGCGGAAAAAGTAATTTTTAATATACTTAGACCTACTGACTCTCTCGCTTTCGTCATTTCGTAACTTCAAGCATCTTAAGCGGATCTAAGAAGTTTACGACTCTTTGCAGAGCGCCGTAAGCTATCACAACTTTAGAATTAATGTGCCGTTACCAAGGCAAACTTAATAATAATGCATTATTTTGCATTAATAATTAGTTTCTCTTCCAATTATAGTTGCACATAAAAAAAGAAAAAAAAAACTTTTCTCAAGTTCCCACAAGTTAATATCTATTGTGAACTACATCACCGCAGGATAAGTGCCTACGTGTGAACATTCCGGGGGAAGAAGTAAATCTTCGCAAATTTGCATTTTTTCTTCTGTTTTTTTAGTCTCAGATGTAAGTGAAAAATATTGCACAAGGGAAACTTTTAGTAGAAATTTAATTGAGTAAAAAAAAAAGTAGCTAAATACTCACTATCCCATATAGCCCTTAGCGTTACATAAGTGGATGATCCTACTCGATGATTTCATGGAGACGAAATTAACGTTAACAGCGATCACAACCAACCGAACACCAGCCAACATCCTTCTGTGTCCCATTTAACCGCAGAAATCTCCTTAAATAATCTCAATAATTTATTCAAATGACCAAGTTTAATTTTACGATTTAAGAAAATTGCTACTGCTGCATGGCATAATACGGTCGTTTTTGTGTATGTATTTTTTTCGCGGCAACGCTTTCGGTTGGAGACTATATTAAAGTTTAATTTCCACTTCCTTGTGCCAGGCGTGGTGTTCGACTTTGTGTATACCTTCTTCCTGATGTATAAATGTATAGCGGGTGTGCGGATAAAATTAACACATTTCTGTGATTAGGGGGCTCATTCATTCGCATTCACTGGTATTCACTCCCCTTGAACGCACTTTTCACGCGCTATTCTGAGAGGGTGGGTGTTTGGAACTCATACTTTATCAAACAGCATCGTGGGGAGAGATATTGCCTACTGAGTCATTTCACAGCGTGAGCAAAGTGTAAGTGACCAGAGAAAATCTCAGTTTTGTAGTATTTGCTGTTTTGTCTCTCAATTATTTACGCAGTCGTGGGTCAAAATTTGCCCGAAACTAGAAAATTAAATTGCGAGAAAGTAAAAAGGAGAGTAAAAAGGAAGCAAAAATCAAAGTTCTGCTCGTTTAAACACTTTTAATGGGTTTTAATATTTTATAATGCTATTTGTGCAACTATCCCTTCATGCAATGCAACGTCAGTATTCCCTTTTAGCCTTAGGTTTTATTTTCCATCACAAAAATGTAGATACGCCTGGAAAATATTTCGTTTTTCTATGGGCTTCTCTTTTTTTTTATTTTTTTTAGTTTTGTTTTTTCGATTTGTAGGCAATTGGTTTTAATTTCATTACCATATTGTAGCTGTGAGGCGCAAACAAAAATGCAATACGGTTGAATTGCCTACCTTTATCGGAACTTACACACCTTGACCTTAGTAATCTGACTAAAATACTCTACAAGACTTCCTTATCAGCATCAAAACCAAATGGCGCTCAACTGAAGTCTTCATAGTTTTCGAATTTTAGCCTCCGACTCATGGTTCAGGGATAATCTCAAATTTAATCTGAGCCTATGTCTACCTGTTCCAGATCCCACAGCTCGTCTTGAAGGCCTGCGCTTAACGTAACCCAACCACCGAAGTATGGACCGCTCCGTTTGGAAAAGTAGTGTATTAGTATTTCGAAGTTCAAAATTGATTGCATTGTCTTGTGAGAGTTTTGACTGCAGCTTATGTTGAAATTCCCCTTGCTGCATCGGTTTTGATATCTATGCATAACTAAGGGCTTTCGTCACTTTCTGGCAGTGCAAAGGCGCTTTTGGCAAGACATGGGTCTTATCTCCTGAAAGGGTAATTTGGATCTATACGGCAATGGTAAGACCACTTCTCTCATATGCATCGGTTGTATGGTGGAACAGACTTTCGCGGAAACGTGTTACTGCCTCTTTTGCCAAACTTCAAAGAACGGTTTGTCTTGGCACTTTGATAGCACAGGGGCCTTCCCTAGCACTCCGAGCTCTGCTCTGGATACTATGATGAACCTCTCCCCCCTTGATATTTTGATCGTGGGGTGTACGCTGAAAACCATCTCTCGGTTAAAGAGAGGTGGCTTTTGGTACCACGCGCGTTGGAATTTCGAAGAACTTGTGCGAGAATTATCCTTTGACCCCTGTCTTAGGAATAGTCCATCTGACGAAATGACACCAAAAATCCTACTGCGAACAAACTACCACGTCTAATGCCATCGTGTATTCACGGATGGCTCCAAAACCGGACAGGGGTCTTGTTTAGTTTCCAGGTCACACTGGTCACTAAACCGGGCTGGGTTCAGAAGAAGCTCTCTCAGGACCTGAACCTGCGTTGGGTCTGCCAGCAACGGTGATTAGGTCATCCACATCCATTGATACTTGGGTTTCTCGTGAACACTAGTATCGGTGGCGTGACTGTATAGACAGACCAAACGACTGCGTCCGGACATCTGCAAAAGTTCCGCGTCTTTCCTTCTGTCTCTCAGGAGAATCGATTGCAGACTGCTTGTGGGCGTCCTTTCGGGCCACCAAGCTATTGCCAAACACATAAATCTATTGGGCTTGAGCGACACCACCATCTGTCCTGTCCTGCTTGGTGGACAGGACGACGATACAGCGGAACA
The DNA here is from genome assembly GCA_955612985.1 of Cheilosia scutellata. NCBI lineage: Eukaryota > Metazoa > Arthropoda > Insecta > Diptera > Syrphidae > Cheilosia > Cheilosia scutellata. Next base: position 111,012,290 of record OY015311.1, read on the forward strand.
CTTCCTCTGTAGTTGTCCTGCCTTTGCTCGCAACAGGTGGCGGATCTTTGGGGCTGACGTGGTGAGTGCCGAACATCAAAGCTCTTCTTCACTGAAGCCCCTTCTCATCTGTCTTCGAAAGACGGGAAAACTAAGTACAGTAAAGTAAGGTATCTATTTGGCAGTACAATGGACCAGTAGTTGTGTCTTTTTCCACACTCTTCTCGTGTTTTTTTGTTTATCCTTCCAAGACTATAAGTTACTCGCAAAGCTTACGGCCAGCTCTTGCAGCAGCTCTGGAATGGCGTCATTCTTGGCTGCTTTGCGAGCCTGCACTCTTTAAACTCTAACACTAGGTTAGGTATAGTAGTCACCAAATGAAACCCAGCACATTTGTGGCAGCTTTTTAAATGCCAAAAGTTGGCTTTGTTGCTATTGCCACTTGTCATTTGCGCTTAATGCTGGTGGCTAGAGGTCTCTGCCGATAGTAGCCTTTCATGGTACAGAATCTGCTCGATGTTGGGGCATGACGGATAATTAGTTCTTTGGAGGGGTCAGAGTTTGTATTGGCTACTCCAATACACTGGAGGCATTTCCGGCCTGAATTGAAATTTGATCAATTTGGTTGAAATTGGGTGTCAGCAATGGTGACAATTTGCCCCGCACCAAATCCCATTAGTATTAATCTGTTGTCGCACTGGCTATGTTTTTGGACTCTAAAACTAAATATGCATTCCTTTTCGAGCAGTTCGGATACGACATTCGATTTGTGGCTCTTTCCACTATACAAATGGTTCCGAAAAACTTTGCCTAGGTTCTGTATACACCTATTTATTTGTTTAAAATTTATTAATTTTATATACAGACACAGACTAAGGTAGGTACCTACAAAAGATGCACAGTGAAATTAGTAGCTATGTCCTTGTCCATGTTTCTATACGAATATCTTGCTTTTCAACATTTTAACAAATTATCACGAAAGCGCAATTTCTACAATTCGCATTCGAGTTCAAGCCGTTCATTTAAGGGCATAAATGAAATGCAAAGCATTCTAACACTATATACCAAAAATATATACATAACATAACATTTTCTCTTTGCAAAGTAAAATACGTTTAATTGTCCTTTATTAATGGCAAATGACTTGCCCCTCATCTATATATTACTCACTCTGGCTAGTCTGTTTCTGTTACTACCAACTGCCCACCATTCCATTAAAAGTCTCCTCAAATACTTGAAAGCGTCGAAAGCCAAGCGTAAAATACACAAACACTTATAAAGTCACACTATACCATCGGAAGAGTGCCATACATTTTCCATTAAAAGCCATTAGGACTTTGCCATATACTGTAAGCACAGCGCTTAATGAGCGTCCAGTTCCCAGCAATGTATTCACATTAATTGTCACAATTTATTACATACACAGTACCTATACGAATGGCAAAAAAAAAAAATATTTCGTTGACTGTATTTTGTTTTCGTATTCTTTTCGTACCTTTCGTCACTGGGTAATAGTTGCCCAGGGACAAAGAATAATTACCACTTTTTCTTTCTTTGCTTTGTCTGAGAAACAAAGTAATAGCACCTGTGCAAAGTATTAGTAGAATGAATAAGTGAAAAGGATTTACCGCGCTAGATGGGATAAATGTTGGAAAAAAATATTGTATTGAAGCCGTATTAAGGACAACGGGGTTTATGATCAGACCCATGCTATCGCTATGATGGATTTAAGCTTTAGTGCTTACGAATTTCAATGGGAAAATATTAAGTAATTCGCGCCATGTTTTTGCAAGGAAGAAAAGGATAGTTATTGTATCTCTAGTTATTTATGAAATTCAGAATTTTATCGGACGACTACTGCAACATAAAGTAGCAACTTTTTAATTATCCTCATCATACACCCACATCAGAAATGTCCAACTGGAAATGTTTCCCTCAAACTTGGTTTCTTTTTCTGTTTATTGTCGATACTACTAATCGATTGATTCCAGCATAATGGAAAGTTTTTGTTCGTTTAAGTTTTAACTTAAATATTTCAACTTAATTTCAAAGTTTTCAACTTAAATAGTACTAAACGTGCTTTGCAGGGAATGGCCGCATACAGATCACTTATTGCCAATTAACTACTACTTAAACAAGCAAAAAAACAGACCTGAGTATAGATTTGAATGAATTGTTATAAAAGATAAAGTTTTGCTCAGACGAAAAGCTTGAACTATAAAAAAAATTAGCTGGAGGGAAATAAGGGTGCAACGTTACTATGTGTAAGCTAGAGGGAATAAATAAATCCCTCTGACACAATAAGGTTGCTTAAGTGATTGCGGGTGATGTTTAGTTTTTCGAAAGTCGACTTTCAGATCAAGATCGAGTCTTTTTAAAGAAAAATAAATAATGTTTTAAGCATTAAGCATAAGTTGTCAATTGGGAAAAACCCTTTGGGTATTCCCGCACTAACTTCATCTAACAAAACTTTAAGTTAGTCTGTTTGGGTTCTAGGTAACAGCCAATAGTCAGGAATTATTTTCTTTACCTACTTTTGGAATCTGGGAACCCTAAGGCTAATGCCACACTCCAAATGGTCGGGCACCCATATATTGTCTGCAAGTCCAGGGAACAATTTCGTTGTTGTCACACTAGCTGCATTTAGACCGCTCAAAAGCTTGCTAATCATGCTTTTTAGTCTAATTTTGTTATCCAAGATAGATACAATTCAAAATAATGTTTTATTTTTATACTGTGTTGCAAAAAGAATAAAAAAAAAATAAAAAAAAGGAAAAAAAGCAAATACAGTAGACGCTCGATATAGTGAACTAATTAAAACCAGGCCTGTTCACCATATCGAAATTGTTCACTATTTCGAGCGGGGGTTTTTAAATGTTCAAATAAGCTAATTTGATATAAATAAACACATACCAACATTTTGTTTACAAAACACTAAAATAACAAAAAAAAATTGTATTAATCTTTAGAAAACACTGAGATGAAGATATATTTTTTTGAGGAACACAGAAATAAATATCATTTTTTTTCCATAATTAAATTTTTAAAAAATAATTTGTCTCCTTCATTAAGTGTCTTATTCGCCATCGCCGAAGACTAACCGCCACCGGTAGGAGCTGACTACATCAGTCAACTTCATTTCGACACTCTAAACATCTCATCAGAGATAGACTGTTAAACTGTTTCGGTCACCATCACCATTCGCCTTTGCTTTCCCTGAAGGAGAAACTCTAACCCTTTTTTTTTTGGTACCAAGCAGTATGGTGGTTTGCTTCAATCAAGCTCTTCTGATCAACACCAGTCTTTGTCTCGGGGACGGGATTTCAAAGTAAATAAACGGGGGGCAGAGTGCTACGGTTACCCTCCATCCTTTTCTTTCAGTAGACAATCCATCCACTGACTTTTGGTCAAGCAGAAGAACAGATTGATTCAACCGCCCATTTCTGCCATGTATCAGTCTCTCTCTCCTCAGTGGTGGACTGTCAGAGGCAATAGACAGGGAGTAGACTGCTACGGTTACCCTCCGTCTATACCCGAAGACAAACCGCCAGCAGGAGATGCTAAATTCAAACACGTTGAACCAACTGAGTTGACTGTAAGTTAACTGTAAGCCATCACGGTAAGATGTACGGAGATACCTTTCTTTAAAAGAAGTTCGTAGGTAGCAATAGAGTTCCCACCTGTAATGTCCGGCCTATAATTTTTCTGGCCACTTTTTGTGTCCCGTTTTTGGGACAGTCTAGGTGGCTAACCTAACCTTCATAACTAAAATATCAAAAAAAAAAAACACAAATGAACGATAAATTGTTTTAAAAAAATTGTTGACATGCAGGCGCATTGCTAAGCTGGAACATTTTTCTTTAACTTTAATTAATAATAATTTATAGTATTAGACATAGACTTACCTTGCCTTTGAAAAATTATATAAAACATTTTGATATAAATTATACGCCTCTTTACGCTCTACGGTTCGTGTACTGTTACTCAAAAGGAGCTCGTGTGGCATTAGCCTAAAAGCTGTAAATTGATCAGCAACAAAAATTTGATCACTGTACCGTGGCAATCGCCTTAAGTTACCTGAGGTCTTGCTTAATACCTTAACAACCTCCAGATAGTGTGGACATCTCAAAAAGTCTGTGAGTTCTGCCGAACTTTTTTTATTGGGTTAGAAAAAACTCCACTAGAGCGCTTAGACTCTACTGGTCCATTGAACTACCAGGAAGCAAATCCAGTATTACTTATTTGACTGGAATTTCTTCGACTTTTGGAGAAGGTCGAGAAAACACTTCAGCGATAAGGCCCGTACAGTATCAGCAAAGACCGGACAATAAAAAGGAAATGATCCCAAGTATTGTCGCTCTCTCCACAAACATCGCAGACAGTGGTATCACTTAAGTCTAGCACACTAAGATGCTTAGCAAAAACTCATTCATTCATTCATTCAATATTCTTAGACTTAATTTTTCGCAATCTGATTCACAATCCTATCACCGGATTGAGGAATTTTTAGTCGCTTTATTTACCGACATGAGTCCCACAATAATACCACGTCAACAGTGAATAACCGAGGGATAATAAGTCTACAGCAAAATATCTAAATATCAGCTTCAAAACTGTGTGTAGGTCCTTAATGAACATAGCACCCTTTGCGTAGATTACTTTGTATTCTTTTGCTATAATAGACATCCTTATTGAGTTGACCTGAATTTTGAATTGGCACATTGATTGAGTGGGCGCATTCCCAATACTGATGTACACATTATTACCCTGGTAAATCAAATACCCAAAGGAATATGTATATAAACTCAAACATATATGTATGCCAGAGGTATAGTGTTACAATTTTATTGTTATTACTTTTTATTTCCCATATTGAACCATAAGTCATGCTCATACACCTATAACAACTTCGTATTGACATAATAAATTACAAAAGCAATTTCTTCTTCTTTTTTTTACTTGCCAGGTAACAATCTGCCATTGCAAAGTAAATCAAACGTATCGGAAATTTTCTACGCGATCGACATCCTTTTTCCCAATTCTTGGTTTCGGACGACGCGGAAAGGCGCAAAAATCTCACAAGCATTGGCTCAGTGGAAAGGCCGGAGGTGGCCCCAGTACCGGTGGCAATGGAAATCCATTAAAATCTGGAAGAGGACATGTTCCCGGCACCGGATCGAATCAATACCACAACCAGAGTACGACAGGACTACATCAACCGCCACAGCAATTACCGGCACGGCCCTTTCAACGGCATTTGGCAATGAATCTAGAAAACGACATGTACTACACAGTGGACTTTAGTGAACACTCACAGCACTCCCCTCTAATACAGTGAAGTGGAGCGTGCATATAGGCTTGTAACAATGTTGCATTAATCTAAAAACACATTAACACGAGTGTATGAGTAAATTTAGGACAAAAAAAAAATAAAAACAAAAAAGTAAATAAATTAAAAAAAAATATTAACTTTAGATATGCAAATTTGCCTTTGTTTACTGCAAAAAAACAAGTCCACACAATGTGAACGTTGGTTAAGTGTATTATGTGAATAATTTAGTTTTATTTCCAACAAAAAAAAACACACACACTAAGCAAATTCTTAAATTAGCAAAACTAACTGTTCTAATTTTGATATTTGATAATATATTTAGTAATTGAAAATAGAAACTAAAAGAAACTTAGTAGTAATTTAACGATAATCAGAATTGTAAGAAGAATACAAAAACCATGCTCAAGATGCCAAAGAAAAATAAAAATTTTAATTTTAATTAAAAAAAAAATCAAAAAACTAAATAAATTTTTAATTACAAAAAGAAAAAAAAAATCGTGACTAGATGATAAGGCTTTTATTTAAAAAGACAGCAAAATTATGGTAAAAATGTGTAATTATCATATAATATGAGTGGTGCCATTTCTAACCCCTAATCTCTCTGACATGTGAGAGAGAATATTTATTTTTTTGAACAACCCTGGTTAAAGTTGGTTTTCTGAGTATGATATGTTGAAATGCAAAATTTATGTGAACAAATTTAGTAGTCCAGTAGATATAATTAAGTTGTGTATTTTTTTTTTTTTTTTATTTATAAATAATTATGCTTAGTACCTGCTGTGTAGTACACAATTTATTGTACTTAAAAAGCTGCTGTTGAATATTGAATATATGATTTCAGTCCATTGTTTAAAATAAAATTTAAAAAATTTCTTATTGAATAAAACTTACACGAGATTGTCCTAAGGGGGAAGTATGTCTGGGGCTTTGTTTTTAGCTAAAACTTTGATGGCGTTTTAACAAGTCAAACATAAGCCTTGATTTTATAATTGTACGATGTCAAAGTTGTTCTCGGAAATTTTAATGCCAGATTCGACAGGGAAATTATCTTTGGCTTGTTGGTTGGTGAGCATAAAATCCAGGGAACGAACAACAGATGACGGTTACCGACTAGTCAATCTTGTAGGTGGTATCTGCTCACAATTTGACTCTCTCCATTTGGTCAAACCGCGAACCCAATTAAACGAAACTTGACATGCATCCTACATACTCAACGTGAACATAGTCATAAGGAGCAACTGGCGATTCTGAAAATGATCTTCATGCTGCTGGATTAGGAGCTCCATTGTTTCCACTAGAAAAAGCTGCAAACCGCTCAAAAAAAGAAATTCGTCGCTGGATGCCGTATTTTAGAGCGGAAAAACGACTTGGAAGTTGCAACTGAAGTATTCCAATTGTCTACGGATGGATCCATAATGGATGGAGGAGCGGGGGCTGGTATTTATTCAGAAGAGCTGTGAATTTGCCGACTGAAATCCTTAAAATTTACCAAGTTTCGATTCGATTTTAAAAAATCCTGAAATCCTTAAAATTTAGCTACACCTTAAAATTTACCGAGTTTCGATTCGATTTTAAAAAGAACGGTCGGCATAGGTATTAGCTCAGGAGTGTTCCTGTTAAGATTGGTCAAAATTGGACAAAGGCGTGGCGCCTCCCATACAAAAAAAAAAACATTCAAATTCTTATACATATCTCAGCATGAACGTATTAAGAAGGCCGCTACTGCACTTTACTCCTGCAAAATTATCTTGGGCCTCAGATGGGGCATCAGCCCGATAATGCACTGGTTGTATACAGCAGTAGTCAGACCGATACTCATGTTCGCAATCATCGTCTGGTGGCCAGCGTTAGACAAAATAAGCTATACCTCTCTCTACTTAATATAGAAACGAAAGAGTGAAATGTGTCTGTGTGACTTAGGTACATTTAGGTGCCAGTTCGTTGAACTGTAAAAATTATTAAATAATTAATAAATTAAACTTTTGTAAAGAGAAATTTTTGTTTTTTTAATGCGAATGTGGTTTTCGTCTCCTTTTGTTTACAAAATTACACCCTAGGTCCAGATCCGACGAGTGAAGAGATAGTAGAAATCAGAAACTCTAAGGAGTCCTTGAAAAACGTATTTTAAGTAATATCTATTAGAGCAACAGATGACGAAAATTTCCATATAAAATGATATATGCCTCTATTATGTAAGACAACTACAACTAAAGTTGAGTTGTCATTTGTTTTTATTTAATTCAAAATTCGGTATTGTCCGTATTGTAATACACAACCTTGATAGAAAAGTTGTCCGTCAAAATACAACAAAGATGGTAGTTGTTGTCTATAAGTTGTTAGTTACTTTGGGTTGTGTGAAAGTTGAGTTGAATTGAAGACAACTCAACTAAGTTGAGTTGAGTTGTCTTACATAATAGGGGCAATAAGCTATATAAGGAAATGTTTAATAACGTGAAGATTAAAAACTATTTATTAGTTGGTGATCCCCATATTGACTTCAAATTGACGAAATTCACTTTGCTTTTCAGTTTGACCATCAGGCAGGTGCAGGGCAGACTAAGGTGACATCGCGGCAGGCCAAAATGCGTTACAAAAGTCACAAAGCAAATTACTGTTGCGGTTGCCATTTCGTATAGTCCCATAAGCGATGTTTTCCTATTACACCTCCCAGGACAGCCGATCCAACTTTGTACAGAGGTATTCGTTGAAAATGTTGCCTAAATATTAAATCAACGTTTCAAAATCTCGCCAAGAGATAGCACCACTAAAATATCATAAAAAAAAAACTTCCCACAAAAAATTTTCGTTGAAATTTTATTTTATTTTATTAAAAATTTCCATTTCACAATGCCTCTGTCATTATTGAGAAAAGAAGAGAATATTTTTCTGCACACTAAAATAATACTTTTTTTTATATAAAATTCGAACAATCTACAACAAAATAATAATAGCTATATCAAGAAATTATTTTTCTTCTTTTCTAATGCCGGTTCGCTGGAAAAATATCACTTTATCATGTAGCATTATTTGTCTTATTTTTTGACTCTTCTATGCTTTTGCCGTTCGTATGTGACGACAGATTTCCATCTATTGATGTATTCTTTAGTTTCGTTTCAGCATTTGCTGATTCTGTTTCCTCTGGAATTACTTTTCGAGTACCGTCGTCCTAGAAATGAAAAGAAACATAATTTTCAATGAAAGATGAAAACGAATTTTAATTAAACAAATTATATATCCATGCATAACGAGATATTGCATGCAATATAGTAGTGGCTATATAATATTATTCAATATTCATATGTAAAATATTTGATATATGTACATAAGAATTTATATAAACATTTTCACGCGATACCTAGACCCAGCACATACAAGGAATGCAGTCAAAATAGCATCGAAATATATTATCTTTTAGATGACTTTCGATGCGAAATTAATTATTACCAGGCTTTCTAAATAGGTTTAGCAGTTAAAGACAATATATATTGCATTAACATTAGAGACGTCTCAGCACAATATGTTTTTTAGGGCGATAAGCATTACACCGCTCTGGCGAGTCAGAAAAAAAAACACATCAGAGAAGAGCTCATATTACATAAGGTCGACGTATACGACGTATTCAGGTAACCAAAGATGTGAATTATAGTAGAAATGTTAAGTTCCTCTTTAAAAAAATACAAAGTTTTTCCAAGTATACCTACTATACCAATATTAATAAGGTTAGTATTACAATCTAACTAAACATTCCTCTTTCAGCTACAATATTAATTTGCTTTACAAACGCTGGAGTAGGTACCTCAATTTTATTTCTTCACATAGAGAGAAGCTTAGAAAATTTTTTAAGAAAATTTCATCGACTGGAGCATAAATAAGAATATACGACCAACCCATCGTATAAAATGTATGCACCTATTTGGTGTCACACTCAGTCACAGCCAATTCTGAAACAAGATGACAAGACCATATTACCAATATGGTCACCGTTCACCGTCTTCAAAGTTAAGAACTAAAATAGCCTGAAGCAACTCCTGATTAACTATAAAGAACAGGTTTCGAATATTGCTCCCACATTGAGCGCAGTAGTTAATGCGCTGGATTACTGAGCGAAAGGATTCAGGTTCAAATCCCACAAAAACATTAATTAGGTACATCTTAAGGTTTGTCCACTGGCCACCTCGAACGTCTGAAAAACAACGTCTGACAAACAACAACCGAAATCATATCTGTCTTGAGAATGCTTCTTATCTGAACCGTTAAAATTCCTCATAAATAGTTGTAAGTCCCAATCTAACACCATATCTACAACCTCTAGCGCACAAAAGACCAATCGCTTCCCTGGCTCAGTGATTATTTTGCTGGAATACTGTGTGAAGTTCGATCCCCGGAAAAACACAAATTACATCTTAAGGTTTTTTCCACTGCGCCACATCTCGCGAACGTCTGACAAACATCCGAGAGTATAACTGAAAAAGCTTCTCAATTCAGCCGTTCGGACTCGCCATAAAATTGTAGGTCTCTTCAATTCGTCCCAAAAATAAAAACTCACACAAACGAGTGGTTGTGAGAAGGCTAGGGTGTCTACACGCCTGTTGAGCCAACTAACTATTTATTTCTAAAGGGCCCGCCATCTAACGTTTTTTTTTTTTTTTTCAACTAGTGCTTATTTCACGGGCTATACAGCGACGCTGACCTGGTCAAAAAGCTAAAAATTCAACGGCTGAGATGGCTGGGACACGTGGAGCGTATGGACAATAACGCACCAGCCCGACGAGTCTTCGAATCCACCCCTGAGGGACAACGCAGCAGAGGAAGACCCCATCTTAGGTGGCGCACACAATTGGAGAACGACCTCAACCAACTTGGTGTGCGCAACTGGAGGCAGCTAGCGAGGGACCGAGTTAGCTGGAGGGGCTTGTTGGTTGAGGCCGTGGTCCACCCCGGACTGTAAGCGCCACCAAAAGTAAAGTAAGCTTATTTCGCGAATGGTAACACTTATGTCGTTTTCGATTGGTAATCCAGAAGCGTCCGGAAGAACTCTCCGCGATTCTGAATTCAAATCCAGAAGCAAATTTCTCTTCTTTTCAGTAGAAGAACTGTCAGTTGAGTGCCAATCGAACGCTTTCAGAAGCATTCGGATTGCTTCCGGACGATTCTGGATTACCAATCGAAAACGACATAAGCTCATGTCTGATTTGACAGATAATTAGTTTTATCCTTCCGCTGAACGAATATGGTTGTGTATACGCTTGAACAACGCTGGGAAATATTGCGACATTACTTTGAAAATCATGGTAATGTTGCAGAATGTGTGCGAAAATTGCGTACGGATTTTGGAAGAAGAGAAGCACCGTCAGCTCCGTATGTTCGTTATCTCGTGAAAAAAGTGAAAGAAACTGTCATCCTCATCGATAAACCAAAGCGTGAAAAGCCAAAAACAGTGCGTACACCCGAGAAAATTGCTGCTGTGGCAGAAAGTGTGCGTGAAGCGCCATCAACATCAATTCACCGTCGTTCTCAACTATTGAACATTTCGGAGACATCATTGAGACGAATTTTGCATAAAGACCTTGGTATGACACCATACAAAGTCCAATTGGTTCAGGAGTTGAAGCCAACTGACCATCCAATGCGTTTTCGCTTCGCTAAGTGGGCCTGCGATCGAAGATCGCATTATCTATCAGCCGCAGAGCTGATGTCGTTTGGCCACCGCGGAGCTGCGATTTGAGACCGTTGGACTATTATTTGTGGGGTGCCGTGAAAGATAAGTGTTATGCCAGAGACAATTGATGCTTTAAAGGACAATATTCGTGAAGCCATTGGTGAAATACAGCTGCACACAATCGATAATGTGCTTAAAAATTGGACCGATCGTGTAGGCTACTGCATGGCCAGCCGAGGCAGCCATGAATGAATGAAATTATTTTCCATTATTAACCGGAAGGATTGTACTTTCAAATAAAAAAAGAAATTTGAGAAAATATTCAGTAGTTTTTTTTTTATAGCATTTTCAAAAAAAAAAAGTTATTTGGCGGACCCTTTATTTATTTTTTACATACCATGGCAGATATTTCGAGGAACTAAACGAAAGAATTTCTCCAAATGCAATAACATAATACTCAAACAGTGCACTTGACAACCACGAGAATACCACTCATACAAAGCTCCCTTAACTCTAGGACAATACGATTTTTGAACTTAGCAGCACCGTAACTATAACTTGCAACAATTTAAAGGCTTTACGTAATATCTGCCTTCAAGCACCCCTGGAAGCTGCTGAAGCTCTGTAAGTTCATCTTTCCAGAGCGAAGTATTTAAAAAACTAAACCAAATGACTTTATATCGATTTATAAAACCAACTGCCCATGAAGTAGTGCCAAACGTTAGCATAGTGTTTGTGCATTTGTGTGTGATTATACCCACGCAGAAGGAACAAAAATTAAACAAGAGACAATAATTCGGGCTCTTGGATTTCGCGACGTCATGCGGCGCAAGTCCAAATTAAATGTAGTAAAATTCAACTTTCTTCAGCTTCAAGAGATGCTCAATTTAGAAAAAATATTTAGTGAAAAAAATCGAATAAAATTTGCATGCATAGGATCTTTATATGTTTTTATTAGGTCACTCAAATTTGTTCATATGGAAATTTTAGTTCCCAAATTTATAAATAAATTGAAATTGAAATTACAAATGACAAATTGGTTATTGAAGGAAAGGACAGACATATTCGGAGGAGCATGCGCATGACATGTATAATAGGGTGTGTCACTGTAGTATGGCGAAAAAAAAAAGTTGTTAATTGTTTAATCTAATACCTGCCAAAAGTTGAATTGGGATCTTAGGCTTCAGAATATATAAAAAAAGTTGCGATTTTGATGAACTTTTGGCTCTCTCAAACCAGCTGAAGTTTTGAAAAAAATGTTTTTTAGTACTTTGTTGGTTTATTGTTCAGATAATGTTTAATGTAAATTTTTGTAAAAAAAACAATTGAAATCGTTAAACATAAATTGCTTTTAGGAAATAAAACGAAAAACATAGATATAGCTTAATGCATTTATTATTTATTATTACTAGCTGTAGCTACCCGGCTTTGCCCGTACTCAGGAATTGCCTCTGACGACAATCTACATCAATATTTTAAATTTAAAACTTTAGCTCCCACGACTGTCGAGCAATAACGTTTGCAGTTTCTTATTGGAAGTGCCAAGCCCCTTTTCTCGATCCCGCCCATAGTATTTTTCGATTAATTTTCGAAATATCGGGAAAAAGCGTTTGCAATGTTTTTTTTGTATGGGAGGTGCCATGCCCCTTTGTCCAATTTTGACAAAACTTCACAGACAAAAACTCCCGGATGAATACTTCAGATGGCCTGCAAATTTGAGCTAAATTGGTTCAGTTGTTTCCGAGATATAAGATTTTATATGTTTTTTTTTATGGGAGGTGCCACGCCTCTTTGCCCAATTTTTTTCCCTATCTTCTTCTTTGGGCCAATACAAATCCATCAAGCTCAAAATAGTGAAAATCGAACGATCCGTTCTCGAGTTATGAGTGCACACACGGGCGGCTGTTTCTTTTATATTTTAAAGAAGATTGTATTACTCGAAATGCGTTTACCGGTGTACAGAACGAGTAGTTGTAAAATATATTTATCTTTCAATGTGTCGGTATTTGACAAACAGTATAAAATTTATGCATTTACATTATTTTGAGCAGGGCTTAACTTTAGTTTTGGATATCGATTTAAAAAAAATATAGCGCACCAATAGCATATTGCCTAACAACTTTTTCGGAATTTCAAGGTCATTGAGGGAGCCAAAAGTACTAACCAAAATAAAAACTATAAATGTAGTTTTTCATTTAACTCAGCAATGCAACTTTTGAAAACTAATAGACTTTAAAATTCTAAAGTTTAAAAATATGACACACCCTAATGTATGATTGCTTTCATAATTAGTACATATTAAATTAATTGAAGATAGTTTAAGTTAATTATCTGCGCTTAATTCGAATGGGACGTCACAACTCCCTTGGTTAGAAATACTGCTGAAAAATTATATATTCTTATGTCATTTAGAAAATGGCATGTGGCAGGTGGAAATAACGAAAAACTACTTATCATTGCGCTGGCTGAAAGCGCTTGTTAATGACTGACAAATAATTTACAGGAAACGTGGAAATATGTACTAGCTAATGTCGATTTCCATTGGATAAGAAAAATCACTTTTTTCAGATTCAGATCACTTTTGCGAATCTCGATTCGAGAATGAGATTCACACATACTTTCACTACTTCCCAAACAAGTGATTGTAAACACAAATTGCACTTTAAAAATAGCTGACTTTCAAATAACACATCAACACAAATAGCTAATGCATAAAAAAAAACTATCTCATTTCATGTTCCAGGAAAAATCTGAGATCTGAGAGCAAAACGGCGCCAACATCCTCAAAAAATATAGCCCAAACTAGAATCAGATAATTAGTCACAATTTTCTTTCTAATGTCGTTTTGTTTTAATATAAATTTGAATGGAAAACTATTTGACCTCGCGGACAACTTTTTGGATACTTTCGGAGGTAACCCTTTAACAGTCCTTTTCCTTTCGCATGTACACTTTTTTTTCGTCCCAAAAAAAAGACTCACACAAACAAATAGTTGCGAGAAGCTAACCTAGGGTACACGCCTGTTGCGCCAACTATTTATTTTGTTTTTTTTTTTTTTTTTTTTAATAATTATCCTACTCTTGCAAATGTGCAATTTTCTGTTTACCTATAAATTCATAAAATGTGGTTGGTTCGCATTTTATCAATTGGTTCGTTCGCCCTCATTATTCACTCTGCCTTAACATTTGTAATGCCAAGAAGGAGTCACCGGCGACCCGATAAAGTATATATATTCTGAATCAGGATCAAATTGTGAATCGATTTAGCCATGCCCGTCTGTCTGTTCACCTAGTAGGCGAATGAAATTTCGTGAGAGGACTTATTTTTACCCTCGTCAGGTTGGTATTGAAAATGGGCTATGTCGGTCAAGTACTTATGGTACCTCCCACTCAAATCCAATATTAGACCCATGCGTGTACAGTACATACTAACTGATAACACTTTTACATGTTTATACTTTTATTTTATATTAAATAAAAATCGAACCGAATACTTCTCCCAGCCTACAATAAACTACAGCGGCTCATAAAATACCAATGAAATGCATATCTTTCCATTGCTACACTAAATAATTGAAAATCATGCAAATATTTACTACTAAATAAAAAACTCTACAAATGCATTCTAAAATAGAATAAAAAAAATTACGCATGCAAACAAAAGAATTATGAAAAATATTTAAACGAAATATTACCCCCTTTGCATTCACGGCATGCAGCAAAAAAAGAAACATGTTAACTTCATACGAAAAAATATGTAAGTTTTAAAATATTTGATGCACACAATATGTGTTATGTGTGCACGATAGTAAATACCATTAGCATAGAGCTAGGGATAACAGATAGATCCACTGTTGTTAACAAACCGCTGGGATACTTTTTCATTCGAGTGGGAAAAAACGTTGACTCCACGCCCTATATGTACCGAGAATGCATGATAAAGTTTCATATTTATTAGAATTGTTTCGGTTAAATTTGAAAATATAGCGCATTGAGGTAGGTAAGCCACCCCACCCCATCCGTATATCGGGAGCGACTATAGTTAGTTTTTTTTTTCTTTTTTGTTTGAACAAAGTGATTTCGTTTTAAGCTTATGGTTCTATTTTTTTTTACAAAAGTAAATTTTAGATTTCAGTGAATGATACTAACCTCTAAAACTACACCCTCCAGTGCTGGTTGGGAGATATTTTTCATATTGCCATGGCTCAATTTTGGAGCACTGTCAGCTCGGTTACGACCCAATGATTGATTGGATGCTTTATCCGCTTTGCTTACTACTGAATTATTCGAGGTTTTATGATTGATTTCGAGTGCTGACCGAAGGATGTCAACTTTCGATGCACTACCGATACCATGACTCCCATGGCGTGGCACTCGAATTTGTTCGACATTGTAACTGCTGCGTCTGTGGGATAGATGGTCATGCATGTCCACCTGGAAGGGAGTATAACAAAAAAAAAAAAAGTCAATCATTCATTATGCAATTTTGAGGGTAAAGTTTCTATATTGGTTTACCCTTGATCCTCTGGGAAGGGATGTTAGACTTCCGATTTGATTGTATTTTATCATTAAACTTAGACGCTCTAGAGACATAGATGTTCCTTGCTCCTTGGTGGCTGGTTCTGTGAGTTTTTCGGTCTCGCCATTTTCAATCGCATCGACATCTTCGTTATCATCGATTTGATTATCGAATTTACGTAACCAGATAAGATGAAGCAGGCCATAGGCAATACCACCGACAACAGCCAACAGACCCATATAACGGAAGGCATCTCGTGTGCCAAATTGACCAATAAGCAGACCGCCAGTGAATGATCCACTTCCGCGTCCTGGAAAATTATAAAAAAAGTTGGTATATACATTTATATATTATGTACATATTTGTTTTAGCTTTGGTTGCAGTTAACTTAAGTGGAGACACTTAAACACTTGCCCTTGAAAAACACTCAAATTCCCTTTAGAAACCAAGTACCCGTAGCCCTCTGTAGTTATTATGATCTATCTAAATCTTGGCAGAAGTAACTTCCCAGCAACTACGTCTGCTACATATTCCTCGCATTCGCACATTCGTCGTCTTGGGGAACCGGAATGTGTCTGAGTGTGTCAACCTGGGCATGCTTTTTAGGAATAAGTATTTCCCTGGCAATATTTCGACCAATGTCCTGAGATGTTCAATGCCTACTTTGAGAATTCCCCTAGATTTCTTAAGATCCAGTTGAGGCCAAAGGAGTTTTGGAAAATTGATGTCCTCGCGGTTGTCAAGTGTATACTGTATGGCCATGAGAATTAGCTGCCCAAACTGCTAGACCTAGAAGCTTAAAATTTTCATGGTGTTTCGCTGAGTATTGTCTCTAAGTTTTGAACGGCTTCATTCAGCCGTAATATTCCGCTAGACCTAGAAGCTTAAAATGTTCATGATATTTCGCTGAGTATTGTCTCTAAGTTTTGAACGGCTTCATTCATTCAGCCGTAATATTCATAAGCCTTAAATTTTACAAAAAAGCTTGAAACAGTTTTCAGGCAATACTTCGCCGATTATTTTGAGCTATCATGCATCTTTCTGCTTTGTCCAGAGGCTGACCAACATCAAATTCAAAATGGATCTTACTTGATAAAATGCCAAAATATTAATTGTTTCCAATTGCTGTTTTGATTTGGGCTATTGGGCGAACATTGAAATTATACAGCCATATCGAGGTATCTGTTCGGAACGGAATTTTCCAAAATTTGTACGAAATTGGAAAATTCGAGGTATCCGTTCCGATTCACTTTCGGAAAAATTCTCCGTAGCGCACTTCGCCGCATTGCGATTTACCCTGTTATTCCATTAAATGTTGACAGCTACACTGCAAATTTCTTCCAAAGTTCTCCCATAACCAATTGCTGCGGAATATTTTCCAATTCTGGAAATTTCAAAGAACGCGTTTATATACTTCATTTATTTTGTTCCGAAACGGATATTTCGATCGCAATGAGTTCCAAAAAGATTTGACTTTCGTTTCGGATTTTCTTTCGAACGGATACCTCGATAGGGATGAATTAATGTGTTTTCTATAAGTGCAGGAATATGTCTCTGGAATCAAGTTCCAAATATGGCTTTTGACTATATAAGAATGAACAAGCTAATAGCTTAAAGCCAGTGGGAAGTGCGAATGTCAAGCAATGAAATTGAAATTTTTGATTACTTTTGGTGTTTTTTATTGTTATTGCGGTTTTTGTTCTTTACTTTATTTTTTGAAATCCTGATAATCCTATTAGGAAAGTAATTTATCGAATAAATAATAATTTACTTAAATACAAAAACTATGCTAAGCTATGACAACTATTAGGGCCAGTTTCGAGACTAGCTGATAAAGTCTCCGATAGACTTTTCGGAACTTTTCTGTCAGCTCAGCTTCCACTTTTGGTTTCAAAGGTTGCGGATAGTGATATCTGACAGATAGTCTCGGATAGAATATCAGCCGGTTCAAGTGGCTGTTAAATCCTTTGTCCGGAAGATAAATAAAATATTTATTTGAAGTGACTGGAAAAAATATAGTTTCAGAGCATTCTTTCATTGTCGAGCGTCGACAGCAGTCTCAATGGTCCTAACATAGATTTGTTTGATTTTTTAGAAGACAAATTTGAAGAATATTACGATCATATTACACGGCCCCGTGTAGGAATAGAGTATTTCGCCCAAGGCCAAATTATTTTGAAACACTCGACGATGAAGATTTCAGAATTCGATTCCGGCTTACCGAAACGGCCAAAAACTCGACTGAAGGAAAATGTCATTCACTTTTCTCCTTAATACCACGAAGAGGCGGCCATACCTTGCCGTTGTGTCCTTTTCTGGACATTGCTTTTGTGGAGGTTGAAGTTGTAATGATTCAACAGGCTATGATGTCGGCGTCTTTAGTCGCCAGTGACAGACGGGCTATTTTCATGAACAACGAACTAAGAACTAGAGTACTCGATAAGCCTGGAGAACTTATCTACTCCCCCCCCCCCCTCTTCTCCTACTCCTATCCACAAATCAATATACTTTTCCTCTGTGCTGGACGAAGGTGTCATACGACCCTTTCCGATAGCTCAGCCGCAAACGGAGTATCCGGATACCTTCTCTGTTAGAATAATTTTTTGGATTTTTGCTGCTTAAATTTTTTTCTTCCGTTAATTTATCTATCAAATGTATTTTTTTCTTTCGGCTTTCCTAAAACAACAAAAACCAGTAAGACAATTATCTTCGACTATGCCGAAGCTCAAATACCCGGTACTATATTATTGTAAAATAAAAAAAATATTTTAGTATTAAAAAATTATATATTTGTATGGGAGGTGTGGGTACTTTTTATTCGATCAAGCTCATTTTTTGTCAAAAATTTTTAAATATTATTAAAACAATATGTGCAAAGTTTAAACTTGCTATCTTTACTGTAGCTATTTAAATTTAATTTTTAACATAAAAAGCTATATAAATCTGATATTTTTGTATGGGAGGTAGTAGTAGTTTTCATCCGATCTTGCTCATCTTCGAACTTAGCCTCAGTTTGGTGGATAAAAGCTTACATACCAAATTTCAAGTCGATAGCTCTTAAATTACGGCCGTAATCGTGCGGACAGACGGACAGACAGACGGACAGACAGACGGACATCGTTAGATCGACTAAGAAAGTGATGCTGACCAATAATATATATAGTTTGTCATACCTACAACGCCTCCTTATGGGCGTTACAAATGGAATGACAAAGTGAATATACCCTCACCACAGTGTGGTACCGGGTATAAAAATATTAGATATGTGTATCGAAACGAACTTAGTGGCCGATACATTTTTCCGCAAGTTAGTTTATCAGAGAGTTAGATGATGAAACAGAAAAAAAATATTAGCACCTTTTATCTGGTGGATAGCGTTATGTGTCGGCTAACTAACCGAAACTTTATTCGGAACCTTTAAAACTGGCCCTTAATCTTCTCCAATTTTTTTATGAGCAATATTGCTTTAGAATATTACATAATGGCTGCATAATCATATAGAGAGAGCTATTTAAATGGTCTACGTCTAACGCTACTCAAAATGTTCACATCGTGTTAAATGTCATCTCATCTCTGCATCTGTATTAAAAGTCCTAAATTTTCAAGCGCACTCAAACCGTTTCACAAAGGCACTCAGCCAAACCCATTTCCATGTTACAATTACAATTACGTTCCAACTAGACAACATAATAAACTACCCTCCATGCAGCAAAAAGTCAATGTTAACATCCAATCTATATACATACCCAAACTGAAATGTGCCATTCCCAAAACACCAATTAAAGTAGCCAGCAAATTCTTCGGTGCCAAAATTGAGCAATATGTTGCCGCTGCAACCCACATCAAATGGCAAGATAATGCCTCCATAGCCTCAAAGGGAAAACACCACCACGCGTTCCTGTACAAACACACACATAGATGCAACACATGTTTTATTCTCGAATATTCTACATAAAACCGGATATGCACTTACTCAATAAATGAATAGCCAACCAAACGTCCCGCATGTGAGAAGAATGCAATAATAATCAGGTTCACATGTCCAAATATCCTTGTTATCTTCTCGGCACCATACAGGAAGGGTATACTGCTCACTGTACCAACAGTGATGGTAATACCTAAAATAGCAATTCATAGACAAAGGATAGATCATTTCGTATTTAAGCCTGAATATGGCCGCATACTTACCTAGTAAATAATTTGGTGCTCCCAACTCCTTCAGGTACAGGAAGAGGAAACTCTCAATGAATCCCCAAAAGTTGCCCAACACAAAGAGAAACAATATGAACGCAATCACATGAGGCATCTTCAGCAGATTCCATAAATCTCTGAATACATTGTCGGCTGGTAACTTTTCTCCAAGCGGCATCATTAGCACAGACAATGTCGATATGACCAATAGAATGTCGTATGTATAGAAGGCTGCCGAGTAGTCTGTATAGGACAGTCCACGCGAAGTATAATCAATCATGATGCCAGTAATAGGTGAGAAGATAGCCATGCCAATGCTAGAAAAGAGACGTTCTCTTCCGAAATCACCTCCATATTTTTCAATCATTGTCAAGGCAATTGGATCCATTATTGTAACACCGGCTGACAACATTGTAGTGGCTAGGAATCTGAAAAGGATTCGGACATTTGTAACGTAATTAAAGTCGACTACAGAATGATGCATTGTATAAAGTTGGTTAATTATCCGGTAAAACGTATGAGTAGCTATGCAATCCATTATAATATGGAATCATCCATTAATAGTGCATCTTACAGAAAGCAATCAAAATTACACAAATGGGCGTGGCACATCCCATACAAAAAAAAAACAATAAAAATATAATATCTCGAAAACATCAATACCAACTAAGCTCAAGTTTTCCTCACACTCATGGGAACAAGAACATATTTAAGCAATACCAGTTTCCAGGAATAGTCGGTTTTAAAATCGTAAAATTTTCTAACCGATTTTGAGTATCTAATGATGAACTGGTACTGGACGATCCCAAAGTGGATTTTCGCAGCACAGCACACGCTCAGAACTTTGCCCCCTTCTTATATATAGAGATATATATATATATATATATACTAACTGGGACACTTGCGTCCTGAATCCAGATGTTGCGAAGACAATATTAGCTGCCTACAAACTGCCAAACTCCGAGCCGGCCCCCGCTCGTCCCTGCTAAACATTCCACGATCGACTTTGCGAAGAATTTTAAGAAAAAGTTTGCATTATGTTTTACAAAAAATTCAATTGAATTATTTCTTTCCTTATCTGAATTCTAAACCCTTACCACAAGGCGAAATGATAGCACCTCTCCTATAGCCTTACTTACTAACTTAGGCGGCTCGCTACAATTCGAAGTGAACCTAACCGCTCCAATTGTGCACTTTAAGTCGGTTGAAGTCACTTTCTACTCACAACCTAAGTCAAGGTCTTCCTCTACTGTATTGTTCCTCTGGGTTTTAGAGTCTGATTCTATGGGCCGGAAGATTTGTGTCAATTTGCTCTACATGTCCTAGCCATCGATATCAAAGGTCTCGGTGTGCGCGTTACCGACCTTGATACAGCAGATAGCTTTCTCCATCGTCGTCATTCACAGACAGATTTAGATCGATACCAAAACGATACTCCGTATTGGTCATATCTGCAGATGATGTCATAGGCGGGTTTGAAATCAATGATAGGTGAGTATCGATTTGAACTTCTTTTGTTTTTTCCGGGAACTGACTAAGTGCAAATATTTGATTGACGACGGTGGACTTTGCTGGGCTAAAACCGCAAGGGCCAATCAGGTTATTTACGAAGGGTTTTAGGAGTTCAAAAAATATAGCAGATAGGATCTCTTATACGATGTTAGACCTCTCTATAGTTGGCGCAGTTAAAGGCACCTTCTTTCTTGTGGAGCAGCAAACGAGGCTGAGATTCCATTCGTCGGGCAGGCATTCATTTGACTAAATCTTTTAACTGAGTTTGTCCATGCTATTTATCAAGTCATCTCTATAGCTGCTTTTAACTCCACGGGTAAACAGGCAGGCCCAGTAGCTTTGTTGGTCTTTCGATTGGATATTGCTAAACAAACATTAAGTGGACAGTAGTTTTGTCTATATAGAATTGTTCGTTCTGCCTAACAGCAAGAATCTGGTCTCCGTTGGGGTTAGCGAGACAGTGATTTTAGGTATACTAACTACAAGGTTTGGTACAATAAGGTCTTGGTACAATTAAGGTCTTGTACAATATATCCTTGGTTTTCGACATCAAATTCCGCGGTGTTATTTCCCACTTTGACGGAGCAGCGAGATTTCTCCATCGTCATACTGCACAGACGGACGAGCTTTCCAGGGAGGCCGAAATTTAACATGGCTTTGTATAATTCGACCCTACATACCCTATCATAGGCGACCTTGAAGTCGATAAAGAGGTGTTGTGTATCGATCTGGAATTCCTGCGTTTTTTCTAAGATCTGCCGGAGTGTGAAGATTTGGTCGATGGAATGTATCGTTCTGGCTGATAGCGGAATTTTGGTCGCCTTTGCCGGTTAACAATTTGCAGAAGTGTTCTTTCCAAATCCTCAGCACCGACTGTGGATCTACCACCGTATTCCCATGCTCATCTCGGCAGGTTTCTGTTCGGGCCTTGTATCCTTGGGCAGATCTTTTTACCCTCTGGTAAAACATCCGAACATTCCTCCTGCAATAACTACATTTTTGCTCCTCTCCAATTTTTCTCTCCAAACATTAGCTAAAATCCTGACAAAGAGTGCGTTGTGGATATAAGTGTCACAGAAAAGAGCTGTTCGTTGAAAATAACTTCCTTCACAAATGCATCGACTCGAACAAATGTTATATTTTAGTTGCGCTTTCTTTTTTCCTTGTCTGCTATTTTTGATCTCAAATTTTTCACTTTCAAAAGATTCCTAATCCTTATTTACTTTTCCGCAACACAAAAACATAACAGAAAAAAAACAACATCTTTTGTCAAAATCTAGATTTAAAAAATGTGCCAAACTATTAATGGGCGCGCTAAATTGTGACAGATACTTGCAGTACAGTCTGAAATAAAAATTATGTTTTTAAGCTGAGACAGCGCTCGGCTAAATGCATTCGCTTAAACTTAGCTAGAATTTTGTATGGGAGCTACAATTTAGCTCGAGCAGCGTACTGAGCTTTATTGATCAAAATAACTCACCTCAATAAAAAGTACAGCCAAAACACTCTGTCATCGCTTTCCTTGTAGTCAGGTGGGCAAATTTCCGGGCCGTTTTTCCTAAATCTACACCTCTGCACCATACAATTGGCTGTGAAGTCATTCATTTTGTGCAGGTCCGACATATTACTTCGTGTGACAATGCCACCACATCGTATATCCAGCTCATCCAAATCGGTTACATTCACTCCGTGGCGCAAGAGACGGTCTTCTCCGAAGCGTTGCTTGAAATCTGTCACAGTCTCATTGTCGTCTGGTTCGATTTCCATGCCCAACTGTTCGGTGGGTTCTGCCAAATCGGGATGCATGCTCAAAATGAAATAAGCCCAATCATCTCTACTCGATAGCACCCATCCTCTGTCTGTCGGTTCCTCAAGGGCAGTGCTCTCTGGAAATGACATATACATGTATGTAAAAGTCAAACCTGAAACTGAATGACAAACTACTATTAAAAGTACTTACGATTTGCATATAACGATTGCGGCAGTAGTGTCATTGGAGAGGTTGTGAAAATATCTGCAGGATCGAGTGACCTGTTGTGCTTATGGCTTATGTGGGAACTCAAATTTTCCGGGACATTTATATTGATTGGATTAGTAAAAATGGGTGCATTTGTAGGCGTTGGGGCGATTTCAATTTTTGGATTCTGTTCGAGCAGCATACAGTAGTCCAGACATTGGTCGAGTACCAGGTCCAGTTCTTCCTCTTCGGGGCATTCTCGACTGGGGCATGGTGACCACCAGACCTAGGCGAGGGAGAGCAAAAATCAAAATGAAAAAGGAATTAATTTCACATAAGACAAAATAAAAAAAACACATCATTGCTGATCCAGCCGAAAACATACACAGGACACGAACATTTATTTACCAAACGATTTGGTGACAATTACATGAACAAATGCTAATGGAAACATCAAATAGGTTTCCAACCACAAGCTATATTCATGTCCTTCGGAGTAGGTACATATATTTGTCTCCTTTGAATAGGGGGCGGGCGTCTCGAAGGAATGTAATTACATTTAGGGAGATTCTATAGTGATAAATGATATTGACCATGAGGACTAAGACGTGGCCCGAAACGATTGCGTGATTCAGTAAGATTTTTAAGAACATCCCTTATGTTGGTGCTTTTTTAGGCTTTTGCACTCTATGCAACCAATTGCCTTCATGAAGCGACAAGTCATGCTATAAGCGGCAACCACATTTTGAATACACAAACCCCAACCGAAATTATTGCGGCAGATTGTATCCTTCTTTTGGGTCAATTTAACACAACATCAAGTGAAGCAATTAATTTTTACGCAACACAATTAACACGCAAATTGTGATTATTTTTCGTGACACCAAGTCCGATGGGAACAGGAATCCTGAAATTATTTATTTGAATAGAATTACCTCGACTGTGCCAGTCTCTGGATGACGCATCACATAGGCCGATGGTATAACGCCTGGTATTTCCTGTTGCGGTATAAACAGTAGCGAATGATGGAAGAGTGCGTTCAGTAACAGGCTCATCACCACAACAGGTTTGTACTTTCCAAATTTGTCGACCAAAAAACCTGCAAATAAATTACGCGTTTTTGAAGTGCGTGTGTGTGTGTGGAGTAAATTTGTTAAATGAAATGGAATAATGAAATGGCTTGTTTCGAAGTTAGTGAATGCAATTTAGGTGACTTCAAGTCCCGAACGTGCGAGTATCCCTTTTTAGCATGATAAACAAGTTTTTGCTTTCATAATCTTGGGGTTTATTTGAGGAAGAATAAATGCCGACTGACTCTTTTGCAAAACTTCGAAAATCCTCAAATTAACTTTTCCGGCTTTTTTGATATCGATGAGCAAGCTGTATACCTACATTTCTTTCATAAGGAGAAACTTATGAATAGTTTTTAGCGTTGATGAGCGAAAATTGATTTTCACTCACTGCGATGATGTCTCCGATGTGCAAAGAAAGAATATGTTGCCAGATTACGAAACAATATGCCAAGTCCTACGCATACTTGGTGAGGTGAGGTGGCTGTCTGAGCTTAGTTAGCTTTTGCAAGTCACCGTTTTGATAACCCAGGTGGTTGCTGATGGATTTATGCGACGACTGTTCAATTGGAGTGCTCCAGATTCATCTTATTGAGTAAAGAAATTTGATTATGTTATGAGACAAATTTGGCAGAAGTCGTCAAAAAACAATTTGTTTGTAGTGTGCGATGCCATTTCCGGACATATTTAGAGGAAATAACAAGGTTCTATGGACCAGAACCTTATTGCAGAGTCAATTGGTCTACTGCTTTAGGTTTAATTAACGATGTGGAACAACAACTTCGTCTAAACCACTGGGAAAACGTTCCGGGCTTAGGACAATCCAAAAGATTAATTGAACCTTACCCCTACAAGGAAATCATCAACCTAAATAAGGAAAGTATCAGATAGCTGGTGGGCTTTACCAAAAGAGCTTAGGAACTCCGCTACTAAAGATATATTGGCCTTCGCTAGGGAGGTCATCCGTCTCTTAGACTAACTATATTCCTCTTCGATACAATAGATATTTGTAGGTCGCAGTGTCAGCCAATTGGACAGGGAAACAAAAAAAAGTATTCTTCTAGTTTGTATTTTCGCAGCAACGGCAGTGAGTGTTGATTGCAATTTCTATCACCAAGTGGATTTTGACCGGTACTGGTTGATATGGTTTTGGATCTATCGGCACGAGTTATTATGTTTTTGTGGTACGAATTCCATGGGGATAGCGTCGTGTGTTACGTTTTGCCACTTTGTGCTATAGCTTCATTGAGAAAGTATAGGTACTGAAAGAATGTCCACAAGAAACCCGTCAAGAGGGATGTCAAGTCTTTCTAGCTCGTCGATTCTCACAACCATTTATTTGTGTAAGATTTTATTTTTGCCACGAGTTGACGTGAACAAACATACTCTCGGATGTTTCTTAGACATTGGCAAGAGGTAAAGCAGTGGAAACAACCTAAACAAACATCAGGATGAAATTTGTGACACACTTAAATCAATGTAGATCCCTTGTGATGTACTAGGGGTTTATGACTCCCACACACATGGAAACCTATGAAATCCCTACCGATTATTAAACCACCCTGAGGTATTTACAAATGTAAGTAGATCATATTTATGGGCCTAAAGTTCTTCTAAATCTTCGAAAAAGTAACTACCAAAGATTATATTTCTTATTTGGCAGAGTGCTGGGCAGTGGCAAAGAAAGCGTGGGGTGTGCTCATGCACATCCTCATCACCGCATCAGGTGCACAGATCATCTGTACTGATTTCCATTGCAGCACATTGTGTCCTGTGATAATACCCACAATCGAGGACAATGATTTCTTATTGAATTGTAAGATTGTCTCAGTTTTCTGTTTGTTATAGATTGACCACATTTTCCTGGTTATGCTCAGGGTTGTCAGATGTGCATATGGCGATTTATAGCCAAACAGGCGATTTAAAATTTCACACGAAAATCGGTTTGGCGACGCAATATTTTTAGATTTTGGCGATTTAAATTTTTTAACCAAACTCCTCAAACCTTACATCTGTGATAACTGTGATAAAGCTTGGAAAGATATTGATTTAGGGTCGAATTTTGAAAGAATCGCGATAGCACAGAGATTGAATTCTTGTTTTACTAAGAGAAATGCGAAGAAGATTGTATGACTGCAACACACCTTTTGTTTCTTTGGGATATTTTTCACCAGGCGTCTGTTTAATCCAACTGCGACCCTGTTTTAAAAGTCTGCTTGTAAGCTTGATTCCACCCAAAAGCTTACAACTTACTGAGGCTCAGTGGGAAACATTAATTTCTGTCAATTGATCAAATGAATTTTATCTAGAAACTGTACCCGAAGAAGACGTTTTGAAGTTTTGGAACAAGGTGTACAAAATGACAAATGCCTTAGGACAGCCAGAGTTCCAGGAGCTTGAGGAATATTTTTCATTAATTTTTTTTTATGTAAAAATTACGTGTTGCACTATTTCATTTGATTTTTTAGGGTTTTTGAATTTGGAGAGTGGACAATTTTGAAATTTGCCGATTTTTTAGCGTTTTATATTTTACGTTTGGCGATTCCGGTTTTTAAAACCTGACAAGCCTGTATGCTACATGAATAGAGCTTGCTCCATCATTCAATTGTCGCCACTAGTATTTTGATCCCAATCGTCTGTCTGAGATTAGAAGGGGAATCATTGCTGTGGTGTCTGCCTGCTTTAATCCAAGGGAGGGCCCCTTTCTTGACAGCTCATCAGCTTTTTCATTTCCAGACACACCTCGGCACGGGAGCCCATCATACTTTTACTTGTACTGCGCGCCAAAAACACACGTAGATCTTCGCAAGCGATTTAAGGTATGTAGCTTCACATTCATTCATGATTGGTCATTTCGTCGCTGGTGGATAAGACTCGAAATACTTCCCAACATGTTTCAATATGATTCCACAGATACATCGAGTGCATTAACTTCTTATTTGGTCTCAGTCAGTTTAATATTGTGCCTGGAAAACACTAGACGAGCCTTGGAGACAGTAGCTATAACTCCGAAGTAAAGAAAACATCTGATCTTGGAGACCTTTGCTGCAGTTAATCTGGGTTGCTAAATCAATAGCCTTGTTTTGACTGTTTGCTATGACGAACACAGCACCCAGATTCTGGTTCTTATTTTTACAATACGATGGCCTTAGTGCAAATTCAAATTCAAATGGGTTGAATGTGTAGAAACACGTTTAGGACTTTTGACCTCATTTTGTTTATCCCGTAGTTCTTTGAGCTCTAATACGTTTGTTGATATTGTAAGTTTGTCTAAGGAATATGACCAACCTCGGCGGTGTACATATGGTGTAGATTAACTTAAGGTTTAAGGCCCTTTGGCAAAGTTTTATTCGAGGAGAAGGCGTTCCCATATTTTGACCTAATCTTGCCTCTAATTTCAAAGTTTAGTGTTTAGTTTAGTGTGATTCTGATTACATTTCTGAGTTATTTATTGATCGCACTAAAAGTTATGACAATCAAAGTAGGTACTGCAACACGTTCCCAGTCTTTAGGTAATGTGGTGAGAACAGTACCCTCTTTTGGAAACAACTCCCCATAGGTTCACATAAACTCACGTGCCTAATCTAACCTACATACTAGCGGTACCACACTCAAGCCACTCAAGTTTCAATTACGCGAAATACAAAATTAATTACACTCACCAATTAGAATTTACCCGAGACGACGCAACTAACTTTTCAACTCGTCTTCATTTAAAATGAGAAATAAACAACCGCCACAGATTCGTCAACCGCTGTAAACCGAAAATTATGACTTTACTCTCGACAATTAGATCATAAATAAATAAGGCTGTATGTACATTACATAAGTCTTCTTGTTCTTCATCCCCATCGCAGACACTCATCCAGTGCTCAATGTCTATCAGAAGTGTACTTTCGGAGACTTATTTTGGACACCACAGATTGTTGGAGTTACTTGTGAATTGTTTCGGTGTGTCATTAAAATTTCATGACACTCCGTCACGTCATATCGCAGTGCCAGGGTAAGAATACAATAAATTCATTTTACAGAGCCTGTCGAGGCTCCTTAGACGGAGATGTGCGCGTAAACATTTCCAAAATGTCGTCCAATTTCCGCCGTACAGGTAAATATATCTGTCATGACCACAATGAAATTTTGCTGAAATGTTTGCATTTATATTTTTATTTTCGATGAGATTCGTTTTTTTTTTTTTTTTGTCATGATGATGATGAGATGATAATTTAATGGAACACATTTTTCTGTTAAGTACTTACCTGTAATGGGCGGGCTAAGGAAAGTCGTAAATGGCAGAGCTAAGTAGATGATGGCAATCTCTTCAACTGTCAAACCTATCGATTGCATATGGATTGTAAGATATGGTAATAGGGATGATGTCGCTGCAAAGAAAGGGAAAATGTTGTTTGTTTATTTACAGTTGATAAAGGTACATGCCCTGTGCAGAGGGTTGGTTCACATGACTCATGCGTCATTATGTTTACTAAGCGTGCCGAAATTTAAGATATAAAACAGAGGTAGCTTAATTGGTGGGTGTGTATAGTGAAAGCCATTAAGATAACATTTAAGATTTATTTTATTTATACACACGGGAGCCAGAGATGAAAGCTATAAGTGCGCTTAATATCCATTTATGAATTGCCATAAAAAAATTATTTTCTTATTACTCGTATGACTGGGAGTAGTTTGTATTTGCTTACATAATTTCCAGTTTACAACATATAAGATATGAATTTGGAATATACATAAAAGGATTTACACCAATAAACTGTTATGACTGTAGTTACATGTTATTATGTTATTAATCTACATCAAACTAGCGGCGGCCTTTTACTAAAATGTTTATTATTACCACCCAGGAGATATTGTAAATTATATAAACATATGATAGGTAGTTTTTAGAAGATTCTGTACAATTAAACACAACAATTTGGCAATAATTACATTTATTGGTGGGATACCCAAGTACAAAACCTAACTTTTTGAAAAATCCACAAATTGATTATCCCCATGCACAAAATTCCCGCATCCAAAATCTGCAAAAGGTTTGCTTATACAAATCCAACAGTAACCCCAAGAAGGGGGTTGGATGGGGTCTACCACGTCCCCGAATATTTCACTGTTAATGAATTTTCTATTTGGGTTTGTGTTCGGGGATTTCAGTTTGGGGATTCTGGTTTTGGGGTTAGGGTACCCATGTATGCTAGGGACGGACTCGTATCTATTCTTTCTCCAACTCTATTTCTTCTCCATATCAACGATTTGCTTGGATCGAAAAATAATAATATCTACAGCTTTGCTGATGACAGCACTCTTATATCCTCCATCTCGAATAGTGGGCCTGTGAATGCGGCCACATCACACAGTCAGAGATGTGAACAAATTAGTTCTCTAAATGATGATCTGGACAAAATCTTGAAGTGGGGAAAAGACAACTTGGTTGTATTTAATGCAACCAAGACACAGCTCACAACATTTTCTAGGAAAAATGCATCAACAGTTCCTCAGATCCAAATGGATGACCACACCATCCAATGCATCCCAAGGACTCAATGCACCTTCTAGAAGTCACAGTCAATTCAGGAATCACATATAGCAGGACCACATATCCTATATCGCAAGATCGGCGACAAGTCGCTGACCTTTGCTTGTTCTATAGGTACTTCCATGGTAGATGTTCCGAGGAACTCAAAGACTTACAGGACCCACAAGACAGGCAGCTAATGCTCATGATCATACAGTACACTTGACAACCGCGAGGACATCAATTTTCCAAAACTCCTTCTGTTACAGGACAAGAAAACTTTGGAACTCGCTTCCTGGGGATATATTTCAAGAAGACTACAATTTGCAGCAATTTAAGTGCAGAACTAACAGCCGTTTTTTATTCTCAGCGTGATCTGATCCGGATCAGATCATGAAAATAAAACAAACTGGATCATTGATTGAGTTGTGGCAACAAACATATAAAATCTAATACCAATTATGACAAATTTCGTATTGCCACCAGCAATCTTGCAGCCACACGGTACAATGTGACGTCACAATGCGATGATTTCTCCATTGCACTTGCTCATATTTGAGTTTGACATTTCGCTTGTTGTGTCGGGGTGTTACCATATGGATACAAATCTGCATACATTTAGCATTGAATATTTTTTTTGGGGAAACTATGTTCAAATGTTATGTTCAAATATGCATCATAATTAACCGTATTGTACTGCTAATATTTCCATTTATATTTCTGTGCTATATAGCGAAACAAAACATCTCGAAAGTCGGAGTAGTAACTTATTCGAATTTGAAAAAAATGCTAATTGATTTTTTGTGTTGTTAATTGTGGTTCACATTTTGGTCTGGCAACATTACTGTGTGGCTATAATTTACAGGAACACCAACCTTTAGTGAATGAAATAAACAATGCCACGAAACAACAACGAGAAATAGTTGAATTAATTTTCAGATCATATTTCGTGATCCCGATGAAAAGCAGGATCACATGTTGTTGTTGTAAGTGCATGTAAATCGATGATCTATATGGATCATAGCTGATAATAAAAAACGGCTAACATACATCTGCAAGCATCTCGGGGCGCTGATGAAGCGTTATAGGTTCGCCTATCCCGGGAGAAGTATTTAAAAAAAAAAAAAACAATTATATATTACATCTGATGTAAAAAAAGAACAATCTTAGTTGTCAATACTGCATCGAACGTTAAACCAATCACCATTTTTTTGAATGCCTAATTCGAAAGGAAGATTTCATTATCGCTTTTCTAGACCTACCAACAGACTTCAAATTTCCAAACAAACAAAGGTTTATCACTATTCATAATAAGGTACTGAAAAACCTGGTAACACTGGCCAAGAATCCAGTTCTATAATATTTACATTATGGCGGTACACAGATTTCTCTTCTTCACACCTACGCAATTCGTTTTGTATGACCCCATCAATATAATAACCCTCTTTGGGGTAGTACAACTTTTTTCCTTTTTTTTTAATTCACTAGATACCTACTCGTTAGTCTTCTATTCTTTATACATTGTTGTTTTGTTGGCATGGCCGTGCTTACACATTTAGGCATAGCAAATGTGGATTAATTACGTAAAGTGATTTTCTCGCGGCTTAGATGATGCTTAGAGTACGAGTAGCTGTTGGCTGTTGTTATTTATTTACTTTGTGTGTGCGGTACACATACGCCGCCGCTGTGCAACATTGATAACAGATATACCATACTTGGAAGGAAATTTGTGGTGTATTAGAAGACCACAGATTTATCTATGTGATACCATATGGTTCTATGGCTATATGGTGGTAATTTCAATTTCATAACGAAATTACAAAGATCATTAGTTGTCTAATTATAATTGAAATAAAGTGCATGATTGGGTTGCAAGGTTCTTCTTACTGACTATCCACGCCGCTCATGCGAGACAGTAATGTATAAATACAGTCAAATTTCAGGTTATGCGAATTTCTCACCCCTCTAATGGGTAAATGACCTTTTTTCGCTTTCCAAAATATTGAGACTGTACAATTCCGCAGAACAGAACCAAGACACATGCCCTTAGTGAGAGAACATTTAAAGTGTACTTTAATTAGAAATGTGCCGCTCAGTTGAGATTATGTTGATAAATAGATGACATACATCATAGCTATTTATATGCATGTAGATTATGATTTTGATATGTCGAGGACAATGCCGTTGCAAGTTGTCTCGTATGTTCGTCGACTCTTGGCACACTGATGTGAGCACATAAGGCCCGTTGACCTTACTGACACAATTTCTACCCAGTATGATATCTGTAAGAACAATTAGTCTGACGAATAATGAAGAGTAGGTCAAGGTTTATGTTGTACTTAAATGATTTTTATTTTTGATTTACAAACGAGGAGCAGTGCTTTCTAAATTGAAAAATGGTTTCGTCAAAATTGACCTGTCTTATACCTATACAGTTTGAACTTTTACATATTTCCCCTCAATTCTTATAATTCTATAAAAATAAGTTGAACTAATCTAATGGCAGCACAGTCCAGCCCAGATTTAGGGAAAAAGTGTTTATTTTCTCAATTTTATAATGAAAAGGGGGAAACCTGGAAAACGCTTTAGAAAGATGGAAACAAATCAAAATAATATCTTCTTTTTGTTGAGTAGAAAAACGAAAGTATTATTTTATTCCGCATTAGGTGACCAAGTGATCTTGATTTGTTTATGACTCTTCATAAGCGTTTATGAATCTCAATCCACCTTCAACTCCAGTTTATTGAGATCGGAAATATTGGCCGCACTGTGCACACTATACACTATACAGTTACAATTTTTTTGGTGATTAAATGAAACTCGCAATTCAAATGCATTCACGCCCCTTTGCTCAATTTTGAGCAAACGTCACAGAAACACTCTAGGGCCAATATCTAACGTGTAGTGCCACGTCTCTTTATCCAATTTTGACCAATGGGCACTCCTGGGTCAATACCTAAGTTTGTCTGCATATTCGAACTCAAATGATTCAGTGGTTTTCGAAATATACGATTTTGAACGTTTTTTTGTACGGGCGGCGCCACGCCCTTTGTCCAATTTCGACCAATCTTCAGAGGAGCACTTCTGGGCCAATACCTAAGATTGTCTGTAAATTTGAGCTCAATCGGTTCGGCGGTTTTTGAGATACATATAAGATTTTGAAAGTTTTTTTTTCTGTTCCACTGTGCCATCCCCCTTTTGTCCAATTTTGACCAATCTTTTTAGGTGCACTCCTGGGCCAATACCTAAGATAGATATCTATAAATTTTAGAGTTGTTGAGATCCTATAAGATTTTGAATGTTTTTTTTTTTTTTGTATGAGCTGTGCCACGCCCCTTTGCCCAATTACATCAATGAATCTAATGAAAGTACTTTGGATGGATAGTTTCTCAAACGCCACTAGAATAAAGTCATGTCCATTGACAATAGTGAAAGTTTGTTTAAATCTTTCTAAAAAAAATTAAAAAGCTATCTAGATAAAAAAAAACAGATTTTTTTTGCCCAAAACGACACAATATTTTTAAAAGTAAAATCGTTATCCGCAGGCTACTTTTGTGCTTGATAATTTCGAAGAAATTCCTGCAACATATTTTTTTATCAATCTAAATTTGTTCCTTTTTGGTATTACTTATCAATGCCAGATAAAGAAAAGATTTCATCGACATCGTGAAATGCTTTCAAAAATGCAAAATATTCTGCAGAAAATTATTCTCTTGATACAGAAGACATACGTATAAAGGTCACACTTTTAAAAATTACTAGCGGAATGGCATCTACTGACGATGTGGCGCATTCGATCGTTTGATTTTCACGATTAATGGATTCGTATTGAAAAGTAAAATCCCGGAAAATATCATAAACAAATTTTATAATCCTGGAAGTTCCAGTTTTTACTATACATTAGTTCGAAAACATATGTCGCGGCCCATCGACCTTGACATTTATTGA
This sequence comes from Cheilosia scutellata, assembly GCA_955612985.1. Lineage (NCBI taxonomy): Eukaryota > Metazoa > Arthropoda > Insecta > Diptera > Syrphidae > Cheilosia > Cheilosia scutellata. Next base: position 111,045,977 of record OY015311.1, read on the forward strand.
TGAAAAAGTGGTTGATCCACTTGCCATTACCTACGCAATATGACAGATGTCCTTTTCATGCGTCGACGAACGAGCGATGGTGAAAAAAAACCAAGAATTTTATACATCAAACTAACAGTATTGCGATAAATGTTTTAATTTTATAATTTTTAAAATTATTGGAAAAAGTTTTTTTTGTCTTGCGAATCGGGCGGGTATTCAGCTAGTGACTAATACCAATTTTGACCGACAATATCTTTCCTTTACCTATACAATAGAGCTTAAACTAAAAAGGAATGAATTTCGGTTTCTTTTTAATATTTAGCGAGAAGCTGCCGATTACCTGTAAAATGTGTCAATTGCTGTCCGATAAAACAGAATATCTACTGCATGGTAAAGGATAGGCCAAAGTGTTGCACTGATGCGCGAACAAGCTATTCTTTGAACTTTACTTAGCTTATCACAAGGCAACAATACGAAAGTATTGATCTTATCACCGCATCGTGTAGGCAGTGCGTCATAAGGGGTTGTAGACCCCATTTCTTCACAATGGTTTCTTTCCAAGAGGAAAGTATAACTCTTTCTTGTGTGTTAGACTTCCAGCTTTACTTTCTGTATAAAATATAAACCCGAGTAATTAAAACATCTCGTAAACACTGTAAAAACAAAGCGCTGCCTTTCGTATATCATTTAAACTGCTCTCTAAGACAATTTAAATGTTGGAACAAACTCCTGAAATCGGTCTAGTCCCTAGCACCTATAATATTACTGACATTAATATCGGTATCGAGTGGTAGTACCTGAAAATAGGCTTTAAGTATGAGTATTCAAACTGCAATCTAATGGACATACTCCACCATGTTAATAAATTTATTTCAAATCAATTAAGACATTTTAAAATGTGGCCAAATGCAGTAATCAATAATACCGGTATTTAACAAAATGGAAAATGCTGCATTGTTTCTATCAATGTAGGTACATTGCGAGCTCTCTTCTCTTCCATTAAGTTTTGATAGAACCTAATTACTCTAATTAATCAAATTAGGATTTAACTGAATATTTAACTGAATATTTTTTGTGGACCAAAAGAGAGCACACACTAAAATTAAAAATATGATCGAGTGCCTATATCCATAACCACAAACACATACACTATGGCGATGTTAGCCACATGACTGCCGGCTGCGGTGGTCTCCACTGACGTGTAATTTTGTTGGCGATGATTTTTAATGAATTGTTTTGAGCATTGCTCAAATTTAGAATAGCACAGAAGGATGATTTATAGCTCTCAAATGAATCAGGAAAGAATTTCCTAAAAATATTTTTTTTTTTAAACCCAAAGAGTACTTAATAATTGTTGAGTTAAGGTTAGGCAAACACCTGATTTTAACCCCCTCTCTGTCACTCTTATGCCTTATGTGGTAGTGGCTTGGCAGTGGCGTGGTGACCAAGTCGCAGGTGACATAGGAGTGGTTTGGCGATTAAATGTCGGCCAAGTTATATAAAAGTGCTTTAACGTACACTGAAGTGGCAAACAACGTCATCAGTTCTTTAAATGTCGTCCTATGTTGAATTCTTGGTCGTAAGCCTCTACAATATGATATGCCTCTACAGTCACAGTCAGGACATATGCCTCCACTTCGATTTTATGCGTGCGTCTACATTTGATTACATAGGCCTTAGCGATGCCACCTGCCATTTGGTCACCATTCCATTGGCACGCCACTTTAATGCGCAACTTGCTTTAGAAATTGCTGAAAGTAGTTTGAGCCGAAATAATAATTACCTAATGTAAAATATTTATATTTATGTATGAACAGTAACTGTTTGATATTTAAGCCCAGTATCTTGCTCGCCCTATACTTTATCTCCCATACAAAAATGTCTAAAAAAATAAAATTCAACGAGGCAGTTTAGCAAATCAGTATCCTCTTCCGCACGCTAAATTCCTATTTTCATATAGATGGGACACACTTATTGTCAGTCGAGTATAACAATATTGTGTGTTATACGTACTACGTTCAATTTTGTTATACTCGGCCCAGAATAAGTCTCTATAGATTTAGCTCGCGAAAGAATTGTCTGGTACATTAAATCGGCGCTAAATTTTGACATTTCCGAAACAAAATACATTGAGGGCATTCAAGAATCTAGTTTAGTAAGTCTGACAGCTCTATATCTTCATTCATGTTGCTAAGTTTTCATTGGGCTAGACTGTTCACGTAAACAGTTTTCTCAGCTGACGTCTATGTCCGCAACACCGACAAATCAAGTCAAGAATTTCTCGACTTAATATCGTTTTCGGCTGGTCGTCTAGAACCGTCCGGAAGAACTCTCCGCGATTCTGAATTCAAATCCAGAAGCAAATTTCTCTTCTTTTCAGGTGAAGAACTGTCAGTTGATTGCCCTTCCGGACGGTTGTGGACGACCAATCGAAAACTGCATAAGTTGACGTCAATTTGTGTCTGGAAAACTCAGTTTTGAAATTTCTATTGGGTTATCGGAGAGCATTGGAGAGCTGAGTTGGACATTTTGATTGCCCTGTGAGTCCTATGACGTGTAGAGTACCAATCAGAAACTGGGAACTCAGGAGAAAAAAAATACAATTGTCAGTAAGTTTTAGTAACATACCTACACACAATTCAAGTTAGTTTTCTTTGAAAGGGTTCAGAACCTTCTTTCGTGTAAGTTTTTGTAACAGTTGGGAACAATAACAGTGTTGTTTTGGGCACCTACTTTATCGGAAACAGCTTACCCACCCCATTTCATTCAAAGGATCTAAATTTTTCTTAATCCTTAAAACTAAAAATAGCACCACCAACGTATACATAGTTATTGTCACTATAAAGTTTAGTGTCGAAAGCTCAAAAAGCTGTCAAATTAGTATTATAGCTCACACTTGCCTGAATCAAATACACAAAAACATTTTGCAACCGCGTCATGGTGTTGAAAATTTAAATTCTTAATTAATTATGAAATCCGCCTATTTTAGCGATTTATTTTTTCAATGATACATACCTCCATACATTACAAACAAGGTGATTTTCAACATAATCAAATTAGGGTTGATTCCCTTCCTGACGCAAAATTCGCCGAATTTTGACAGCTGCGGCTTCTCATCCTTTGTGTCTGTGTCTGTCGCGGTAGCGGTTTCTTCACCCATTTTGTTAGCGCTTTATAGCAGCGAAGGTTTTCAGCAATTAAGACTTGTCGTAATTGTCGACTTTGGTATTCGTTACGCCTATTTTTACCTTCAATTTAGTATTTGAACTTGTACGCTTTTAGAAGCGCGATTGTTTCTTTTTTTATAAACTCATGCAACGAAAAGAGAACAAAAAACAAAACAACGTACAACACAACTACTAACGCGGGTATTATGTATGCTTCTAAGACCACTTGAAATTAAACGTCCGTTTTTCTTATTAAATCCAATTTATCAATAAAGTTCCATTCACTAAAGTCAGCCTCTTCCTCGGGGGATGTGTGTGTTGCTGCTATAAAGCTCGCTTCGGGGTCTGTTTTGTTGGATTACCGTGTTTTTTTTTTTATCACAGGCCAAGTATGAATTGTTTTTTTGTACAAGAATAGATTTAAACTATGTATCCATTAATAGAAATGATATGCACTAAAAAAGTTTCGCGATCCTTTTTACTGGCTTGGAAAATTTTCGAATTTTTTTTTTTTTATTTCAACTACCGTAATTATTACTCATTTATCGTTAAGTAGTTACAATCGCACAAACACCAGATATAAGAGCATCGAAGCAGCCAGCGATAATGTTATTGATATTGATCTTAGGATTCAGTGATTTGTTTCCATTTATGTTTCGATAGAATGAGATACTTTTGAACCTGCCCGTTGATCACATGTCGGAATTTTGTATTTTCACTTATTCAATTGATCCTTATAGTAGTGATGATGTGCGTGAATTCAACCTCGCTGTTCTCAATTCATTTTTCTTAAGAGATTTCTATAGTATGTATGTATAGATAGTTTTTTTTTTTTTTTTTTTTTTTGTGAGATACTAGATGCAACTTGTGGGGGTGGCGGCAATGTGTATATCTCACAATCACTTCGATGTCTGGACAAAGACTGAAATTACTTTAGATGAAATCCAAAAGTTTTATATTACAGTTATGTGTCGACGCACGGTACGGTGAGATAAGTCGTATGTTTAATCTTTCGGCTGGAAAGAAGATCACTATACTGACGGTGATAATCCGATAAGATACTAAACTTAAGAAAGATGAACAAGAAGAAGAAGAAGCAGATACAGTAGCAAAAGCAGTATCTATAAAAAGATGGGTACAATACACAGAGTGTACGCGATTGCAATGAGGGTGGTTATTGGAGAGATGTCGATGTATCGTTAGAAAAAGCTGCTCTGCTTGCCATACAGGTACACAGAAAGTCTACCAGTGTATGCTTAAATCTAAAAATATTTATATCATTTTGTTTGAATTTGTTGCAGTTATGTGAATGGACTTGACGCCGATTAAGAGTGTAAATAGCACGATAAATCCTATTACAAGGGCTAACATTATTATTTGTGTTTGCTCGCAGATATATATGTACGCGTATGTTTGTATGTTTATGGAACTAGGCTATACGGAACAGTATTATCCGGATGTTCCAATTATATGTATATGTAGAACAAGATAGGTCTCTCAAGCTGTTCTAATGTTCTTATGTTCGACCTTGGAAAAGAAAGTGTTGCATTATCCAGATTGTCTTGTCGTAATAGGTATACGCCCGGGGCATGGCTGGTTTAATTGATTGTTTGTAAGGGTAGCTATGGTTTATAGGGGGAGTCATACTTAGAGCCGCGAATAGGCGTGTATTTTATAATGAGCTGAGGTCAGGCCACAGAGGCATCTTCGGCATAGATGAGGAGAAAGGTGGCACGCTTGCAGTTGCACTGCTAAACTCGTCGGACGGGGTAGTTCTTGTCTCCCCTTACACCGCCTTCAGAAAAAAAAAACGTACCTGCAAAAAAAAATCTGAGGAGAGATAGGAGGAGATCTAATCCTATTTGCCGGCGGACGGACAAACAAAATTCAAAGAGGAAAGAGAAATAGGAAAGATGAAATACTGAACAATTGCCTATTCCGAGGAACAATGACAGAAAGTCAGATGCTTCAGAAACTAATCCTAAAATACCTATCCTAAGCCAACCCTATTCTACCCTAAACCGAAATATAAACGTTAAACTAACCTAACTTACTTACATCTAGATGAATCAGTCCCTATGCATCTTTCCGGCTTTCCAATTTTATTCCTCGCCGTATAGGTTTGTCTCGTTCCAGAGACGTGCCTGATGTTGGCGGCAGTAGTATGGCCTTCCCACTCAATGCCTATAGAGCGGCATATCCTTGAATATGTTCTTGGCCGAAGGTATTCCCTTGAACGAATGGATCCCGTCAATAGTCAGTCTAGTAATTGTCTCGTCCTAGTTATGTCACTGCCTAATTGATTTGGCGGAAGGACGGCCTTCCCAGTTATCATATTAAAGCGGCAAATATGTAGTTTTTTTTTTGTGTTTTATTTTTGTTTTCATTTGAGATTCAGTGGAGGGAGCACACATTGAATGATTATAATAATCAACCACTAACGGATATGGTTACGATGAAAATCTATTATTCTCCCGGATGGTTTATAGTTCTTGGACTTGGTGTGTGAACGTGAATGTGTTTTTATGTTACCAGGGGTTAGTTCTGGCCCGGCCTATAGGTCGGTTGCTCGAACTACCCCTGTGTGAGTATTTACTATATCGGTAATTCCATTTTTTTCTTACAGATACACGCAATAATTTCGTATATCCTTCCTTTATCCTTGCCGTACTTAATTTTTATTCGCGAAAGCTATTACTACAGTACAGGTAAATCAAACCCAAGATATTCAAACCAAATGTCTGATGTTTATCTTGGTCTGATAGGTTTAATTATTACTGGACTGGATATTGGCCTCAATTAATGTGCATCTCCGGGCATCGAGCTTACTGCCTACAGTTGGCTGACGTGCTTTTCCATTTGTGCGACCCACCACGTAAAGCCTTCTTCTACCGCCCCTACCCTAGATATCTCTTATTGGACGGAGCTTGGCTTTTCATTCGTCCTAGCGATATAAGGCGACAAAAGGCACAATATTTTGTTACCATGTCTATCTCTATATCGAAGGATAGTTTATAATCTCCGTTATTAAATCGCTTCCTCCAACGCCTGTCCAAACAGAACAGAAAATCACTCGAAAAATATTTAGGATCAAATAAGCGGGATACATTCATTCACCCCAATTTGCTAAATGGGCTTACTACTCAATTGTCTTGCAGACCAAAGAAACGGCCATTGGCAAGAGTTACCTATTCTTAGCTTAATTTCTGATTAAATGCCATCTTTAGAGTTTAACGGAGGTCCCTAACTACCTCAAATTTTCAACTGTCTCAAATTTACAGATTCTCAGATGTTGATTTTCAATTCCTATTGGCGTCTTATAGTTGGACTTGCTCAAATTCACAATGAAACCCACTGTTGCCACTTCCCTTCTTATATTTGTAAACGCGCCAGTAAAAGCTCGGTGAGTTCTGCCAATGATGTTAATGACATCCGAGTAAAAAAGTACAGACATATGAAAAATTATACCCATTGGCTTGTACATTTAATGTTGAAGAAATGACAGCCCAAAACCTTACCTTCATTGTGTCATTAAACGTATCAGTGAGATTGTTCCTGATCTTCCTTTTCCTTCGTCTCTTTCTGTACAATCTGACGATTGTTAAACAGATGTTGGTTATCGTTCTTGACTTTTTGAGTTTTTTTCCAGGATCTGCCGTAGTGAGTAATTTGACTTAACGGCCCTAAAACCGTACTGGTAGTTGTCAAGCAGTTCATTAACAAAAATGTCTTTGGGCGTTTACACAATACGGCAAAGAGGATCTTGTATTCGATGCCTATACTATCTTCCGACAAAATCTTGGAGATAAGTCTGTGTTTGCATCTTCCCTAAAAAGTTCTTCTGGCCGGCCATATCTTGCCTTTGATTTAAAATAGGGTTGTCGCACCTACAATATAATATAAACATTAGTAATATAGATATTTTACATGCCAAAATCGGTAGCCAGTCCAGCTTTAGGAAGCCATTAACGTCAAAGAACCCATCTAAAACCCCACATGGGGGCCAGTTTATGGATGCAGTAAGGGAGGGAGGGTTATGATCCCTATATAATCCTGACCATAACCTCACCGAACAAAATAGGGAGAAAAAGAAGAAAGAAGAAGGTGCTACAGCTACACCGGGTACTAAGGCAGCTTAATAGCTACTCATGTGAAGAAATCTTCCGTAAGTCTACTGGCAAGCTTGTTTTAGCCCTTAGGACATCATGATTTTGGCTTTTGGGCTATCGTGTGACGGCTTAGCTTTTCACCATTATTCGTTTTGTGTGAGTTTTTATTTTTGGGACGAATGGAAGGGACCTAAAATTGTATGCTGAGTCCGAACGGCTGACTTGAGAAGTTTTTTCAGGACAGTTTTGCTTTCGTATGTTTGTCAGACGTTCACGAGAGATGTGTAAGCAAGTTAGTTATTACGAAAAACATCGAACTCGGCTTTGTGTGTTCCATTCACATTGCTTTATATTTTTTTTTTTTTGATGATAAATAATTATCCTCGGATAAATTTCTGTCACTCTCATGGCGGAGAACGAATTTTCAGCTGTCAAAAAATGATCCTATAACTATGACTAATTTGTTGCCGTTTTCTTTTGCTTGAGATTTGCTAAAATGTTCAAAAATCTTTGAATACAATTCTGTACATACCTAAATGCGTAATCTAGGAGTTCCCTTTAAGAGCAACAGATTACAGTGGTTCGGATTTCTGGAGAAATCTATCTTTACATAATAGGTATGTATATAAGTGACTCACTTTTAAAATATGTTTTCGCTAATGTCATATCATTTGGATAATAATATCTACCCTGGTTATCGGCCTTCTACCGCAATAGGCTTAAGATTAGTAAAAAAAAGCGTGTAGAAAATATAGGCATCTAGAGAATATTATAGATATATAAATATTTAAATCACCGTGTAAATAGTACTGTTGATCAAAAATACAAATTTCACTTAGATGCGAAGAAAATATAATTCACGTCAATCGTTTACTGTTTGAAGAAACTACACCACTCACCATAATGCACATTGTAGATGTAGGTACCTACGTACGTATACATTACCTAACCTCAAGCGTAAGAGACTATATTTGCAATAGAAAATACTTGAATTAGATAAAAACATTTACTTTTCAAACCTAAGCTACTGCTTGTATTTTATGTGTTGAATCTGACACATTGGCTGTAAATTTAAGACATTATCACTGTCAACTTTCCAGGAGAGACTAAAAAGTGCCACCTTAATATCTTGACATATTTAAATATTTTTGTTTCAATTAATATTTACTCGGTAAACTTGAATAGTTTTTCTTTTTGTTTTTTTTTTTTTTTGTTTAATGTGCAATGTGTGACAATATAAATAGTACTTGAACATTATGTATGTACGGTACATATTTGTGTAAGAACACAATTTTCAAAAAATATTTGGTTAAAAACACCATTTGAGTGAATCCTAGCTAGTAGAGTAGTGTTTTTCAGATTTATGTGCTGCCACGCGGTCAATATGTAAAAATTTGCTACACAGTTGGTACATACCTATTGTTTGAAGGCAGGAGCAGTACCTCTGTTTGGGTGGAAATTTTGAAAATTTGACAAGGGTAGTTGGTTATATGGACAATTGCTTTCATCCCTAGCACATCCCTCCCTGGTTTGTGATCCCTAGTGCGGAGCCTAATTTTTGATGAAAACATTAATCAACCTTTGGCATCAACTGTCAAGTATGTGCCGATAATATACTACCGATTGATAGGAAATTAGCGACAAACCCCTTTGTAGTAATATTGGGTCCCATGTAAGTGGACAGGGCAAAAGAACGATAGTAACATTTAAGAGGAAAAAATAGACAGCTATACATAAAAAAAAATAAAAAAAATACAATCCAACTGTCAGGTACGAGAGAGTCAATGGGCCTCCGCACCAGCGATGCAACTTCTGAAAAAATGTATAGGAGATTGTAATAGAAAGCTCACAAATGGAGTTTCCATTTTCGAGAGACCCGGACAAGTTCAGAGAAAGTGATGAACGGTCTCCTTCTCCTCTTCGTCCAAACAACTTCTACAAAAATCGTTTGAGAATACGTCTAAGCCTTGTTGCATATGCTTTCCCATAAGGCAGTGTCCCTTAAGGTGTCATTATTTTGGCGCTGATATGTCTTCTGTCAAGATCGATCAATATTTCTTACATAACTGCTTTGCTTTTAGCAGTAAATTCATTGTAGGGTGAAAACTGCAAGTCCTCGTAAGGTACTATTGGTTTAACATTAAGAGCCCAAAAGATATATCTATTTTATATTGGAACTACCAATGTTTCGAATTATGTCTACGCTCCGAGTTATTTTTTATCTTATCATTACGTTTTCTACCTACTAATTCGCCATACATAGTTTTACCTGGGTCTACCAGTTTTCCAGATAAATTAATCCTAAAAGTGGCTACATAGACATACTACTTACTTGTCATTAATGGCCTCAAAATATTTTAGAAAATTGTGAAATATTTTTTATTAAACAAAGTAAAGGAATATATTCTAAATTTGAAATTGGAGTAGATAGTGGGAAATTAGAAATAAGTGAAGTAGGGAGTAGATTTCTGAAATTTGTGAAAAAGTGAAGTAGATCTACTCCAATTGGAGTAAAGTGACATCGCTGCTCCGCACACGAGACTAATTCTGCCGGCATAAAAACGGGTTTATACCTACTATAGTTCGAGCGCACACGGGATGATTTCTGCCGGCAGAACAAACTGTATACATGAACCTCCTTTCAATGCGATCGTTTTTTTTTTTTTTTCAAAATTGACATTTGACTTTAAAAATTTAAAATAGTTTCAGACCCAATATTTTGAAGATTATATATGTATTAGTTTTCTGCTTTGTTCAACAGCTCAAACTCGGCAGAACATTTTCTGCCGTTTATTTCCACTCACCTCAGTCCCCTCGCCTACAAAATCGGTTTTATGCCGGCAGAATTCATCTCGTGTGCGGAGGCCCAATGAAATTAAATATATAATACTAGCGGGCCCGGCAAACGTTGTTTTGCCTGCTCGTACATTTGCATTATTATTTGAAATTATGAGTCTAAACCATCCTTAGACCCATTCAAACACCGACACAAAATTTCATTAAAATCGGTCCAGCCGTTTAGGAGGAGTTCGGTTACAAACACACGTACAGAAGAATTATATATATAAAGAAGATAACGATTGTCCCTATACATTCCTAGCGGAATGTCCTATTCCTTTAGTTAAAAAGAATGCGATGGGTTACTTGGAATACCTCCACTTTTAGCTAGCTCTTATATATAATGACAGCTTCTGGAAGTTCGCTTTGAAAATAATTTTATAACGAAGCTGTGCAATTATGAAAGATTTGAAGAGATGGTTTGAAAATTGGTACAGGAATGTTTTTTTTTACAAAAACTTTTGCATTAACAGTCTATAGGTCAATTATGGGAGACGTGGGAGACACGCCAAAGCAACTTGAAGTACATTTTTTATACCTACGAGTACACAATGCACATAAATATACAAGTGTCAGCAACTCGGTGATGCCTATACCTACTTCAAATTCAAAGTTGGAAATAATTAAAAGCCAAACATTAATATTTTTTTAAGGTCCGGAAAATTTAGTAAACCCAAGTTTCACAGTGGATGTTTAAATTACACTTTTAGTTTAAACTTCAGTTCAACAATAAATTCGGATTCACAGTTTCGGTTAAACCTTGAACAAAGTTTATTCTGTAGTTTAAGTTAAAAGGCAGTATTCTGCAGTATTCAGCAGTATTCTGTGTGCTTTTAAAGAAAAGACAAGGGTCGATTTCGGAAAAGTCGCATAAAAGCTATAAGTACTGTACAATTACAATACTGCCAAATTCTATTCATTAAATTAGTTAAACTGAGTTCAATTGAACTGAAGTTCAGATTACCTACCTTGTGAAATCGGACGAGTACAACTTCAAATTTAAACTCAAGTTCAGGTTCAATTCCAATATGAATCTGGGGGTAAAAAGTATAATGAACATGTCAAGGCCACATTACTCAAACCGAGACCTAAGGATATGAACAAGAAAACCTTATAATTCAGCTTCGGAGTCACAGATGGTGTTGAAGATGTGGGAAATCCACTCCTGCAGACGAAGACGACCGAAACTCCGGCTGTCAGCAGAACGAATCATTCAAGCTAAACGAAGAAATGAAATACTTCCATCCACCCGACTAAAAGTGAGAATAGCGATATTGATATCTAAACTCAAGTCATGAATAAGTATAATAAGTATAATTATGTATAATTATGTTTGTCCCCCCTAATGCAAATCACTGTCCCCTTATTAAGTCAAAATTCAATAAAAGAAAACATTCAATAGAAAACTTTCTCTTAATATATTTTTAACAAGATTCTCTGTGAACACATCCATTTGAAGTGCAATTGATGATTTTTCCTAATAGAAAAAATTTAAATATGTACCCGCATGTATGACACTTATTTCTATTTCACATTTTTTTGACTCTGGGGTTAAAAAAATGTTGTCCCCCTTTCTGAACACTTGCCCCCCCCCCCTAAAAAAACTCACGATGTCCCCCTTTTCGTATTTTTTAATCTGGTAACCCTACCAATAAGGCTACATATACAGAGCCCGCCAACTCGCAATCCTTTCTCCGCTGGTTCCATTAATTTTTTCTTTTAAATTTTCTTTCACTTTAATGAAATTTAAATATTTTAAAAATTGTTTCAAAGTTGTAATGACGACATTCTCCTGGATTAGTATATTCTATATGCTATACTTAGGACGTGGAGAAGTAAAGGGGGAGTAGGCCGATTTTAATATAGTTCTTTCAGCATTGCAATGGTGGCACTTGCCGGATCAGTCAGTATAGGTAATAGCAGGGATCGCAAATAAGAATTATGAGTTTAAAAGAATCAAACCTGAAAAAAATCCTAGAGATATGGGAAAATACTACTTTATGGGGTATCTTGGTAACAGGATAAACTTTTATTTTAAATTTTTATTTTAAAATCATAGAATAACTTTTATTATAAAAATTGAAAATAAAAATTATTTTTATTATAAAAATTGAAAATAAAAATTATTTTTGTTATAAAAATTGAAAATAAAAATTATTTTTCAATTTTTACTATAAAAATTGAAAATAAAAGTTATTTTTCAATTTTTATAATAAATATTGAAAAATAAAAATACCAATAGATAGTAAAAATACCAAAAATTATAAAAATACCAAAAGTCATAAATATACCCAAATATCAAAAAAATACCGAAAAAATAATAATAATAAACAAACAAATTTTCATTATATGATATGGTTTTTAGTACATTTTATTAAAATTAAAATAAAATTGGTATTTTGTTTGCCAATAAATACTAGTTTTAGTACTGCAACAGAATATGAAATAAAACAGAAAATAGTTGGATCCTTAATATTGGTCCTTGAAGGAGATGTGATGTATCATATGAAAGGTATTCAATCATAGATCAAGAATATTTTGAAATATTTTTAATACACCGCTTGGTTCAAAAGATATTTACATTCAATTTTTATTTTTCAATTTTATTTTCAATATTTATTTTCAATTTTATTATAAAAATTAAACATAAAAATTATTTTTCAATATTTATTATAAAAATTGAAAAATAACTTTTATTATAAAAATTAAAAATAAAAATTATTTTTCAATATTTATTATAAAAATTGAAAAATAACTTTTATTTTAAATTAAAAATACAAATTATTTTTCAATATTTATTATAAAAATTGAAAAATAACTTTTATTTTAAATTTTTATAGTAAAAAATTTTATTATAAAAATCAACAAATAACTTTTATTTAATAATTTTTTTTTTAATTATAATAATTATAATAATAGTATTATTACACGCGAGCATAGCCGATACTACTAAAATGCATCATCTGTCTGTTTCTTTGTTCCTCCATAATTCAAGAACCATTTATCTGATTTTTGAAGTCATAATTATGTTCTTTTTTCCGGAGTTCGAAAGTTGACACAGTAAGGCCATACGCCAAACAACAAAAGAAGGAAAAAGACTTTACAAATTCCATTCATTGTTGAAATTTTAAATTGCTCAAGCACAGCTGTAAAAGACTGCAATACTTTAAGCTAGTATTAGACGATATGTTGAATCATCATACGTATGCTGACTATCATTTGCTAACAATTCTAAGCATATATGCATATTTTCGTCTGTCGTATGATGCTCTATTACACGATATGCTGAATTACTCCGAAAGCAGCAAATTGTTTGCTGTCAGCATATGCTAGCATACCGTTTGCTATCATATTTTTTCAGGACGTATGATGCCATATTAGACGATATGTTGAATTCGGTATGCTTACAAATTTGAAGACTCGTATGATTATATGCTGATAAATTAACAAATCGGGATTTTAGCATACGGGTGCGTTGTATTTATCGATTTTCTGCGATTCTGGTGAAATGTACGCGTTCGACGTAGAACGAAATGAAAAGACAACAGACTCAGAGTAGGGCACTAGCTCCTATACGGTTTTGGGCATAAGCTGTAAAGGGGTCGTCGGTATGGGGTGCTTGTTATACCCTCTACACTGTACATGAAGGTATATTCACTTTGACATTACATTTTTAACGCCAAGAAGGAGACATCGGAGACCCCATGTATTCTGAATCAGGATCAAATTCTGAATCTATTTGGCTATGTCCATCTGTCTGTCTGTCTGTTGAAAACACGATAGCGTAGAAACGAATCGACCTAGGCGAATGAAACTTTGTGAGAGAACTTGTTTTTAGCGTCGTCAGGTTAGTTCAGGTATATCGGTAAAGTAGTTATGGTACCTCCCATACAAAACCAATATTAGAATACAATATTAGAACCATGTGTTGTGTACGTACTCAAATGCCTCACATTTTGCCTCAATTGTATGCAGTGGAGGGTATGAAAGCATCGGCCAGGCCGATGATAATACTTCTACTTGTTTTCTCTTGTATTTGTACCATATTAAAAATGACCACGACGACAGGAAGAAGGAAAAAGAAATGTTTCAAAATGTATCGAAACTTCAAAAATAACAAAACCGTATGCTGGAAAATGTGGTGTATGCTGATGAGCCTACTTTAGCTCGTCTCGTCAGCATATATCATACGAGTCATCATACACCGAAAATTTGTCCGAATGTTAGCATACGGTCCCAAAAGGGGTATTATACGATCTGCTTAGTTCGTCAACATACGTATGATGACTAGCCAACAAATTTGTCAACAAACGCCTTTCAACATACATATGATAACAGAAATTTGCCTATTACACGATATGTTGCGATTCGGAATCAATTTTCAGCATACGTATGCTGATTCAACATATCGTCTAATACTAGCTTAAAGCATATCGTGTAATAGCAAAATGTCTGTCATCATATGTATGCTGAAAGGTGTTTGTTGACAAATTTGTTTGCTAGTTAGCATATGTATGTTGACGAACTAAACATATCGTGTAATACCCCTTTTGGGACCGTATGCTAACATTCGGACAAATTTTCGGTGTATGATGACTCGTATGATATATGATGACGAGCTAAAGTAGGCTCATCAGCATACACCACATTTTTCAGCATACGGTTTTGTTATTTTTGAAGTTTCGATAAATTTTGAACGCGCCGGACATGTTTTTTGTATTTATATTGCCTTGATTTTTGCTTTTAAAGGAAAAATGCCTGAGTTTTTTCTATTCGCAACTTATAGGCTGGTTTTGTTGTGTATTTTTTAGCCATCCGCGGTTAGTGACAGGTCAATTTTGAATGACTTGGGTGTTCTGGAAATGCAGCATTATATTGCAGGTGAATTGCGGAGCCTTCGAGCCGCATAAGTGATATTTGCGAAACGTAAATTGTCTCGTGCATATTATCATTTTCTTCAATAAAAATTAATAATAAAAAAATTCATTCGTTTCTTTTTCCTTCTTCCTGTCGTCGTGGTCATTTTTAATATGGTACAAATACAAAAGAAAACAAGTAAAAGTATTATCATCGGCCTGGCCCATGCGTTGATACCCTCCACTGCATACAAGTGAGGCATTTGAGTACGTACACAACACATGGTTCTATAATATTGTATTCTAATATTGGTTTTGTATGGGAGGTACCATAACTTTAACTACTTACTTTACCGATATATGTACCTCATTTTCCAAACTAACCCGACGACGCTAAAAACAAGTCCTCTCACAAAGTTTCATTCGCCTAGGTCGATTCGTTTCAACGCTATCGTGTTTTCAACAGACAGACAGACAGATGAACATAGCTACATCGATTCAGAATTTGATCCTGATTCAGAATATATGGGGTCTCCGATGTCTCCTTCTTGGCGTTAAAAATGTAATGGCAAACCTTCCTGTACACTGTAGAGGTTATAACAAGCACCCCCGACCGACGACCCCTTTACAGCTTATGCCCAAAACCGTATAGGAGCTAGTGCCCTACTCAGTCTGTTGTCTTTTCATTTCGTTGTACGTTGAACGCGTACATTTCACCAGAATCGCAGAAAATCGATAAATACAACGCGCCCGTATGCTAAAATCCCGATTTGTTAATTTATCAGCATATAATCATACGAGTCTTAAAATTTTTTAGCATACCGAATTCAACATATCGTCTAATATGGCATCATACGTCCTGAAAAAATATGATAGCAAACCGTATGTTAGCATATTCTGACAACAAACAATTTGCTGCTTTCGGAGTAATTCAACATATCGTGTAATAAGGCATCATACGCCAGACGAAAATATGCATTATATGCTTAGAATTGTTAGCAAATGATAGTCAGCATACGTATGATGACTCAACATATCGTCTAATACTAGCTTTAGTATTACATTCGCTGAAGTCGCAGTCATATGATTGCTTATTACTATTTCAGCAAAATACTTCAATTAAGTTATTTGACTTCAAAATCGAAATCCGAACAAATAAGTGTTTAAAAGCACTTAGTTACCCTTATCTTCCACTCTTGTAAGGTTTGCTCAGAACAAAAAGATCTAACCTCTTAAATGATATTCATACATATTGCTTAACATTCTTTTTTAGTTTGCCTGTTTTAAAAAATACATAGCTATTTTACTTTCTTTAATTATTAAATTTTGCAATGAATTAAATAATAAAAAAAAAACTTATTTTTGTTTGTTTCCTTTTAAAATACTATATATATATTATGTATTTATTTAACTATTTAAATTAATTAAATTTGCAACGAAGTGGATACTTTTTAATAATTTGTTTCATTTGCTTATTTGCTTTTAAAAAATATTTATATATTTATTAATGTATATTTATATATTTATATGTTTATTTTATAATTTTAAATACATACAAGGTTTTTAAAATATGTATATGTAAATGAAATATTATTTAAAACATGATGATCTTTTGTTTTAAAGAGTGTCAATAATTGTAGTTTTTGGGGTGCCAATAATTATGTCAGTTTGACAATAATTGTGGTTTTTTTAAGCTTCTAATAAATTTAATAAATGGACATTTTAAATATGTTTTCAATAATTGAATCCTTATTTATAAAACTTAATCAACGAATTTAACGAATTTAATAATTAATACTTTGGTATAAAACAGATTCAAATCACTCTATAAATAAAAATTTTATAGTTGATCAAAGTTGAAATTTCCTTAGGGGTGCCAATAAGTATAGTCGTTACGCTAGTTTCGAATTCATTGCAGAAGAGACACGAAACAGAACCCAAATTTTGATAATACATACCTAACTATGTGTAGCAATTCATTCATTCTTCAACCCGATGGCAAACATTTTGGCAAAAAATATTTTTTTAGAGAATTTCCCTCTAGCGTTTGAAATTTAACTTTTTCATTTGATAAAATGTTGATAAGCAGCAGAATCCTGGGCGCAGATCACGTGAAATGAAAACGATCGAACGACGTCGTTTCAATACTAGCAGTCTCTGTCTATTGTCACAGATATGATAGAAACAGCTTTAATGAAAACGATGTCGTTCGATCGTTTTTATTTTACGTGATCTGACCACTGGCAAATTCCTTGTTAAGCTGGCTTTGTTCCCTTTTCACCACTACACCACTTTTCTCAATAATATTTATAAGATACCTACATACCTACAAAATAAAAATGGTCCCATACAAACTTTGACCCCCCCTCTTTTACCCCTTTAGGGCGCAATCTGAAGTGCCCCAATACCTATCTTAAAACCATTTTCATATAATGTGTCCTCCATGGTAAAAATTTCATGCTTTCATCACAAAGTGCACAATTTTTTTACTATGCCGCCTCACTATAAGCCCTACTGTCCACGTAGCTGCGCTTCATACGCACGCTTTCGTCATTTGCAGCTTGTTGTACGCTTGCCTGCAGCTTCAAGGAAGCTGGCATATAAACAAATGAAGCTCTGTCCACGAAGCGGCAATTTCGCATTTTCGTAGTCGCAAATGAGACTTTGCCGCTTCAATTGTTTAGATGCCAGCTGCAAGGAAGCTGCAAGCAAGCGTACACCAAGCTGCAAATGACGAAAGCGTGCGTATTAAGTGCAGCTACGTGGACAGTAGACTTAAATTTGGCAGTAAAACTCGTCTTAAACTTTCACGGATTTATAAAAATTTACCCACAGATATTTTTTAGGTAAAAATTGTTAAGATTTTCAAATTGTCAAAATGACTCATTACTTGTAGCTTTCATCAAAACGCAATGTAAATAGATACATTTTTTATAATGCTGCTTAGGTATACACACTACACCGCAATCAAAACGTTGATCCACAGTAAAGTCATAAACTACTACAAGTACGTCATCATAACGTATACTGTTTAACATGTGACAGTAATTTAAATGGCGTCTGAATCAAGTATAAACAACAACTAGTATTAACTAATCACATTAAGTTTGAGCGTGAAATTAGACCCTCGCGCTTTGCTACCTAATATCCTGCTGTTACAGATAAGGTTTAGATTTAGATAGAATTTAGGTAGGTACCTATCTACAAACATACCTATATGTTACTATAAATATTTATTCAACGAGTTTGTGTAGACTGTCAGTCATTTTCACAATTTTAAGCGATACTATAAAGCTAAGCCTTAAATCCAATTTGTGTTTATCTAACTAGGTAAACTTACTCTAAATTGTTGACAGATTAGGGCACGAGATTTGAGTACATACTTTTATAATAATTGGACATTAATATGGCCACGCTTTTATGTAAAATTCATAAATATATAAATTAAAATTGGGAGCGACAAGTCAATGAAAGACCGTCAAGGCTAAGAGGGACCTATTCCGATAACAATTTTATTCCGTGTCAGTTCTGGTCCACTGATTTGGGAAGCTTCTCTCACAACAGTCTTAACGTACAATGAACCTGAACGTGAAACCCATAAAACACTAACCAATAGAGTCATTCTGAGTGCTAACACAATTAAGCACAATTTATAAACAAAAAAAATGTTATTTGTACTTATGGATTTAAATTCGACTTCTTCAAACGAACTGACATTGTCATCTAATATTCTGCTACACACTTCCGTTGGCGGATACGGTATGCGCCATCTATGTTTTCGGCTCTCTAACACGCCCGTATCAAAATGGCTTAGTCAATGCACATTAAAGTTCTCTTACACTTTAGCTATTCGAGTGAATAAATGACCAGATATGGCATGGGAGTTGATGTTATGTAAATATAATTTTTTATTTATTTAAAGTTATTGCATATTGTTTTCATTCGGCGCGAATCTAGACCGAAATGGTTTGAAACTTCAAAATAAATATCAAAAGAGAAGTATAACATATGCTAATAAATAAGGCAGAACATGCTTTTATCAAAATGAAGATTGTGCGGAAATTCGTATTCGTTAGAGGAATTCATACCTTTGAGCAAAAAACATTCCGGTTGGAATTATAGCTTTTCCGAACTGCACCACTTATTCATCATCATCTTCGAAAGACACTATTGTTTCCCCCTCTCGGGTAGTTATGTTCGATTCGCTAACTAAGCGAAGAGAACTGGGGCCACCAGTTCTTGAATTCAAAAGAGAGTTTGTAGTTTGACAACCGTAATACGATTTACATTGTAGGTATGTACTTATGCAAGTAAAAAAAAATTTAACGATGGCAGTGTCCTGTAGCCCAAGTACTTTTTTTTACTATATAGGCTTGGATAAAATAAAAAATAAAAACACCTTACTGTACTAGTTGAAATTTGATTTTTCAGCTGTTTTATTCGTATTTCTGTCCTCACAAAAAAATTTGCAGGCAGCAAACTATTTTTTTTAAAATGATAAATGACGAGAACAAGTAGGTATAGGCATATTAAAATATTTTACAAATGAGAAGAAATATATTTAGTTTCAAAGGATTTATTTATTGTACGAGTGCCTCGTATGGTGCCTCAAAAGTAGGAGTACCTTATGTGAGTGACACAAAGAGGGCTAGTACACGGTATGTAGCCATTGGCTCCATACGCTGACGTCAAAATTACGTCGGAGCCACATATATATGTGGCGTGCTACATACCGTGTACTAGCACCTTAACAGTGATTTGCAGTACGTAATGGATGTACTTGCACTTTTATCGGATGATTCAAGTTACAGCAGCAAATGTTTATTCCAGGTAGCCTCACGTTATGTGCCAACAACTGTAGTATATGGTCTAGCTGCAAAGTGGAAATTGTTCCAAGCGGTCTGTAGAGCTATCCAGACGTACGGCGCTCAGGTCTGGGGCTTCGGAATGTTCGGAATGAACTAAACAAAAACCACCTGGATATTTAAGGCAAGATGCGACCTCATTCAGCTTAACGGGAATAGATTCGTGTAGAATGAAACATCCTTATGTACTGTGTGCGGCTTAAGGGAAGAAGAGAACATCCAGCATTTCCTAGGCAGATGTCCGGGGTTAAAAGAATTCAGGCTGGGTTGTTTTGGGAGAGCTTGGTTAACAGATGCGGAAATTATTAACATACTCAATGGAGAAAACAGTACAGATTTTGATAGGCTCATTAATTATATCACTGTAGCATTACCGTACCGAAATGAACTTGATAGAGAATTTAATCAGTAATAATTTTCTTACATGATCATAAAACTTTGAATTCAAGCTAATATTTATTATAAATTTAACTACCCGACAGACGACTTTTGTCATTGTCGTAAATTTTTTTATTTTTAACTTTAATTCAAACTATCTAAGCTAAAATAATGTACAATGTACAATTTTTTTTATATTAAGTTGAAAATAAAAACTTTCTACTACTACTACTACTGTAGTATATGACGGTTATTTGTTTCAGATTTTTGAAAATGCCTAAAGAGAAGAAAACTTATGATCCGGATCGGTATCAACCAGCTCTTTCGGCAATAAAAGACCGATTTTAAAAAAGAGAGCTTCGGAAGTTTGTAGCATACCAAGATCAGCTATTCAATATCGACTTGGTGCTATTTTTAAGAAACCCGGTCGGAATAGACTCAGAAATGCATTTATATAATTTTTTATTTTTTTTTTTAAATAAAAATAACTACCATATTTTTTATTAATTTAATTTTTATGAATTTCAAATAAAGAAGCACTAAATGCATTTTAATAAATCGGTAGATATAATTTTATCATAATTTTTGGGGGCCAACTACTGTAGGTTTTGAGAGGCATTTTTTATAATCCATTTAATTCCAAATTGGATACCCCAAAACTCTAAAATTCAATATTTACTAAAAAAAAATTCCTTAAGGAATATATAAATGTATAACATTTTAAAATCGCATGTAAAATAACCAATCTACGCTTGTTTAAGGTCTAAATTTCCTTATGGGTGCCAACTACTGTACCCGTTACGCTAGTGTCCTTCGCTGGGTTTTACCCCATATGTCGCCAGTAACGAGAATCTTTAATTAGTTTACGACCCCTAATGGTGATGGTGTAGATGGTTTATTGCTGGGTGTTACTGCGACGACCTGCGCTGTCTAGACATATATCTGGTTCTAGACAAATGTTTATATATTTTAAAACAATAAAATTCATCGTCTCATGAATATAAATTACTACCTTCTTAAAAAATTTCTTGTTTGAAGGTGGAATAAAACAAAAAAAATTGCTTAAAATATGTTTTTGATCAATTTTGTTGATCCAATATGAGCATCAAAATTCAATACGCCTTGTTGACGGCGTAATTGAGAAATTTTGTGCATACATTCACGATTCACCACTGTGCTCAATTCCGGGTTAAATTGAATTCGTGTTCGAATTTTCGGTGTACCAAATCTGCATTTTTGATCACCTTAAGTCGCATTGACTTCTGTTTTCTAATTTCATGTTTCTTAATTCAAATAAATCAAGTCAGCTACTATTGTAAAAAAAAACTAATTATTAAGCGAACTGATCGGAATTCAGTACAGGGGTGATTATCTTTAAAATATTCAAACAGGAATCGCGGCTATCACATCTATTGAATTTTCACGTTGCATTTTGTTACCTTAAATACAACAAATTGCAGTAAGTAGATATTAGCATCCATTTTTCAACAAAGTTTATGTAGCATTTTCAATCGTATTATTAAAATAATATTATGTAAGAATGTGGCCCCTATTGTGAGTGTCGATCGTTGATAGTTGAGCGACAACTGTCGATCGATCGACAACTGTGATTGTATGACCCCTATGAGTATGACCCCTTTTACACGCACCGGTTTTTCACTTTAGTGTCGAGAATGTGTTGGTAAAGGGGATGAAAAGTGCAGGGGATAGCCGAACACGGATGGGCTGAGAATTCCAAACCGATTCTTGTGTTCTCTTTCGCTCTCTTTCCCTATTTACAGTGTTGCTTTATTCTCAAACCGTATTCGGTCGCGATAGACGTCTGCATTTGCTCTATTTTCGAACTGCATTTGCTCTATTTTCGAACTTTTACACGCAGAATTTTTTCACTCATGACTCTTCTTAATTCTCTTTTGGACACTTATGGTGCATTTATACGTTGAGTGTTTTCACTTTAGTGCCCTGATTGTCAAATTGTCTTTGTTTCCTTTTTTTCTCATTCGCCGTTCGCGGTGGTAGCTGCATTTTCGAAGCGCAGACCGCACACAGTTCGAAAATAGAGCAAATGCAGACGTCTATCGCGACTGAGTACGGTTTGAGAATAAAGCAACGCTGAAAATAACGAAAGAGAGCGAAAGAAAATACAAGAATCGGATGGGAATTCGGGGCCCATCAGTGTTCGGCTATCCCCTGCACTTTTCATCCCCTTTACCTACACATTCTCGACACTAAAGTGAAAAAACTCTGCATGTAAAAGGGGTGATACTTTCGATAGCAAGCTATGAGCTGAGCAATAGACAGAATACCATTTTTCATAGAATATTATTTGTGGTCTCCACGAGCAATTCTCATAGCATGCTATATGGCATTCTATGAAAAATTGCTCGTGGAGACGCCGGGTGATAATAGCCGTATTTTATTATGCCCGTGATCTGAACCAGATCACAAATTAACACTAATTTGCAACAACAACACGTGATCCAACTTTCTATCTATAGATAGTATGATAGTATACTTTTAGGCGAATAATTTTATTCGTGTATGTGTTAACTACAAATCCAACAGTGAGCAGCGCCATCTATTAACATTCAACAACTACACTATTCCTCGAGACATACCTGACTTCCAGTATCTACACACAAGAAGACATATCCGTCAGACAGATGGCATTCATTATTATTATTCGTTTTTATTAGGCGCGTTTTTTTTTGCAATCCTATATGGGCTTAGCAAGTTTTCCATACAAATCGTTAGCCCGGATAATCATCGGGGCTTATGCCTTAGCCCAGATAAAAACTGTGCTACCAATCTACAATTGCTTTAAATGTTATCGAAATTGCTATCGAAAGTGCTATCGATTGTGTCATAAATGACATCGGCCGCATGTGTCATTTGACATTTCGGTTTCGGTGCATTAAATGTTTTGTTTTAATTCGCGAATATTTAATAAAAAAGTTTATACAAAGGTCTTACCGTGTAGCGAATTCGTCAAGATATGTGTTATCTTTTAGATAATAATAGTCCAAATCTAGGGATACCGAAATGGAAAAGATAGCCTTAATAGTTTTCCAACAGGACGTGTGAAAAATAAATTTTTTTTTTGTTTGATACCAGGAGATATGGCAAATGTGATACTTTCACACGGCCTGTTGGAAAACTGTAAAGGCTATCGCTTCCATTTTTGTATCTCTAGATTCAGATTAGTATTACCTAAACGATAGCATATTGCCCGAAAAAAAAGATGACAAAAACACCCGCGCCTAATGCAAACAAGAGTCTGGGTGCCGGGAAGTGAAGACCTTAGTGGCGACGATGGGATTATCAGAAGTCCGGACGAATGAATACTTCAAGTGGTGGAAAGAAAGTGCGACGACGGTTAAGAGAAAGCGCCTAGTTATCCTCAATCAACGAGATTGCCGAAACAACGTCCGCGATTGTGGTGAACGATGTGTGAACATTTTCGAAATGATAGCACAAATTGGTGATAACAAAATATGGACAGGTAGAGACCGTTTTCATAGTCTTCCGAACAGATATTGTCTAACTGTGTTACTTTTTAGGCCTACAAAGCCCGCGATAACTCACATCCGAGCTGGTGGCTCTGAAAAAAGTGCGACTCGATTTTGTCACAGACAAGCATCAAGATGCCCTAGAATTTCGGAAGGATAAACGATCTTTTTACTTGGTCTTCGAGTATATGGATCTGGAACTTTAAGTTTAGTGGACTCGTTGGAAGAAATTAGGCAAATATGCGCTTACTTGTGGGGCCTATGCTATGCAGGTTCGTTGTGTGCCAATGCCACTTGATGTGTCTCGTAATTGCGTCAAGAATCCAACACAGAAGTACGAAAGAAGTTCCATTTGGTGAATAAGATGCGTCGGGCTTGTTTCTATGCACTCCAGCTGCAGGAATTGTGCAATGTAAGTAATGCGACTTAGTTTCCACAAATATCTGACACCTTCTATTTAAAGACTGATACCTTTGACGTACGTACGAAGCTCCAGTGCGAAGCATACGTGGCTTGGATGCATGGAACATCCATGATGCATCTTCCAGAACATCACCGAAATGCAACAAATAACCGGAATGGAACGACTCTGTTTATCAAAAGGAAATCGACAACCTGGCCTTGGCCTTTAAGGCTTTCCGCTGCTACTACATCGCCCTGACCCTCGTGTGTCGAGATGAAGAAATAGAAGGAGGCGGTCGCCCTCTATGAACGTTCAATGAAATACGCCAGCGAGGCAGTGAAATCGAAACCACAGCAATTCAATTTTAGCGCCGATTTATCAAAACTTATCTCTACCATCAATGGATGTTAGTTCTCCGCTCATGCATACAGTGTGCTCGAAGATGATAACTCTGAGGACTCCATATTTACATCGAAGGCACAGAAATCAACGAAACATATAGTGTAAACGCTTATTTGTATTTCAGTTTTAGTTTTCTTAGGTATACAAAAATAAATATCTAAACTAAACTAATTTGTTTCAAAATTTTAACAAGAATTATTGTTTCCATATTTAGCTGCCCGCTTTGCTTCGTATCTCGCATTCGTTTGTCGTAGTCTGTTGATAGGTGAGGTCTAGCGGATCCGGTGGGATATAGACTTGGCTCAAGAATGCTGCAATCGCTTCTTCGAAGTTGTTGTATCGGCACAGGACACGGCGCACAAACACTTGTCACTTCTAGAACACTTAAGAAAGCCCTTGCAGTTTTTGCTCAATCGACTAAGTTGTTCCTGACGGTTGTCTTTGTCGGCAGCAGATGTTGCCGCCCGTTGGTGGGGTGAAACGTATTTACCAGCAGCCGACGTGGTAGCGATTGTATCCGGAATTATGTTTCCCTCCAAGTCTCGTTTTCGGCCATAAATGTCTTCTTTAACTGGAAAAAAAATCCTTAGCGGGAATGTCAATATGTTAGCATATTGCTCACCTTTCACGATGTTTTCTTCTTCAGACGCTTCTTTATCTGAGTCCATATCGTGATCCCCACTACCGTCTTCATCGCTGCCTTCTCCAAAGTCGTGGGTCGGTAAAATAATGCTTGTACATACCTTAGTCTACCGGTGAGTTCGGTTCTGTATGTGTAAACCCTTACATTTTGAGAGTTAGAAACAATTGTCGAAGCCAAACGGAAATTATAAACCGAGTCGGTAAATATCACTAGAGAGGCCGCCATTTGAAACCAATCTGTTCCATACCCAACATATCCAAAACCCTATTTGCGACTCCTGATACACTTCACTTTCAAAATACCCGTGTGTTCGCGCTGTTTATCATTATATTAGCACAAATTAGACAAATAATCAAATAATAAATTTTCCGTACGGCACATTTTTGTCAAGACAGAAAAAAAAAACAGCTGAAATGTCAATTGTCAAATGTCATTTGTCAATTAGGATAGTGCTGCCAAGTCACAGTACAATCGAACAGTTATCGAAATTTATCTAAGCCTATATAGGATTGCAAAAAAAAACGCGCCTATTATAGAGTTGAAGTCGAGTCGCGAATGAGATTGAAGTAAAGTAAAAGTAGAGATATTGCGTTCTTTTGTTCAGTAGAGTTTTCATTTGTTTTAATTACATTACAACTTTGTACTCTTTTTCTTGCAATTAAAATTCAACATTATTTTGTATTTCGGTTTTTAATAAAGATAAATAAATACAATTTAACATATGTTGGTAGTTCTATGAGCACAATACAAATAAAGTGGCTTTCAAAATTTGAACAACCCAATAACCAATCAAACCACTCCGTTTCTCGCATAAAATTTGTAAGCCACTGTCAAATGTCAAAAAAATTACAATTGATCCTGGTTTGTTTTATTATGCTGATGTGATCCGGTTCAGATCACGGGCATAATAAAACACGGCTAATGAAAGGCATGCCCAAGACCGTGTGTTCAGTCCATGCAATGCACTTTATGCGTTGTTCTCCGTTGTGTAAGTCGTCACCTGAGAATTGGTTTGCTCCATACGCCAATTTCGCGTATTTTGAGTTAGGTATCAAATCTAAGGTATTTTAGGGTGCTCTTTTCGAATCTGTTGCCATTTTAGCGCTAACGCTTACCAATCCGGAGATATCCAGCATCGACTTTGCTCTACATCCAACAAGTTTAATGGTTAGTAAATTTTATTTTGCTCCATTTGCCATTTTTTGGCGTATGGAGCAAATTTCCCATACAAAAATCCTTCATATTGAGTTTACTTTTATTTTTCTCTATTACCATTGCATCTGTACGTAGTTTTCCTTTAATTACTATTTTGAAAAGGATCAAACTATACAACGAGTATGTAGAACCATTTTCATGAATACATTATGCATCTTGTATAATATACAAAAGGTATTTTACTAGTATGTTTTGTTTTAGAATAACAGTAGAACTGTTTACTTTAGTACACTTTTGTGTTACTTCCTTTTTTGTTTTTGTTAATAAAATTTATTAAAAAAAAGCCTTTAATTTCACTAGAAATTGAAACTTTTCCATACAAAGTTCTTTTCAATAATTCAGTTAGAGTAAGTGTTGGTTTGCTCTACATTCAATTTATTTTGCTCCACGTGCATGAAAAAAAGTAAAACTTGAAACGAAACTGGATATGGAGCACAAAAATAAAAATTCTTCTTTTCGTATACGCTGTATAACTGCTAAACTATTACGCATGAAAGATTGAAAATTTGTATTCTAGTTGGGAATACCCTAGGGAATAGCTGCTATAAATTAAAAAAAATTCTATCGGGCAATTTTTGAGAAAAACATGCGCAAACCTTCTTTATCATTTTTCTCGAAACCGACTAAGTGGCGTATGGTGTATGGAGCAAACCAATTCTCAGGTGACGAAAACTCCTGACAGGATAGCTCTCTCTCTCAGTGCTGTCGTTTCTTCTAGTTTTTTGTTTACAAATGTGGAATCTTTGCACCATTACGAGCAAATTATTCAGTTTTTTCTATAATTTTAGAACAGCAGCACTACCTGCCACAACTAAATGGTATTTTCAGATGTTTTGATTGTTGCTTATGTTAATTATTTTATGCATTTAACCATAAGTTAACGATTATCAAGTATCTTAAATAATTTTTTTGCATATTATGTCAATACAAGCGAAGTTAAGTAACAATTGGAAATTTTAGTAATAATTGGAAATTTAGTAACTAAAATAAAAGTTTAGTCGCCACAAAAATTGCATAGCTAGTTTCACAGCTAATTGAAACGTCAAAAGAAAACGAGTTGGTGTTCGGTGTGAATGCATCCACGAGTTTTCTAAACTTTTTTGACGAAAACTCGGTTTTCGGCTTGGTGTGAATAGGGTATAAGCCACTTGTTGCTTTCAGCGTTACAACCATGTTGTTGTTTTAATTAACATGTGAAATGTGCCTCAACTGGAAACTACTGGCAATCACTGGCTGGCGAGGTTTAAAAAAACACACCTATAAGGTAGTTCGCGACAACGTCAGTAGACGTATTTTTTTGGGAATCTATTGCTAGCTCACTTTTACTTTTACATGCAAAACTGGTATACTCACTTTTTGTTTTGTTATACACACTTTTGGTTTTACATGCAAAACGGTTATACTCACTTTTGGTTTTGTTATACTCACTTCCCAAAAAATACGCCTAGTGTCAAATGAGAAAAAAAAAACAAAGTGACAGCCAAAAAAACTTGTAGGAAAACAAACGAAATTTTATATGGCGGGAGATAGGGTTTAAATTAATTTTGGATTTTTTGAAACAATCTCTACAAATTTATTTATTGAACTTTTGTAAACACATTTATGAAACTCTAAATTTCAAGACTGCAATGTTTTCAATTTGTATTTGGCACTTTATTATAAACTTTTCACAAATAAAATGGGCAAAACCTATCTCCCGCCATGTAAAATTTCGTTTGCTTTCCTACTAGTTTTTTTTGACATTTCAGTGAAAGAGAAAGCACACTTCTGAAAGGGATAGCTTCGCGAAATACCCTATAGTCTTTTATACTCACTTTTGGTTTTACATGCAAAATTGTTATATCCACTTTTGGTTTTGTTATACTCACTTCCCAAAAAAATACGCCTAAAGTTGTTGTTGCTGTAGTGGTAATCTGTTTTTAGCATAACTTTTTTCTTTTTTTGAAACTGAATACACTAATCCAGCGCTGTACATCTATAAACCCAAACTATTTTTCAACACCTTATGCATCTTGCAACTAAGAGAACTCTTAATATGCCGAATTATTTCGCGAATAGCAGAATCAACACTACAAAAAAGAAACAGCATCAACTACATTATTTTCTCCTATTAACCACTAAACGCAAGAGAAGGAGAGATTATACGACGAAAAGGAGTATGGCCGTCAATACCCAGTTTTTCTTTCTGATTTGCATTGCTCGTCGTAACATATTTTTCCGTGCAGATTATTGACTACCGCGTTAGCCAAATATCTGTTAATTATTCTTGTGACTACCGATAAACATTGAAATTCGCGAATGTGGATACGTTTTTATCAGTAAATAACAACAACAACAAACTTCGTAGGTATCTTCGAACCCAACAGTGCACAGAAACAGAACAGACCAAGTGTGTTCGTAGTAGTGTATAAAGTGGAAGACGGGCATAAATAAATCATTTGTTAATTCTCTAAATAGTGTTTAATCATTAAAATCTGCCCTTAAACACCCTGCAAAACGGTCGAGCATATTATTAAAAAAAAAATCGAAAATTGAAAAGAAAAAA
Source organism: Cheilosia scutellata (assembly GCA_955612985.1). NCBI lineage: Eukaryota > Metazoa > Arthropoda > Insecta > Diptera > Syrphidae > Cheilosia > Cheilosia scutellata. The sequence continues at coordinate 111,074,889 of OY015311.1, forward strand.
AAAAAAGAAATAATTTTCTTCCTTTTCCCCATAAGAGTGACGGGTGTGTGCCTCTACTTATATGAAGAAAGAGATCAATGAACAATTGTTTCGCTGCGGAGCAATCGGTGTGCGTCAATGTGTACGTGACGTTTCTTGTACGTGTTTCCGCAATAAGCAAAATCTATATTTTCGTGTTGAATAAAAACAAAAAGTCGACAAAAAGTTTGCAAATTAACGATACAAAATTTAGCAAAACGATAAAAATCAATGTGCAGTTAAAATAGCAAACAAATATCGGTCGAAGATTTTTGTCGGTGACGGTGTGTGTGTGTGTGTATTTCTATATTTTCATCATTCCCAAGTTTTTTTTTTTTCATCATTGCAATGAGTGCATTGATTTTATAATCCTATACGATTGAAGAACGCCGGACACGAGCAATCTGCAACAAATTCTTGATGGTGCACATCGTCAGTTAGTTGTCGGTGGGAATAGGTGCAACATTTTCCCGTGACAACTTCTTGTCAAAGAGAAAATCCATCTTTTTTGTTTATGCCCTATCTGGCTACTGGCTGGTTGATGTGAAGTTTTGTGGGAACGAATTTTTCTTAACGAGAAAAAGAAAGAAAAATATCTAAAAATTGTTGCCAAAAATACGTCTCCCTAAAGAGAACACATTTATATTTGCAATAAGATTAATTATGTCTCTTTGGATGTGTATTTGTGTGAAGTGAATGCGCCCCACACTTCATCTCTCACGCGGTTTTTCAATTCGATTACGGTCCGGTCTTGCCTTGCCTTCTCCCATCCTCATCTTCATCATCATCATCATCATCATCATCATCATCATCATCGTCGTCGCTGAATGTCGCGGTGGCTGCTGCTGCTGTCGGCCCCAGAGATCGTCGTCTCTTATTGTTGTTGCCTGCTGCTTCATCTAGTTTTTCCTTTTCTTGTGTTCTTTTGGTTTCTTCAACATCGCACATTCCTTCCAATTATTATAATAATCTAATAAGAATATGGAACGAATTGAAAACTGCAGAAAACGGAGAAGGAATACAAATTTTCCTCTGCGAATGGCAGGCCAAAAGAAACGAGAACCAGAGGTAAACCTTTTCTCAGCGACGAGGGCAGAGCATTTTATCTTTTTTTTTTTCGCCCCAAACCCACTTAGTTTAGGTATTTCCTTTTTATTCTCTTAGAATGTATGACACACACCAGTGGCATGGCAGTGTATCTGCTTTGGTGGTTATTTATAAATTAATCAGTTACCATCGGAAATGTTTGTGGAATTCCAGAAAGAAATATATATTTTTTTTCCAAAGCGATTTCTTTTGTCGGTTTACTTTCTCTTTGCATGGAGTTTCACATTCAAAAGAAAATGTCAAAAAATCCTTAACCCGGCATTGTAAACAAAAGAGAGCATTTTATTACATTGCTGTCAAAAATTTAAGAGATTCTCTCAGGAATCCACACACACTAATAAAGAAATTGTGCTCAACTGAAACTGAAAACGAACGCAAATTATGCAGTCCATGGAATGGATAGAAGAAATGCATGATTATTCAACAATTTTGTCCAAAGGAGTACAAGGAGGAATTTTCCTTTGAAGTCAGTTTACCCTTCTTGTTTCAAGTTTTCTTTGTACATATATTCTGTTTTTAGCCGGACGATTGGTGGAATTTTGTGGAAATTACAAAGAAAAACTGTGAAAGTAGGTAGGTAGGCAAATAAGGCATCAACATTTTAGTTCCTGTCCTTGGTTGCCACAGTGGTGATGAAAAGTTGTGTCCTTTAATTGCGTCTGTGATGTGTCAAATTTTGTACACAACATTGAATTTGGGCGTATTCAACTCAACAGCCCAGTTGGTCCACTTCACTTTAAATTTACTACTGAATGAGTTTGGTACTGACGAATGTGGCATTTTGGGCTTTTCTAATAGATAACAATTTTTAAGGAGTTTACAATTGCATACAAATTTCGCAATTGTGAACTTCCGCAAATTTACTGGAGACTATCGGATTGGGAACCTTACAGAAGACACTAATGTTTACGAAGCACAGCTATGTCAGATTGTTACTAACTAAAACACTTCTTCCCCCCTTCAGTATTATTTTAATTAAAAACCACGAACTAGAAGTTCCTAGATTGCAGGGATGTGCAAAAAAAATTCAAGATTCTTTTTTAATTCATGTTGTAGGAACATCATAATGGGATAAGGCTGGTTTGCTGATGCTTTTCTTAGATCTGTGTCATAACTAAGTTTATCTTGTTCTAGTAACTGGGAAAACGGAAGCGACTTGAAAACGAATTACAGAAGTCTTGACGCAGTAACAAATATACATATATGCACTGTGGGAATCCTTCTGCAATATTCCTGATAAAACGGATGAAAGACTGGGTGAATTTGATTTCAACACACCGAGTTGACTTTGACTTCGAGTTCTATACCCAGATAGGGAGAACTGGCATAAGAATGAAATTTCGATTTCAAAGCTCAAAGCTGCGGATCTACTTTAAATGGGATCAATATCCAACAAGAATATCACTATCTACATTGATAGTCAGGCTGCGCTAAAGGCGCTAGAATCCTTCATTATCAAATCTGAACTAGTCAGGAGCTGCCGCATAATTCTCAGAGCATTATGCGAGTAGAACCAAGTCAGATTGTGTTGGGTACCAGGACACTGCAATATTGAGGGTAACGAAAGGGGTGACGTTCTGGCCAAAAACGGAGCAGAGCTTCCACGACTCGAAACCATTGAAGGCTTAGGACCACCAATCGCCGTGGCCAAGAGAATTATTTTCGAGAAAATTAAAAATAGGGCAGATCAAAGATGGTCAGATATAGTAGGTCACAGGGTCTTAAATTTTCTGTGGCCTAAGCTAGATCTTAAAAAATCTGTAGAATTATTAGAGCTCAGCAGATTTAAGTTACGAACGGCAATAGGGATTCTTTCCGTGGACTGTCTTCTAAGGAAGCACGCCATGAAACTAGGTTTAACAGAAACGGACACGCAAGTATTGCGAAAACTTACATGTCGCAGAGGATTTTACTAATCTCCTCTGTGAATGTCAAGCCATTGCTCGGTACAGGAGGAAACAGCTTGGAAGGTACTTCTTCGACAATTTGGAGAAGGTTGGCCTTACTAACAAAATTGAAACAAAACAATTTTTAGGTTTTTAATTGCTTGGGCGAATTCGTTTAGGTCTTTGACCGTTAAGGTTCCCCCAGGGATGGCGATGGGCCCAATATGGTGCCTGGTCCACTGTGATAAACTCACACCCTATTCAACCTTACCTAACCTAACCTAACAAATTCAACAAAGTTGCCGCAGATGAACAAAAAATCAGTTCTGCAGACTGGTGGATGTGACAAACCGAAACGTGAGAGCTATCCAAATTTATACCTGTCAATAATGAATCCAAAGACAATATAAGACTTTGACAATTTTGACGTGGATAATTAAGCAGGCCGTTCAAGTTAAGACGGTCACAGAGACTGTCGATTGTGTCGCAAAGTCCTTAGACATTTTGAACAGACCTCACGATTAAAAGAACGACCGTCTAAGCTTTCGCTGCCGTTTTAAGTTAACCTTTTCATTTGTTTAGTTTACGACCTAGTTCAAAGTGTATGCACGATATTTTGCTTCAAAGATACTTTGGACAAGGTTGAACAAATTGCGATTATACTTAAGTCTACATGATTTTTCTCAGTGACGGCGAGAGGCAAAATTACTAAAAAGTATAGAAACTTTTTGAACACAAATTTTACAAATTCAGGGCTTAAATATGCAAATATGCAACCGTAATTTAATTTTCCAAATATGTATGACATATTTTCCAAAAGAACGATTTGAATGCTAGTGAGCCACAATTTTCCATTCCAATAGTTGGCGCTACAGTTCGGTATAGGATCCCTACTAATTCCGACAAACATTCGTTTGGGTGAGTTTGACAAATTAAACGAACCTACAATTTTATGCCGACTCTGAAAGTCCGATCGGCTGAATTGAGATGTAATTTTGGTTTTTTTTTGGAATCGAACCTGAGACCCCTTGGTCAGTAGTCGAGCACACTAACCACTTTGTACTCTATACTGTGCAAATATTTGTTTCATTAATTTATTTATAAACTTTCGCAGAATATTTTGCGACAATATTCTTCATAAGCTTGCCCTTGATCGCCTGATCAAGTCACCCACTTTCACCGCTTTACCATATTAACTTGAAGGTCGCTGGTATATTAAAAATATGTAAACAATTTTACTTAATAATATTCTCACATGTGCTTTTATAATTATGTACATTTGTTGTCATTTTATTACGGCGGCTCCTCCAAATTGGCAATTTGCCAGTATTAAGCAATTTTTTCTTTAAAACTATGATTTTGTCGAGAGATAAAGTAGCTTCCGGTATATTTTATGTTCGAAGCATACAACAACGAGAATGACCTTGACGGATGTGGAACAAGTGCCAGAATCCTGAGAAGCCATAGCATGTAGGAAAATGTCTCAAATAGGATCCCTATGGCGTTGCTTTGATGTCTCATATCGTATCTAAAGAAAACAATGCGTAATTAGTTTGTTCTCAGTTGGTAAATGGTGTTGACAGCGCAAAAGTTTGACTGTCGATCATATAGAAAATGTGTGGACTTTTAAATTATTATTTTAATTGTTCACAGCGATGCGATAGATCCTGCCCTAGCGAGGTATCCATCGGGACAAAAAATTCTCCGATTTCATACGAATCGGAGGATTTTTGCTTCGAGGTGTTCTTGCAAATATGTAACGCACACTAGCGTTTTGCGTTTCAGTACGTTTTTACTGATATTTTTGACAGCTCCATACGAATTTTTTTCCGATATGCTCCGACAAGAATTGGTTGCGGAATTTGTTTACGATTTGCAATGAAGTATTGATAAATTAAAGGAATAGAGAAAAATGGTTATATTTGTTGCTTAAATTAGTGTTTCCAGGACGGATATCTCGAATATGATTTGATCCTCCGACGGAGTACCTATGCGTTGCGGACAATTCTCACTTCCGACGGATACCTCTCTAGGGCCGATTAGTTATATTCAAATTGAAATACTTTAAAATGTTTGGGTAAATAAGGATGTTGTCCTTTTGTGACATCTCTAGTTAATGAGTCATTGGACGTAGTGGCTTTTCAATATAAGGATCATAGAAGGAAATTAAAACCAGCAACGTTACCACTTTCTAATATATTGCGGCCTATACTATGCCTACTCGCAATTTCATATTACATATTACTCTGTGTTACCTTTGTTGGGATACAAACAAAAAACATTAATCAGACCTCCCGGATTGGTGTCACCTCCAGCGCCCAAACAAACGTGTACATAAATGCATCTTGCAAGCTACAATTCTCGCAAATAAATTATTTCTTGTTTTTTTAACAAAGACCCCATTATTTAGCGTGCTTTGCGTGTATTGACTCCATCCACGTTTTGTGTCCGTCGGGCTATCGTTCGAATATGTGGATCCTGTTGATATTGAACTCAGCTGTATGTTCTGGGACCTATTTGTAATAACAAAGTGCGACAATTTTTGGCAGATGCCAAATACAAATACAAGATACAAAATAAAATTTTAAGTTTAAGGAGCCATAACTTTTTTGTAGCTACACAGATGTACCTACACAAAGTGCTTAAGTCTTGCATGCACTACTAAATTGTCGTTACAAAATGTACAAAACAATTTTTGTAGCTAGAATAGTTTAGAATTTATAGCATTTTAAGTGGTAACACCTCCAAATTAGAGGTCACCTACTTTTATGGGCTATAACGGGAAATATGGTGAGAATAGACCCCCCCTGCCATACAATTTTTTGTTCGGCGGAACTTCAGGAATCTTCCCTTAAAGGATTATACTGCTTAACTGGGACACCCTGTATTAATTATTGTTTTAATTATTTTTTTTGTCAACTGAGTGGGGAAGCGAGGAGTAACAACGATTCTCGCTTGTTTGGGATTGACCCTGACAATGTCTGTTGGGAAATTATGTCGAATTTCAGTCTCTGAATTATTGTTTTGAGAGAATTACATTAACAACAACTCGTAGACACAGTCACTTAGCTAGGAATGGTAGCTATTTCGAACTACACCACTAATTCATCATCAGACTCCTTTAAGTGATTGTTTGAATAGTTTTGAATTCTGACAGTCTTGACAGTTTTGAATTTTTGTCGATTATATTTCTGCATATTCGAATGGTTTCCATCCAGTGTTTTATTGAAATATCCCAGCAGTCACCAGTTTCATCCTAAAAGTCTATAATAAAAAAAAAAAAAACATTTTTTCAAACATAAATTTTTGTCCTCTGTTTGTTCTCGATTTTATTTTACAAAAACAAAGCTTCATTATCACATCCCTCGACAACATTTGTGTTGAGCTTCTTTTTTTCTAGTAAATATTCATCTTTGGACATTTTTGTTTTTCCTAGAACTAAAAAGTTATTGATAATGAACGGGTTCCTAGATTTAAGGGAAAACTCCTTTAGGCCTAAGGTGAGGTTAAACTGCTTCCGCAATTTTTTTAGAAAGGCAAAATTACTTAGTTTATCTCGCGATCAAATTAAAGATAAATAAAAAATATGTTATTTCTTTGTTAAAACTGCTAAGCATTTTTAGGCAATTCAGTCTATTTGTCATTAGTTAGGTCCTATACAAATGGGCTTAGTTTTAAGGAGAAATATACCTAATGCGGTTAAGGCAATATTACACAGGATTTTTCTCTGAGTAGATATGTAGGCTCCTGGTTGTTGTAGCGCTTTCGAAGCGGAACTATTTGCTATCTGCCTCGCTTGCATTAAATCAAACTAGTACATACAAACATATCCATAATTATATAAATGTCGAAATGAGTTGGCATCGAAACGAAAATGCTGGAAAATCACCTAAGAATTCCTACTTAAGGCCAGAATGGAAAAAAAAACAACCTACCTTCTAAACAAAACGCGAAAAAGATATCGCGAGACTAACGGCGATCCTCACAATCCACTGTCCTATGCAACCTGACTGGGTATCATCTCACATAACACACACTGCTACACTTGTAAAACGCAACCGTATAAGAAACTACACTCAGAAAAAAAACGAGCTAAAATTAAGAATATCAGTGTCATTTCAAGCCTATTCGTTGACGAAAGTACATATAGTAAACTCGGAAAATCTTATTCCAAGTATAAAAAACTTATTTTGAGCTCGTTTTCTCAAGACCAAAAAATCGTCTTTTTAGACTTTTAGTAAGCTTAAAAATCTTACTTCAATCTTGTTTCGGGATTATTTTAGAAATGTTCGTTCTTATTTTAAGAATACAAAGGCTACGTATTGGACCATTGTCAACTTAAATTAAGCTCGAAAATTATTAAAACAAGACTTTTTTTATTAAGCTTAAAAATCTGACTTCAATTCTGTTTTGTGATTATTTTGAATGTTCGTTCTTACGTCTTTTAAGATTGTGTCATATTAAGATTTAGCACGTAAGAATAAAAAAAAATCTAATATCAAGCTTGATCATACTAGATTTTAGCTTGCGATTTTTCTCTGAGTGTATCATTCACCAGCTAGGACCAGTCAGTGATCTCCAGGAAGAAAATTCTTCTTTGAGGAAGTTTCGAGGATCAGTATTAAAAAGTAATTGAAAAGTCTGATCTAGGCTCTCCTTTTTCAAATGAGTTGTGTTAAGAAAACGGCACATATTGCTTCTATAGGGTTTTTTAAAACCGGCGAACCCTACTTACGTTCGCCCCACCACCTCCACCGACAACAAATCCAAATCGATTAATAAAATGCTCGACCTTTTTGCATATTTTACACCGAAAACTAAAGTAAATATATGTATATATTTTCTCAAAATTAATCAAAATTCTTTTATCCCTACAGAAATAATATATAGTGAATCCTTCCAAGTGAAATACAATTCAGAAGCCATAAACGAAGTGTTTTACTATCACGAATGTAATTTGAGAATATCAGTTCGAAATTTTCTTCAACCAATTGCGTGACTGCAATAAAGTGTTTGATAAGAAAAGTGTTCTAAAAAAAAGCGTATAACCATTATTCCAGCAATACGTTAAGTGGTAACCGTGATTCGACCTCACACGGTTTTGTGTCTACGTTCCTTTTTTGTTTTCTATTTTTAATTTTTTTTTTTACATATTTATTGTTTGTTCTAAATTTATAAAAGGAATCCGTGAAAGCAAAAAAATAATAAACCTCTCTAGTGTGCAAACGTTAGAGAGCATATTAAGCATCAACAGCGCAACAACGGTATTGCGAGCGAAAAGAGGGAGGAATAAGTGTGTTTGTGGTTTATAGTTTGCTTAAGTAGAAAAAAAAAAACCAATTCGTGCTGTCCACGATGACGGGATGAGATGATGAAGATCATTTCAAACGGATTTAGTTGATGAAACTCAATTACGTTTAATTCGGAACATCGTCGCGCGCAACGTAGAACCGTTTTTTTAGTATTAAAAAATCGCGACAGCGCGCTAAACTTGGAATTAAAACGAGCTTGCGAGAGGGATTCGTCTCATACAAGTCGACGTCGATAGGTCGCTAAATTGTGTACAGTATTCTTTGAATCTAGAATTTTCGTATTTATTTTCTTTTCTACCGGAACGGATGTATCTAGTGGTTCGTAATTATTTTTAATTATAAAGTGCGCGCGGTTTTCCGATTTACGAAAAAAAAATGGCCGAAAATCAAACGGCTAGTGAAGACTCCGGTCAGCAGCAGCAACAACAGCAGCAGCAGGATCAGCAGCAATCTAACCAACAACCATCTCAGCCAGACAGTTCACCTGAACAGGAAAGTTCCAGCGATAGTATTACACCGAACCCCAGATCGAAGACCATGAACATGAGGAGCTCTTTGACCAGCATCAAGGTACCACGAGCAATGTCAAGTACCAGTAGTGCAGCAGAAGGGGATCACCAGTCGCATGGTAGCGGAAAACATCATCACAACCACCATCATCATGTACACAATAACGCCGGCCACCATAGCCATCGTGTGATTCATCGAACAACGAGCGAGAGTCTGCGACTGGGTTCAGAATATCCTGGCAGCAGTAGCTTGACAAATTCCACCAGTAATAGCAGCTCTATCCATGGAGGTGGTGGATCTTCCTCCTTAGCAACAACCACACCTACGAACAACTCTAACTCGACAACTTCAAATCATTCGCATTCAATGTCGTCCTCGTCCTCCCACACACATTCTTCGCATCCACATCTACATACACATTCGCATTCGCACCAGCATATCTCGAATAGCGGCGGTGGTCCGATGCAGCGGAAACCAAAGACCTCATCATTTCAGATAACGTCGGTTACGGTTGGCAACAAGCTCAGCTCTGACAATGGTGACGATTCGGCCGATGATCTCGATGAATCTCATACCGATGATAATAGTCGCATCACGGATTTAGAAAACGAGACGCCAAGCGTTTCCGAGGACACATTCTCGAAGGAGGATGTGTTTTTTGCGAATAATGCCCTGAGTACGACAGCGCCGGTAATACCGACTAGTGCCCAGTATGGTCTGGTCGTGGTTGATCCAATAGGACCGTCCGTTGGACAAACTATACAGAACGTGCAGGTGAACGTCGCGGATAACATCATTAACGTGGTCAGTGCCGTGGGTAATAAGAACAAGAAACCCGAAGTGAAAGAGACTCAGCATCGTAGTGAACGCTTCAAGGTGGTCAAAATCGAGTCCACCGAGCCGTTTCGACGTGGCCGATGGATGTGTATGGATTATTTGGATCATTCCGGAAATCAGGTGTTAAACAAGGAAATTACCCCAGAAAAGACTATCTCCGGATCGACTGTGTCGGGTGTATCCGTGGCAACTACTGGAGACGATACTTCACGTGGCACTACACAGACTGCTATTATTGTGACGAATGACGCAAGTGCCAATGTTGGTGGTGGTTTAGAGAACCACATTGACGCGGCTGCTAAACTAACAGCTGATGGTAATTTAAATATTTATCGTTCCGAATCACAGACTTCGGCAGGAACTGGACAAAATACGAATCAGACCATAACTCATGCCCAAACTCTGGGTGGACCTATAAATCTACAACAACAACAACCACCACCACAACAACAACAACAACAACAACAGCTTCCTAACCAATTCCAAGGTCAACAATTCGAAGGTGGCCATGGTCAGACAATGCCACTTACAGACTTCCAGCAACAGCCCCAGCTGAATGGTAACGAACCATCGGTTGCTGGTCAATCCCAACCCGCAAGCTTCTTCGCCACTCAGTTGAGTGCCCCTTCTGGCAATGGTGGTGGTGGTGGCGGAAGCACTCCAACGACTTTCCAGCAACAACAACAGCCGCAAACCCAGCAACAATCTACCCCGGCGCATGGTGTTACGTTACCGGCGAATATTCTCATGCAAAATGGTGGTGGCAGTGGAGAAGCCACCGGCATTAACTTCCAGCCAATTTCCTTTACACCACCATCGGTAGCTTCGGGTGGAGCGGATATTGTCGGCGGTGCTACAGCAAGCTCTGGACAGCAACCGACAAGCCAGCAACAACCACAACAGACCTCCCAAGTGTATGTTTCGCAACCCGGCACAAATGTTGCCCCGCAATCCTATCCCAGTGCTGGTAATATAATAGGTGGCGCTACGTACACGAACGCCCCGGTAACACAGCAGACTGTGAATGATACAGTTCAAGGAACACAGCAACAAAGTGATTCGAATGCTGCTACACCTTCGTCTGGTGGCGGCAGTGGGCAATCGCAACAGCAACCACCACCCCAACAGCCGGCACAGTTCCAAACGATGCATTCAAACCCAGTTGCTGGTCAAACTATGCCCATTCTAAACCAAATGACTTATGACACCCAATCGCAGCAGCAACAGCAGCCGTCGCAAACGGCCACAAGTTCCCCAGCTACCATAAGTGACCCAACAGCTATAGCTGCAACGATACAGCAACAACAAATTGACAACAATAACTTTGCAACTAACAACAGTATAATAATAAATAACAACAGTAATAATAATCCAGCCGCAAGTAGTAGTAGTACAACAGCTGAAAGTAGTACTACGATTACCAGCGGCGGCGGATCCGGGACTAGTAATAATATTTCACAACCACAACAAGCACCATCATCGTCTTCATCATTATCCGTCGCAGGATCAATACAAGGATCATCGGGAGGAAGCGCCGCAGCTCCATCGACTACGGGAAGCACCGACGACCATCAGCTACACCATAACCCGGAAACAGAGACTGAAAGGTAAGTTTTTTTTCTGTGGTTCATAATTTTTTTTTAATTTTTTGGTTTAATATGACAGTTGAAAAATTTGAGTTTATTTTCGAAACCTATCTGACAGATATCTAACTAACTGATAGTTATCTTCTAGTTAACTATTTTAACTTAACTTGTTAATAGGAGGAAATGTACCTTTTCTGACAGTTGCTCAGCTGAATTTCTATTTGACAGATGATAAAAAAAGTCAATTGCTTCTCTGTTGATAAAAAAAAGTGTAACTGACCGACTATAAAATTTGACGTATACATATTTTTAAGATCTGGAGTCATATTTTCAGAGGACTAAAACTATAGAAATGGTATCAATCTGCAAGTATTTCGGGGCGCAGTTAAGTAACTTAAAAAATTAAAAGTAGAGTTGAAAACGACGGAAATAAAAATGTCACTTTGTCTGTCTGACCGATTGTTATCTGCTTAACTGTTGCACCAGAATTTCATGAAAATATCAGTTGAAAAAATCTCAAAATTAAACGGCCAGGAAACTTTCCCTGTAATTGAGGCAAATTTGCCTGTCTGGGATATAGTCTTATCCTGATGGTGGAACAGCATATTGCTCACATCGTTGTCTTCAATTACAGGCCAGAAAAGTTTGTACTCATTTGACCATAGGATATAGATTCAACGAAACAGGTTTTCAAAAAAGGGGCAACACAAAAACAGGTACAGCTTGTACCAAACTGTCTTCCGGAATGGTCCCTCAACTGTGGGATTCTTAAAATTTGAACTTTTGAAGTTTCATTTGTTTTATACATTCGAATATACTTTCGACAAATTTGTTACTGCATTGACGAATTACGCAGCTCCAGTAAGTGTGGTATGCTTTCTTCTAGGTGCGCAACAAAGCCAACCCAAGGGGGCTTTCAGGGGGCAGCATGCCCCCCCATACGTATCTCACTTTTTAACACCATTTTTAGGTGTCGAGGGAACAGAATCCCGGGGGGATTTTCTCTCAGGGTCTATTGGAGTAAGGGATTTCAGCACAGGGGATTTTGGAAAGAGGATTTTGGAACAAAAAATTTCATCACCAACCCTTCAACTATAGTAACGTGTTACTCAACAAGTGTACGTTGGACGTGCTTCCTTATTGGACAAAATTAAGCACCAATTTCAAAATAATGTATTGCACACAATCTCTTCAACGAATCGCCCAATTTTTGTATTTTTCGCTGGCTGATGTATTGGGTGCCATAAAGTATGCGTTTCGGCGCGAGTATTGATCAACTCCATGAGATGTTCTTCCCAATTGCTCAAAGTCCTTTGGGTACTTTCTTTTTAACGCATGGATCAAGTCGATGCGCAACTAAGTGGAAAATTCAATAAACGAATCTTGCTTAAAGTGTAAGCAACCTCTGACAATAACTATTGGCAACTTTTTGTCGAGATCTCAATTGATTTACAATTTTCAGGTAACATAATCTTGTTAACAAACAATTTCATTGGAATTAAAGCTATTCCGAACTACACCACTAATTTACTATCAGACTCCTTTAAGTGATTGTTTTAACAGTTAAATTCTGACAGTACATGATTTTTTCTCTCGCAGGGTGTGAACTTGCACTTCGCTTACCCGTCAGTTGATAAACTCGGGGGTTTCCCTAGTTTGTGCACTAGTAAAGAATGGTATCAATTTCTTTATTCCATCATAGCTTGAAAACGAATTTGGACTCAGTTGGACTATGTGTACACGACCCACATTAGTTAACAAGACCTTATGCAACTGTGTTCTTCACTTCATAAATTTGATATGATCTGTGCGACTATAGACTGTAATCTACGGGTTGTCAGACATTCGCAGGAGGTGGGGAGGTGGAAAAAAAATTAACTAGCGACAAGAGGTTCTAAAATTCCCTTTACAAGACCTAAACCCTTCCGCAGTACTTCTAAATTGGCAATAAATTAAGTTTTAAAAAGCTGGCAACACAAGAAGTGTATCTCATTCAAAGGATGACTCCAATATTTCAAAACATTAGTTCCTACATACTTCTAAATAAATATATAAATAAGTAACCGCAAGTAAAGTCGTAAATAAATCGTGAAATAAAATGTCAGGCTCTTAGGCGGCTCTCAGATTGAGGCAACAAGCAATAAGCAACTATAGTTGCTATAGCAACTGCCAATAACCAATCAGCAACATTTTTCGTTCGAACGATATTTAGTAGCTTTGATGTGAGACCTCTAATTTAATTCAAAGTAAAATAATTGTGAGCGATAATTTTGCGTGTTTCCTATTGCCATTGCCAGTTGCTTATTGATTGTTGAGAAAATATTTAAGTTTCCAGCTTTTTAAGGTTCCGTTCCCATAGGAATAAAACGGAACGCTACGATGTCTGTCCGAACCCACTAAACCAATTTTGTTCCAAGGTCTATCTGAAGAACGAATTGTCGCAGAAGGCTGAAATTTGCACACAACATCAGGGTATAACCTCTAGTTAAACGACAAATACCAATGATAGCGATACCTTGACTGGTTTTGGAGTAATTAGTAATTTGGCGAAAAGAATAGTTTTCTTTATACAAAAAACTGTTTAATTTCGTACCTAGGTCTATCAAATCAAAGAACTCACTAACGTTTTCAAGACACCAACTTTGGCTAAGTACGGCCGGTTTTTTATACCCGGTACCACACTGTGGTGAGGGTATATTCACTTTGTCATTCCATTTGTAACGCACATAAGGAGGCGTTGTAGGTATGACAAACTATATATATTATTGATCAGCATCACTTTCTTAGTCGATCTAGCGATGTCCGTCTGTCTGTCCGTCTTACCGCACGATTACGGTCGTAATTTAAGAGCTATCGACTTGAAATTTGCTACGTACGCTTTTATCCACCAAACTGAGGCTAAGTTCGAAGATGAGCAAGATCGGATGTAAACTAGTACTACCTCCCATAAAAAAATAACTTCTGTAACTATAAATGCCCAACCTCAAATTGAGTAACCATTTCGACACCCAAATTTCAATTATAACACTCCTCACTTAGGTGCAACTTCCTAATTTTCAACAGCCCGTCTAACACAGTAATTATTTCTGACAGGTGGCGCTCTCTGTAATTAACCGGTCAATAACATAGAACCAAACCAAAGAGCATGCACACGCCTCATAGTTAGCAACGTAAATCGATCATAAAAAAACGACTTAAAAACAAAACCACTGGCAATGCTCATTCTCCGAAAGGTTGTTGTGCTCCTCACACTAAGCCAGCAATCAAAATTCGCAACATATAAATTATAAATAAAAAAATAATGAAAAAAAAAACCCAACCCGTCGGCTTAGATTTTGTGAGTCATCCATCTCAAAATTTGAAAAAAAAAATTAGACCATAACGACCAATGTGGAAAGGAAAGACGAAGAATTAGACAAATTCACAAAACTGGTGTGAAAAGAAAAATTTACACGCGCTGAGGTTATAAAAAAAAAAAGAATGCTTGCGAAATTCCCTCTTTGACGAATAGACCCACTATTGGTCTGTCGGTCGTCTATTGCAAGCTTTTGTTTTTGTTTTTGCAAAATCTCCAAATTTGTTAAGCGGAAAGGCTCTTAACAGACGACGACGGGCTCGTTCTTTCGCGTGTCTCTATTCGTTCACCGTTCAAGAGCGAGCATTTAATATTTGCACATGCCGGTTAATTGACTTTGAGCTGGAGGTTTTTTTTATTTTCTTATCCCGTGGTTATAGCCAGTATATTGATTTTAATAGAAGTAACTATGTATCAAATTTATATGGCAATGGAAGATTTTCGGGGGGGAAAAACAAACATTTACACTGTAATTACGTGTGTGACAAACGGGCCAGCAGCAATGTCCTTGGCGATTTAATGCACACTTTGAGTAAATTCTGTTTAATCATCATTATCATCGCCTTATTATTGTTTGCTAAATTAAAATTTGTTTATGTTTACAGTCCTAAGTTTGGCCACTCAAATTAATGAAAATTAATATAGTATCGCGTTCCGGCAGTATATTATCGTATGACCGTGATACACTTTCTAAAGTTTTGAATTACCTATGAAATTCAATAGATACGAACTACTTTATGGACTGCGGAGGGATTTGACTTTTTTTTTTTTTTTTGAGTAACTATGTAGGTTAAGTGACGACACAACGGGGGGAATATATAGTATCGATTGCACATGATGGTATTTAGAATGCAAAAGAAAATAATCAAATGAAAATTGGCAAATAGTCAGGCGGATATCTTTCTTTTTGAAATGACTTGTGTCATGGTCAAGCTTGCATAGGAATAGGCATTTGGTGGCGCCTTTGGAATTACGAAATTATAGCCCTTAATTTTTGTTTATGTAACTGACCACTTTTGTAGGTGATTTTCAAAATGAACTGTGTCTTTTAAACCAGCTTAGTATTTACAAGAGTGAAATGGATGTTCTCAAAATTCCGTCAACAAATGAGACCGAAAATACTCGAAGAATTTTGCATTTCAAACGACCAAGGATATCTTTGTACACCTTTGCTAATGTGAATAAGCACTTCGCCTCAAATAATTGTTGGGTCCTGAAGAACTATAATATTAACTCTTCATTTACAGAGATCCCCAATGGTGAAGAGCGGAGGCACAAGCTGGGCGATTCAAAAACATGTTCAATGTTTCGAACCACTTGGCCAATTGTTTTTTTTTTTTTTTTTTTGTACCAATACATATTTCTCGTGGAAAAGCGAACTTAGGCAAGATGTACAGCGAAGTGGTCAGTAAGTGACGTGGCAGTGGCGTGGTGACAGGCAGGCTTGCCAGATTCCAAAGTCGTCGTGTCGCACCATTGGACATCAAATATCGCAAAAAATCGCGAAAAATAAAATTTTCTGTCGCAAAAAAGCGCACTATGTAAAATCGCTTAAAGTAGGTAGAAACAAGATTAAAAATAACTTATTACTTTTATAAGTTAGAAAAAAAGGAACACTTTCATTTGGTGATTTTTCAGTCTTGATAAAGTTTATATTAATGTATTTTATATATATGAAGTATTTAAGTTTATTTAAGAATAATGGCTTATTAAGCCTAATTCCATACGACCCTTTAAAAATGTAAACTTTCAAATAAAGAGTTTAGTGCAACTTCGTCCTCATCAGGATCAGAGTACATGTTTGAATTAAAGTTATCAATCATCCCAATTGTTGGAAAGAATGTGTTGTAGCAAATTGAGTTTACATTAGAATGGATGCGTATCCGCATTAGCGCATCTAATGATTCTCTTACCAACGTGGAGCGGGCTTTAAGTTTTTATAGCATCCATGTAGCTGAATGCTCTTTCCACAACAGCATTAGGACTTGATGGTAAAGAAAGCGCAGATACGGCTAATTGAAATTCACTGGTGACGACGTGCATTTTGCATTGAAACTGCTAATTTTTGTTTAACCGGAAACTAAAAACATGCGAGACGACAAAGAATTTAAGATAAAATGTCACTTTCTTCATTCGATAGAAAAGTTTAAATTTTCTGTCGTCCAAGTTCAAATCCTTTTTATAAACGTAAAAAATTCCAAACTTTACATTTTTTTTTTGGCAAAGAGGATGAACCCAATAGTGTTTTTCGTTTTTTCATGATTTTTACCATTTAGGTTAGCAAGTACATATCTTCATCCACTGAGGACTACATTTTAAGAACTGATGAATTGGTGGTACCATTTCTACATTGTTTGCCATGCAGTGTGAGTCAAATTTATACCACTTCGCCGCTATTCCATCGCCATTGCCTTATAACGCTTCAACGGTGCTCCGTAGGTTATGTTAGGTTATGTGGCAATTATCCGTTACATAAGGAGTAATTCACTTAAACCAAGTTAGGCCCATGGTGATACCACTAGATTTTGATTTCTGGAGGAATTCCCGGAATTTACTGATATCCGTTTCGGCAATATCTGCAAGCTCCCCGAAAAAGTTCACTTCTAGGGTTTGCTTTCGAGGATAGCGCTAGGCAGTTACGTAATAGGTGGAAAGGTTTTTCCTCCTACTCCTTATCCATGCGACTGTGGCAAAAATGACTCCAAGCCTAGCAGCGTGTCTTCCTAGTATAGTGACCTGTTAATACTCCGACAAGAGTTCTGATACATGTGCTCTGCTGACATTTAACAGGCTCTTTGTCCTGCGCCGATTTATCCGTGGCCATGTCTGTTAGCCTGTTGGACCATCTTGCGTTAGCCTGTTGCAGCGCTAATGAGCTGATGTTGTATCTCACCGTTTCAATTGGCAAATGGGTCTCTCTCACCTTTATCAGTAGAGAGTTCCATTATCGTGCCGTTCCTTGCTAGTTCAGTTCGTTTGCTTTACAGTTACCTGCTATATCTCTATGACCAGGGACCTATCACAGCGTTAACATGCACATACCCGAGATTTACGACAGTGCATGACCGATTTGGATCTTAATATTGGTGATTCGAGTTCTTTAATGGCTGCTTGACTGTCGGTGTAGATAACGATGTCTTAATTCGATATCGATCTCACTTTCAGCAGTTCAGCGGCTTCGCCAATAGGCATAACTTCTGCCTGAGAGACACTACAATTATTTGGTAGTCTAAAAGACTGGTTTAGGGAGAATGGAACTGAGAAAATCCCGGCTCCTACTCCGTCATCCGTCTTAGACCCATCTGTGCTCCGTAAGTAGTTGTAAGTTGTAATCTTGTAAAAATATGTTTCCAGAAAGCGTGTTTCAAACTATGATTGTTTAGAAAATTGGTTTCTTCGCAGTGGTCAGGTGTAACGCTAGATGACAAACACTAGCTGTTGGTCTTTTATGGCGCTCACATAAGGCATTTCGTGGAATTATCTGCCATGCAAATAGCTACAGTGGGCGTCAAAAGTGAGTCAACACCTGCTTTTTTAATTTTTCTTTGGGACTTAGAAACATTTTTTTTTTAATATCTAAAGTATTTTATGGTGTCGAAATAAAATATGTTTTGTTATTGTTATTTTGTTATAAAACTTTTTCCAGATTGTTGGTTTTTTAGACATGTTTGAAGACATTAAAGAAAGAGCATTGACATTGAAAGAGCATCGCTGTTCACTCACTTTTGACGCTCACTGTATATCTATCATAGACGGCTTGTCTTTTGTGCGGCATGATTGAAGTTGTAGCAAGCACACATAATTAATCTTTGACTTTCAGTTCATGGAGTCATCGTAAACGTAAACACAATTTATACCTGCTCTACAGGATGTCGCATAATTGACCCATTCATCTAAAAAATGTATAACTTTTTTACTTCCAAATAAACTTAAGATTTCGTTTGTCAAAAATAAAACATTTGAATTCGAAATTATTTTATACGACAGTTGTGAAAAACTGCATACCTAAAATGAATGTAATTTTTGACCATATAATAGACCATTTTCCATGGCGCTACCGTTCCCCCCACATGCAGTTGCACAAATAAAAGTGCAGAGCAAAATTCCCCAACCCAATAGTCAGCATAAGGAAGTACTTGTTGCCGAGGTGATTCCTAAATCTAGTCGTTTGTCCTCAATTAGGTTGGTTTTGAAAATATAAATACGTCGCAAAAAAAAAAAAAAAAAAAAATAAAACAAAAACTAATACTAAAATCATGTCAAGGTCTCTGGCAACGTTTGTCTATACTACACAACTCGTGGTGGTAACCAGGTAATCCAGATATCACTGTCAAAAATTCGACAACTGTTTAATATAAATGATCTTTCGAAATTCTCATGACGCCCATCATTATAAGTTATATTGGTATACGTAGCGTAGCGTGCAGCAAGTACACCCCTCTAAAGAGAAATCAATACTCGTCAGTCGTCCGCCTCCATATTTTCAATTCATTCATTCGCGTGCCAAAGATTTTTCTTTTTTTCTTCTTTATATTCGCCGAAATGTAAAATCGTAGTATTTCATAGATAAAATGTTTCTTTGTGTAAGTTAGCGACCGTGCTAAACAGAAGCCCTAGCGCCTGCATATTAAAAGTAAAGAGATAGGTAGGAGTCCAGAGAATGGAGAATAAATCGTAGCTACGCTTTAAAGTTTAATTAAAACTCTTATCAAGATTATTGTTTATTTTTATACAAAAAAAAAAAAAGCTCCCACAGCAAATAAATATTATTATTTTACATTTACACATAAATGCATCTGATAATGCATTTTTTGTTTTGTTTTGTTGTCACATTTTCATTCTAGATTACAATAAAAAAAAAATGCGAACCGTTTTTCTCCATTTTCTGTCAATGAGTGTAATAATAAACAAATGCGTCAAAAGTGTAAACAAACGATTAATAACTAGTTATTGTAAACGTTTTCTTGCTGTCGCTGTGACAGGAGTTTGCACTTTTGCAACTACTAGTTTTTTTGTTTTGTTTTTGTTTGACGTTGTGCGCAGTATAATTAAGTACAAGGCATTTATAAATAGAAACATTATTATTTCTATGAAATAGACATAGACTTATTGTCAATGGTTCTCAATATATACTCATAGTATGTCTGCTATACTACTACTAAGGCCGAGACAAGTATTGTTTTTGGCGCGTAATAAATCGCTGCTGGTGCTTTTTCAACACACTGTGATTTGATGAATGAGTGTGTGTTCCACTGACGATTGATAATTAATTAGCGAGAGCTGATGCTTTGTAATAACTTAATGGGAGACAGTTTAAATTGCATTATAGGAAATCTACTCATTTATAATTTTTGAAAATTTACATTGCAGTATTTTAAAGGAATGGTAGAAATAATTTACAGTATTGAAAGTATCTGCAAGCACATTAACACACAATGTCCATGGGGCATTTCTTACCTCATTCAACTTTAACAGCCTTATTCATAACACTTTATTAAATCTGAATTAGGGTTAATGTTGGTTTAATTGCAGAAAACGTTATTCATAAACTTTTTTCGAAGTTAATTTCCATTTAATCAAGTGTCAAAAAATTAAATGCCGACATCGGCATTCAGGAGGAAATTAACTCTGAATAAAATTTTTCATTGACTCAAATCATGGCATATAATAATTATTATGCTATTATTTCATTACCAAATATCGTATTTGTAATTGATTTGTGCATTAGCACAACAAAAATTTGTGTTTTCTGAATTTAAATAACAAATTTCCGTAAAAAAAATCTCATGCCAACTGCGTAATACAATTTGCTTAAATCGTCATGGCGTTCTTATCTCATGCACACAACATTCCAGAGAAAAATGTCAGAATTTATCAAATATTTCTACCAATTGCATACTTTTATATGAAATGCTGGTATACTTTTAGGCTTATTGCCTTAATTCATTGATTAGCTGGTATTCGAGCAAAAATTCTTTATGAATATGCATTTTTTAAGTCTTAATTAAAATGACATTTTCGCAATTGACGTGAATTAGCTGAGACACTGATAATTAACAAATTAAATGAATCTAATGAATAAGGCTGTAAGACTTTTATTAATTACATTGTCTTGTGTTTTAAAATGTTATTTATCATTTCACCCAAGCGATGCTGAATTTAATATTATTTGGCCTATATTTGTAGAGAAAATTTTATGACGGAAGTTGGAAGGTGGACGGTCATTGGTAGTCCCAGATTCTTACCGTCTAAACCTGTTTCCATTCCTATAAGGACCGATTTGTGTCCCCTGCGGAACTACCGTTAAATGTCGGGAGCTAAATATAATGCGTTTGAGCTCTAAACGTTGTAACGAAATTTCTACCATCCAATCCAGAACCTCCTTTGGAAAATATCCAATTAAGCTGGATGGAGAATATCCTTTTGGTAACTTATACAGATTTTAAGAGGGTCCTATCTCTTTGGTATAAAATTTTTCCCAAAAGGACTAAACCTCCAACTTATATCACCCTTATGACCTCGCTGCCACAGGCTTCCCACGAGGTCAGTCCGGGCAAAAGTGGGAGGGTGTTCGTGCAAAATGCACCTGCAGGCATGCAAGTCGGGGTTCGTCCTTAGCTCGTCGCAATGGGGCGGATCTTGCCACAAAATGCCAAACAGTGTTACCATGTATTCATGCCTGACTCTAGCTGGTATTTGAGTGTCATGTTAAAATAAACTGCTAGGTTCCACATTTCACTTTCACTCGAAATGAAATCGGAAATGAATTTTTGTGTTCTTCATTTCACTGTATTCGACTTCGTTTTCAAAATTTTCGGAGTTGAGACAAAGTGAAATTGTGATTCCGAAAAAATTTCGGAGTTTCCGAATCACTCGAAATGCTGAACACTGAAAACGAATTCACTCGATTTGCAATTTCGATTCCACTCGATTTCTGGAACCTAGCTGAAAAAGGCCCGAATCTGTCCTGTCAACTCACAATACATCAACCTTAAATCTCCCTGAAATGCATTTAATCATCCCTTAGTTTTTGTAAAATGAAGGAGAGAAAACTAGGTGGAGATGTTTTCTCTGAGTGAACCCACCCCTATGCAGGTAGTGACTATACACTATAACGTTTAAGATCGCTACCACGATACAATATACTTGGTCCATTTTTCCATACAAAATTTGACCCACCCTTTTTCCCTTTTGTAGTTCTAATTTTCTCAAAGCACTTCTAAGTGCTCACTTAAAGGAATATTGTTTCAAAATGTCAGCTAACTATAGCTCTTACCGTTTGGGCTTGGCTTTAATCACCAATTGCCAATCGATTGAAGGGCAATCGAATTTTAACACAGCTAAGATTATATACATGCCACGAATCGTATCATTCTGAACAAATTATGACAACCGTATTTGTCATAAAGTGGTCAATTTGTATGATCGCCTGTCATGCTGCTTCTCACGCTTGACACTAATTGTACGTCATGCCCAATTACTGATTTCGATAACAGTGTGACCTTGTCAATGATGTTAAAAATTACCTATTTGCTTTGCATGCATGTCATACATTGACAACTTCCGTGAGACTGCAGACGGTCCTGCGCATGACCGCTCTTTCAATTTTACAAGAACACGGAGCAGAAAAACACCCTCCTGGGTGGTGAAAAAATGCATTCTAAATTCGAAATCGAAGTTAATAGAGTTCGAAACCAATTTGGAATCACTGATCTAAGGAAAAAAGGACTTATTCCGACTTAGGTTAGGTTAAAAAGGGGTATGAGAAACATGTCTGAAGACTTTTAGAAGGTATACTGGTTGCAAGGGATCTACAATTTGTATGGAGGATCCAAACGGCAGAATTGAGAAGTTTTATGAGGACAGTTCTACTCGTAAAACACTTTCGCGAGAGGTGGTTTAGTGGAAAAACATTAGTTTGTATTTTTCCGGGTGTTAAACCTGATTCCCCTCGTCGAGTAGGTACTACGTCTTCCTATTCCAAAATCTTCCGAATTTTCTTGCTTGTAAGAAGCGTTCCTTACCATTTATGATCGATGAGTTTCAAATTGGAGATATATAAGATAAGATAAGTTAACAATTCGCTGAAAACACTTGTTTTAAGCCAAGGTTATACTGTATAATACTCTTTGGTATATCTTTTCCAGCTCATGGGTTAGACTCTCGTCATTACCGCCTTAATTGCGCCTACCGTAGGTAGGTAACTAGATGACAAACTTAGAGTATCTTAAGTTTGTAATATAGTTAGCTTCACATGCTAATGTCTACTACGAAACTGAATTGAAATTGAACTTCGCCGAACTGCCTATAGTCATTCGTCATTCTTTTTGGTCATTCAATCTAGAGATTCACGGCCACTACTCATTCTTTGGGCTACATAAATAATAATTATGTAGTTGTAACAAAATTAGGGCTTTATACACGTTTCCATGACAAACAGGGTTGATTTTACCTGTCATCCTTTCTGTTCATCTTGTTTATTTTATGCCAAATTGTTATTTGTCTGGCCATTATATCTCGCATAATGTATTTGTCATCGCCATAAAATATGTTTGCTCTTCTGTACACATTCCACATGTCATGCCGGCGTTCATAATATCCGACACTTCTCTGATAAATAACAACGCACCAACAAGTTCATTAAATCGTGTTGTCATTTAATATTTCCAGAATCTCTTGGTCCTAACCTACATTATGCTTCATTGACAAAGACATTCTTTAATGACCCGCCTTTGGCTAAAGTTAATGTCCTTCCAAAAAAAAATTTCAGCCTCTGTTGATTTTTTATTGAAAATTTTGTGGATTTTGTCTTCGTTGACACTTGTTGCCGTAGCCATCTATCAAAATTAACTTTCATTTGTGGACTTTAAATCCGTTGGGCATTGATTGCTCGGAGAGATTTTCGAAAAAATATATAAATGAGAACTTCGAATGTGAATAACTGATTGTTCAACTCGGTGTGACGTCAAATTCATTGAGTAAGTCTGTGCGTTTCAGGTGATAATTTAAAAGTTATCTCCAAAATTCTAACTGGCAACACATGTCTTCATTTTGTTGTTGTTGCCTTTGGCTCTATGCTTTTTTTTTATCTAAAAAAAAAAAATACGAGAACTTCATAAGCGATATGATAACGTTCATTTTAGCTGACACTATAATTTTATATGTATACACAAACCGCACTAGGCGATATCGAACGCGTGTGTGCCTGATTAAAAAAGAATAAAAGAAAAAAACATACAGAAACGATGACATCGCGCTGAGATATTATTTTAGGTCACTCTATTATTTTTAATTGATAGCATTTTTTGTTTATATTTTGAAATTATTTGGCGATGCTTTTACGTATGATGGCATTAAATTAATTAAAATATTAATCTTAAAAAAAAAAATCTCGAAAAAAAATCTAGAAAGCATAATCTCGAAAAAAAGATTATCCAAAGCGCGACAGAATTAATAAAACCAAATCTAAAAATGGTGTTAAAAAGTGAGATACTTATGGGGGCATGCTGACCCCCTGCAAGCCCCCCTGCTTCTGGTCCCTGTAGAATTCGGAGTAGGTGCAAGATTGGGTAAAATAAATCTCTAATTTACTTTTTATTTTCGAGATTTTTTCGAAATGTTATCTAGTCTTTCGAAATTTTTGCATTCGAGATTAAAAAAAACTTTTCGAGATTTTTAGTCTTCGAAATTACGTCATGTTTCCAAAATAAACGTCACTCATATTCTCGTTGTCGTTTGTTTTAAATTTAAAATGACACTTCTTAGAGCTATCTTTTAATTCTAATCTATATTTTTCTGCACTTAAAATGTCTCCCGAATTAGGTCGCCATTATTATTAAATTCATATTACGGCGACCTTTTTGGAGGGGTAATTTAAATAATTGCATTATTTTAATTGCTATTTTATGGAGTTACAGGTAATTTATTTTTTAACTTTTAAGGGCCCCTCTATGGGTCAATTTTGGCAATTCTTGATACATTTAACTAATTATTCTACAGCAATGTCTAGTTGTATGAAAATATAAGTTGGACTGGAATAGGGAACCCCATTAATTGAGCGAGTGACAGTTGTCTGCTAGAACACCCATCACCAACGTATCGGACAGAATGTTGTCACTGTAGAATAGACAGACTTTGTCTACCTAGGCTCCACTATTAACTCAGACAATGAAACCAGCCAGCGATGATATTAAACGAAGAATAACTCTTGCAAATCGCTGTTTTTTTGGGCTAAGGAAGCAACTAAGTAGCAAAGCCCTCTCTCTAACGACAAAAGTGACCCTTTATAAGATCCTAATCATCCCAGTCCTTCTCTATGGTGCAGAGTCATGCACTCTATCAAAAGCGGATGAGGTTGCTCTTGGTTTTTTCGAGAGGAAAATTCTTCGTGTAATTTTCGGTCCCGTATGCATAAACGGATAATGGGGAAGGAGATACAACGAAGAACTGTACGGTGTTTTCTTAAACCTTCGGATTCACATATCCTGCGTGGTTGAAAATGGATTGTAGTTACATATACACAAAAAAATATTATTTGTTTACAAATCAGCAACCTTCGAGTAGGTATAGTGTTTACATTTTCATTATTTATTGTCATTTGAAAATGTAAAAAAGACATGGCGTTCATTTAATAACCAAACTCTATGCAATTGTCACCGAATTTGATTCTTCTCTGTAAGGTATTTTGTGGGCTCAGTGGCATAGCTGAGAAACGTGCACTAATTTGATAGTGCATTATTCAATGCAATCAAATCCAGTGCTAATGAAAGCTTTAGCACTAAAATTTTCAATGTTAATGAAATTTTACTTCCATTAGTAGTACACATTTCAATACTACTGAAATTTCACTTTCATTAGCAGTACAAATTTCAATGCTAATGAAATTTCACTTGCATTAGTTCAGTGCTACTTCGATTTCAATTCCATTACCTAATTAGAAAGTTTCTTTCTTCTTTCGGATAAAACTGAATTTAAAATTTAGAAAATTTATATAACACTTGATTTGCTCTTTCTTATTATCATGAAACGGAGGTTCGGTCTTCCTTTTCTTCTCGATCCTGGGGGCTGGAATTCGAAGATCCAGCTTATTGTCAATTCAATTCGATGTGTACGATTACGTATTAACGTATTTTACGTTAATGAAATAAAAGCATTGTAATTTTCAATGTTAATGCAAGTTCATTTTCATTAGAAGTACAATTTTCAATACTAGTGCAAGTCAACTTTCATTAGCATTGAAATTTTCAGTGGTAGAGCAAACGAACTTTCAGTAGCATTGAAATTTTGAATGGTAATGCAAACGAACTTTCAGTAGCATTGAAATGTTGAATGGTAGTGCAAAATCAATGTTAGTGCTTAAGTGCTCAGCCCTGCTCAGTGGTTAGTGTGCTGGACTACTGAGCGAAGGGTCTCCAGAAACCTCCAGAAACGCAAATTACACCTTAATGATTTTTTGTGTACTTCTTCGCCTCTCGCTAACGTCTGACAATAATAATCAGAGAGTTCAATTGGATTTGAGAAAAAATCTTATTTCAGCCGTTCGGATGGGCCATAAAATTGTAGGTCCCAAAAATAAACGAATGATTCTGAGAAGCTAGGTCTATGGTCATTGTCGAACCTGTTGCGTCAACTAATTACTATTATTATTTATTAATGTTGCATATTTCAATTTCTTATTCGTTGTGTAAAATAACATTTGAGCTAATATACCAGTTATAAAATAAACGAATTTATTAGCTAATAATTGTAAACTTATGATGTGTTAGCAGAGAAGAGCTGTCTCTAGAACTTTGAATTCTAAAGTGTATAATCTGAAATGTGTTGGTGATCTTTTCAAGATTTTTCTGCTATATAGCATAACTAATGATTTTCCTTAAAACAACGTTTTGTTTATTAATAACCACCTTAAATTTTTAACTTTATGTAAAGACATTTTTATTGCTTATTTTTCCTGCATAGAAGTTGAATGTGCTACCAAACGAATATCAATGCCAACATACCCTATGTCATGGGGTATAACAAAAACACCACCAATCCGAAATTCCTAGAGAATAACAAATTATGTGGCGTTTAGTTGCGATGTTATGTCATTCATAACGCCACAAACACTTTTACAGCCACCATGGCTGGCCCATCATTATTGAGATAGCTTCAATGCGGTGGATTTTTTTTTTGTATGTCTGAAGTGGTTCTCTTTTGCTGCTCCCGCATAGAGATAATTATTTCATGCGCGGAAAATACCTGAATACTGTCACGAATTTGCCACCCTGATCTTATGTGCGAATATAAAGTGACAATTTGTGTGTGTGTTTTTTTCGTAAAAGTTACATTTTGTGAATCAGGAAGCCGGCTTTAGAAGCTTCACTTTACCTGCAATTTGATGCTCAAGCAGGGCGGGTACTTATTTACCACATGGTAGTGTCACAACTTTATGGACCATGTAACTAATGGAATTAAAAAAAATAAAGATGCCACACAAATGATCATGCTTAATTGAATTAAAAAAGTTCATCAGTTCAATTGACTGCCGCCTTCTGTTGGGGAATATTTTGCAATGACAACACATCGTGATGGACGATGATAAGGCAAACGTGAGAGGATGGGGGAGAGTGCACTAGTTGCTTTATTTAAGAGTCTCAGCGTTTGATTTGTGCAAAATGTTCACAATGAAAAGTAGGTAGTAGAGCTAGAGACCCCTTATATTAAAATTGAATAATGACAATGTTTGCTGTTTGTTTTCTCTTCTTGTGACTTCCTCCTATTTAGAATGATTTTATCATGGAGATGGTATGTAAAATTATATAAATTGATAGATAACGACTTTATACTCGTAGTTGTGCTGATGTTGATTAGTTTGTCATTCTTCGTCGCAAAAGATGATATGATGGTTTATAATTAGGCATTAGTGCATTTTTTTGACAATATAAACTTATACCAGTTTGTATAAGAGTATAATAATTTGTTTCTTTAAATTGTACTCAAACTAGCATTGTTGGTTTCTCTTCTTTTAAACAAAATTAAAATATGTTTGAGTTATCATTGTACGTCGTGGGCTCAGTAGCGCAGTGGTTAGTGTGCTGGACTACTGTGCAAAGGATCCCAGGTTCGATCCCCTTATAGGACGAATTTTTGAAAACTATGAATGAGGCATGTAATAATTTTGACTTATCTATCAACATACAAACTTTCAAGTTCATACGGCTAACGGTTCGTGAGACCCCCCATACTCCCCGCGACCCCTTTACTCCTGAGAAAGTTTTACCCACCCTACGGCCTAAGCTAGCCACACTTCTATGAATCAGAAAAAAACAGTTCTTCTCTGGTTAGTTTCAGCTGGACCGAACACTTCTTTCATCTTGTCGATGGTCGAGTTATTTGTTAGTTTATTAGGGTATCGTATACCTATCCTTTGTATGAAGGCATATTAAAAGGACTCTTCAGTAATAATCGGTAGGTTTTTAAAATGGTCGAGGGAGGAGATTTCACCGTGAAAACTGCATGCTTCTGTCTTCCAAAATAGGAAAAGAGGACATTTCGTAGTATAATCGGGGCACAGCCCACACGACACCACGTCTGGAAACGGTCTTAGACTAATCGACTTTGCTGAATACCGTCCCAGCCTGTTGGTTTCCATTGCAGTGATCCTCGTCTTAGTGGGGAGAGTGCATCTTCCATCTTTGGAGCTGTTCCGAAAATAAGCAACGAATCGAGTACTTATGGCTAAATTGTCAATTTGGTTGGAAGATGCTTGCATTTCAGTTTACATCCAGTTTCAGGTGTTTCAAGCTTTGTGCAGATATCACCAAATCTTTCTCCGTATTTTTCTAGCGGCTATGAAGTCCCTGTTCCCAAATAATATGTCTGAGCGCTTCATCGTCGCTTACTATCTTAGCATTCAATTCCCCATCTTCATATTTTTTAATCGGCACCTTTAGCAGTTTGTAGAAGGTATCTTTCTTGTTATCAGACGAAAGTGCCGTTGGGTCATAAAAAACAACATATAAAAGACGTCGATCTTTATTTCGGAATCAGGGAGTAAATATCTGTTGACCGCTTGGTTTTCAGAAAATTGTCCAGCCCCACTCCATATTCCTACGACTTCATGGTGGTTTTTAGGGAAGCAATTGTTACGCTTTGTTCACAACCACTAACCTAAATCTTCATCTCAATTCACTTCCAATCTTTGATGCGGTTTTAAGACTTTCGCTCCACCGAGTCCTTAGTACTTTGTCGAAACGTAACTTAAGGGGACATCTTTGGCAATTTCCAACGAAAAATGTATGTCGAATTATATTTGAGTGGGCGGCAGTGGCTCAGTGGTTACTGTCAGGCCTTCCGCACACGGTTCCTATAGTCATCGTAGTGTATGCGATGCGATGTATGAGAGGCATAGGATTTGTTGTCGAACAAATTTATATAAAAGGAACACCGCACACGACTCGTCCGCTACGCGTGATTGTCGCAGCATGCATGCTTCACCTTCATGACGACTATCTTCAAGCAGAATCGGTCGCTTATCGTCCTGATAACTGTACGCTTGCATTTTTCAATGTGATTATACGAATTTCATAAAAAAAAAAATGTCAGACGAAATTAGAAAATTCGTTCAGTTGAAAGAAAACTGCAAATGTCTATACAAAACTAACACTTAAGAGTATTCAAATAAAAATATTACGGAAAGAGCTTGGACCGGAATAGCTCAGCAGATGAATTGGTCAGGTTAGTAGGTAGTGCTAGGTACATCCTTTTTGACGGTTAAAAAAAAAACAGTTCAATAGCCGTATCGTTATCGTAGCTGTACTACAAATTCATGTCATGACGATGACACTATGATGACGATACTCATTCGACCCGTGTGCGGAAGGCCTTAGTATAGCAACTTATTCCGTAGTATCCGCTCAATTCGTTAGTAAGATTTATTCGTATATTATTTAAATAAATCACATTAACTATACATGTAGTCGCTGCGTTAACTTATTCATTATACCATTTCACAGAATTTATTCTAGCGTCTACTTGTTTTACGCATCAGTTGAATGTCCAACTAATTTCAGAACCAATATGACAATGGGTCGTCTCTGACTCACATTGCTCGTGAGCGTGACTCATGCTCGCTTTTACCTGCAAAATATCACCAAACAAGCAATACTCTGATTTCCCAGCAATAGCTTTGGTTTGAGTTTAATTCTTTTTGTTTTACTGTCGCAACCAAAGCAAACACATAAATAGACATAAAGTTAATTAACAGACGACTTCTACGAAGATAAATGTTGTAGGATAAACTCGAAACAATAAAGGCGACTAAAGTAACTAGTAAAAGCAATGAAGACTTAATTTGAAATTAAGTGTAAGAGGACCTTAAGTCTGTAGTTCAACTAAGGCATATAATGGTATAGTAGTGTTCCTTTTACCTTTTGACATTTGATGGTTATTGGTTCGAATTCTCTCCGACATCCCTTAACATTATTTTCTGATGATTCTCTACGGCTACACCTATATCTTCTATCTTCGTTGGGTCGAAGTAGTTATTCCAAATAATACTGTAAACTTCATATTTCTATTCTGCCAGACACTGTGACGAGAAATCAAAAGCCACTTATCTGCCGACAATGCACAGGAGAACAAAAATGCAATTCCTAATATTTTTACGACCCAAAACGCTACAGAGCGTGAATGTAACAATTTTTTTTTTATGATGTACTTATATTAAATTAAGTAATATTTAACGTCAATTACTCTTAATGATCTTAATTTATTAGTTCGCTATAAACTCTCATAACCGATTTACAGTGTCGTACTCACGATGATTCATAAATACTGGCACAGGGTGCAGAGGCAGACTTCACAGATGACAATGACAAACAAAGAAAAAATGTAAATCAACCAAACAAAGGCAGCTACGAAACTGGGAGGGACCATTATGCACGGTGTCTATATTGTAAATATGAATGAAAATGAAGTAAAGTTTAATACTTTTTCCTTCAAATCACTTTAGTCCTAGGAGTTTGTGTGTTTTTTTTTTAAATGGCAACTTTGTCCTCTACTCTCAGATTTTAAATGACAATATGCATGGAGAAATGACATAATGTATTATTATGTCCATAGATACTTGTACTTTATGTGGGTGCAGTTATACACTGTTAATTTATATCCGAAGCACATTAGTCTTCAATTTTCAGTGGTTGCTATAAAATGAAGTAAGATTGAAAATTATTCGACTTTTCATTGGAACTAATTTCAAACAAAGTGCTGGTTATTATAGAAAAGAAAAAGGATATAACAAATTATAGCTGTATGCTTGTAGGGCTAATTATTATTTGACTAAATATACATTTCCATTACCTATCTCCTATGCAGTATTAATAAAAATCCATTAGAGCCATTTTTAAGAAGTCGAGCTTTTTTAAAAAAAAATAAGAAAAGATTGGTCAGCCTAGAAAGCTAGAATAATTTCTATAGTACTAGCTGTACCCGCCCGGCTTTGCCCGTGCACAGAAATTGTATTGTTTATAGATCTTAGATATTAATGTTCTTTCGTAAAATGCGAAAAATGAGAATAAATCGATTTTCTGGAATTTTCTTTCTGCGTAAACTTGAAATACAGCAATACGAACAAAACATGAAAATCGGCCCAGCGGTTATCGAGTTATAACGTCATCGAGTTTCACCCCATCGAAGATGGTTTTTTGTATGGGCGGTGCCACGCCCCTGTGTGAACGTTTGGTTAAAAACGGTAAATGCGTTAAGGCGTGAATCGACGACAAACATTTTAGGGCTCAATTTTTATATACTCGTATATACACTCATACCTCGGTTAACGGCCAGGATACGTTCCTCAAAATCAGGCCGTAAAGCGAAATGCCGTATAACGAATCATAGTTTTTTAAACAAACCTATACAAAATCTATTAGATTGGTTCCAAATCTTTAAAAACAACCAAAAAATTCATGAAACGTTATAAAAAATGGATTTATCGTTTTAACTTTGGAGAGCAGTGACGTTTTTATATTGAGAGTTAAAATAAAATTTCCATATCCACATACAAAACGAAAAAGAACATAATAATATTTATTTACACAATCGGTCGGTCCGTCGTTGGTTGTTTTGCATTATTTTTCTTAATTTTTGAATGGCAGTTAATGGCTACGTTAGCATCTCTTAAACTTTAGCACTGCGTTTTTCGTTTTGATGGCTTTGGTATACAATTTTTAGGTAAGGACATCTGAATTAAAATCTTTCTCTCAAACCAAAAAGGGAAAAACCCCTATCAAGGATATTCAAAATTAATAACATCGATGTCGACTTTGTTGTACCTCATTATGCTTCTGTAGTTTGGAGATAATGTAGATTAGATACATAGTTTTTGGTATGATAGAATCGAAAATCAAGAAAACAATAAGAAAGAACAAATTCGCAGTATAAAATAGACAAATTAGGCAAGTTACATATTATATATTCTTATCTGCAGCATTTTAAGAACATTTAAGAGAATGTTAATTTTTTATTTGGCCGTTGTAACGAAAAAATTGGCCGTAAAACGAAAACTAAGCACTAAAAAATAAAGGCCGTTATAGCGAAAGGCCGTATAAAGAGCGGTATAGAGAGGTATGAGTGTACATAGATAAAAAAAATAAATAAATAAATAGGAGGCGCAACAGGCGGTAGACACCCTAGACCTAGCTTCTCGCAACCATTCGTTTGTGTGAGTTTCTATTTTTGGGACGAATGGAAGGGACCTACAATTTTATGCCGAGTCCGAACGGCTGAATTGAGAAGCTTTTTCAGGACAGTTATACTCCCGGATGTTTGTCAGACGTTCGCGGGAGGTGGCGCAGTAGAAAAAACCTTAGATAGATAGATAGATAGCTGGGATCCCACGCACAGTAGTCCAGCACACTAACTACTGCGCTACTGCGCCCATATATATAGGCTATAAACTTGATAAAAACCAAATGCTCCTACGACTGATGATATTTGCTAAGGATATATTCTACAATATAGCTAATTCCCATATAAATCGTCATGAGAACTCGCCATACTCACAAAAATCCAGCCTTGACGGAAGATGGAGCTTTGCCATGAAATAAAGTCTTATGCAAAAAGGTCCAAAACGTAATTTTGGACTTTATTGCATTTCCAAAAGTAAAATAAAGTCCAAAACGCGTTTTGTAGGATTTGGAGTGGGTGCGAGGTTTTTTTGTATGTAAAGTTCGGAACTGCACTCTTTTTACACAAATTTACAATACAAAAAAATGTGCACGACTGGGTCGCACGAAACTTTCTCGTTTATTGCGAATCTCGCAGAATCTCAGAGTTATTTCAGCAAATTTTACGTTCAAAATCATACCCACTTAAGATGTACTCAGGTTTATTAACTCAACCCTTGTTAATTAAAATATAAAAAGTAATACATACTACATAAACATACGTATTAACTACAACACTTTACTACTTACTTTCAAATTTCACCCCGAACAACTGACACTTAAAGGAGGCAAGTAGGCGATGAATTTCGTATTCCCATTTTTGATTATTTAAAAAAGTGGTCTCAATTGTCGGAATTTGGGTAGTCATTTTTGAGAAATATTCATAAAACGGCTATATTCGAGTTTTCTGAGAAAAACTAAGTACGTGATCATGTTGTCCTAAATATGTATTTTGATCAAAATCGTTAGAGCGGTTTTTTGTAAAATTATGCTGACAAATGTTACAAATTTGGATTCGAAAAGCACTGTTATTAAACTGTTTAGCGCAAAACTGAGTACGACGTATTATTCAGGATACAAACATTACCTAGCAGTTACATTTTCATTCAAATTGAAAATGGCGTTTTTGAGATATGAGCAGTTTTTAAAGTACCATTTTTAGCGATTGGGGTGGAAATCGAAGGACGCATTCATGGTTCAAAAAACACTGTTTTGCAACTGTTTAGCTCAAAACTGAGCAAATGATATTACTATGGATTTAAGCATTACCTGAAAGTAACTTTTTTATCATAATCGAAAATGGCGTTTTTGAGATATGAGCAGTTTTTTAAAGTACTATTATTAGGGATTTGGGTGGATATCAAAGGACGCAGTCTTTTTAGGGAAAAACTGAGTTCGCTATCAAGTTAAGAATGACAATAGTACCTTAAAAATAAGTTTTTTTTAAATCGTTTTTTACCGTTTTCGAGAAAAAGCCAATTTTCAAAACTGCCGTTGCTGGACTTTTTAGCGAAAAACTGGGTATGCAGTCATGTTAAGCATGCTTACATTAACTCAACTATCAATTTTGGTTCAAATCGTTAGAGCCGTTTTCGAAAAAATCTAAATTTAGACATATTTCGTAATATTTCGTAAAATTTTTATATGGGAGGTACCGTTAATATTAGGGCTAGCATAAAAAAAAAAAAAACGTCCCTAGCGGGAAACCCACAAACTCTAAATACGAAATTTGAAGCAAATCCGTCCAAGCGTTTAGATTCCCCAGGGGTGGGACAGACAGACATACGGACGGACAGAATTGCGAGACCCACTTTTTTGAGTTCCCCTATCATCGTTATATCAGAATTGATCAAAATCTCGAGTTCGAAATTTTGTACGAAAACAATATCTTTCTCTTACTACGTATACGAGAAAGTTAAAAATAGTAAAAATACCGATATGTGTAGTTAACAAGATCTCATATTAATGACTGTTTTCAACAACAACTTCATCAAAATCCGCTTTTAACGGCATCATTTTTTTCTCTTTGAGCACGTTTCCTGTCGCTTTTCCGTTTCATTGATGTGTATCTTAAAAAAAAAATTACTCCAATTGGTCTCAGTGCGGACATGGGCCTCTCCAGCGGACCTTTCAAATCAATATGGAGAAAGTCAAGAGCATATGATAACTATTCTTGGACGGAAATACATAGTTACTATACTAAAACTAGGTGCATGTCCCTTGTTCTTGTTGGTTTGCTTTGTAGCCGTTTCAGAAGACTGTAAAGTGTAGCTATAAGCTATAAATAAATTTTTTTGTAGGTGCATTTATAGTATACCTACACGCAAGGGATTTCTGACAGATGCTTAGTGAAACCTTGTGTTACTAGGTTTCAGGTTCAAACCGTGTAATGGCAAATATCCGAAAGTATAACTATGCAAAAAAAAGCTTTGCAATCCAGCCCTGGTTGGTTTGTTTGGTTGAAATTGGCTGCCAGCTGGGAAACGCCAACACACTTAGACCAGCATAGGTCCATTGCGATACCACGAAGTTGAAGTTACAAGGGAATTCGCAAATAATTTAGCACTAGGGTAGTATTTTTATGAAATTAAATTACGTTAGGGTAGACCTAAGATGGTCGTATATAGAAGGTCATAGGGTCTCAAATGCTTTGTGGCCTAAGTTAGATCGTAAAAAATCTGCAGACTTAAAACTCAGCACATCAAAGTTATGAATGGCGATAGGGAAGCTCGCTGCGCACTGTTGTCTTAGGAGATTAGGTTTAATAAATACGGACACCTGTAGATTTTTGCGAGGCGACCTACATTTCTCAGAGGATATTACTCATCTTTTCTGTGAATTTCAAACTATTGCTCGGAATAGAAGGAAACACCTCTTGGAAGGCACTTCTTCGATAATTTGGAGGAGGTTGGTCTCTCAAACAAAATTGAAACCATTTTTAGGTTCCGTAGGGAAATTAAGTGTTTGGGCGAATTGGTTTAGGTTTTGACCGTTAAGGTTCCCCATGGATGGCGATTTGCCGAATATGGTAACAAGTCTTCTGTGATAAACTTATGTCCCATTCAATCAAACATAGTTTTATGAAATGGCCCCTCGTCTAATTTTACCAGATCTGCATTAATCCTGATGAATACTTCGGCATAGATACATTTCGGTTCACCACTTCAATATACCTATACCACCCACAATTTCTTACTATATTTCTTCAATCGACTAAAGTTTTTTTTTTTTTTTTTAATTTTGTCGTACATTTGTTGAATCCACAATTTAACTATGCAAGTTGAATATAATGTCCGTTTGTATTATATGCCCTCATTGCGGCTATAGATGACTAATACTAATTTCGCAGACAGTATTCAGTATGCAGCTGCTGGGGTGACGCCACACTTTACGTATCGCAATTTTTCATGGTTGCTTCATTCATTGCTATTTCATTCACGCTTGCGCCTCTAAGCTTCGCCACTTCATTATTGGTATAAGGGTGTATACCTAGTCTTAATTTGGTCAACAGAAATGTATGCTAATTAACTATGGTTTTGCGAATTTATTTTTTTTGCAATTTTGTATGTCTGCTAAATGATTTACCGATGGCGATGGCTTTTGTGCCACGAGTCAAGGGAATTGTTTAATATAAAAAGTCACTGACTCTATATCTACGTCACGGATGATTTTCTTGTCAATTGTTTGTATGAAGTCAGCACATACACGACTAATATTTCTACTTCTATGCAAGTAACTTTGAAGCAGACAAATTGTCTATATGGACAAGGCTGTAGGAAGTTTTATAATGTTAGTTATTTTTATTTATTGTCCGGGGTACTAATAATCATTTTTAGTGTCCAGGTTAACTTTTACGAAGTCACAATGGCCAACATTCCATATAAAATTATCTATTGTGACCGTCGAAATATTTAAGTCGAAGGTTAAAATTGATTATTGGTAAGGCCCAATGTGAAGACGACCCTATGATCCATTTAATCCTTTAACGTAAATAAAATAATGTGTATGGTTTGTTTTGCGAATCACATGATAAGATTTCATTTTGCCTTTTTAAACTGTTGGGGCTTTGCTTTTATTAATCGATATGTCATTGTCAGGCAAGGTATATGTAATACCTTGCATTCTGAGAAACGTTTGCGAAGCGATGTAGATTGTATATGAAAAGTGCTTGAATACTTGCGAGGGGTACAAACATGATGATAATCAATTATGAGTGACAAACACTAATGTTCGCAAAACTACCTATACCATGTTTCTATGACATGCTAACTAATTGCCTTTGTATTTGTCTTTGACTTGTCAAAGGTTCACAAGCTTTGTTATTCAACTTATACTATTGCAACGTCTATATCCATGCCCGATGGCACAGTCGCAAATTCTGTTTGTTTTCTACAAAGAACACTTTTTTGTATGTACAGCATGAAAGGGTCATCACTCATCAGTTGAGTCGTTTCATTAAGCCGGTACCGATATTATAGTCTCTGTGGTTTCTAAGATATTTTCCCGAGGTGAGAACAC
The DNA here is from genome assembly GCA_955612985.1 of Cheilosia scutellata. Classification (NCBI taxonomy): domain Eukaryota; kingdom Metazoa; phylum Arthropoda; class Insecta; order Diptera; family Syrphidae; genus Cheilosia; species Cheilosia scutellata. The sequence goes on from OY015311.1 coordinate 111,111,723, forward strand.
GTACGAAATTGGTGTTTTAAAGATTCAAACCTGAATCTCACGCCGGCTTTAGACCCCAAAAAAATGCATACATTTTCATTTATGTATTGAGGTAAATGTGTGCTTGAACTACAGGCCGCGTTATATCAGTATTTTTCAGCCTATAAATTCTTTTGGAATCGCTATTCGTGTATCTTTTTGACTGCCTTACTGCAAATGCATGCTCTTCTTTTTTGTATTGATTAGTATTTATTTCAGCAAATCCAAATTAAAGGCAATGGAGCCAGACAAAAATGCATTTTGGTCAAAAACTGTATGAAAAAAGTGGGCGTGGCAATGAATGACATAGCCTATATTCGTCGGCCAATCTTAGGAAACTTTTCAAAAAAGTGTCAAAGGAATAGTTTTCAGGTTATTAGGTATCACATAAGACCCCGACAGCATTTTGGTCAAAAACTGTACAAAAAAAAGTGGGCGTGGCAATGAATGACATAGCCTATATCCGTCGGCCAATCTTAGGAAACTTTTCAAAAAAGTGGCAAAGGAATAGTTTTCAGGTTATTAGGTATCACATAAGACCCCGACAGCATTTTGGTCAAAAACTGTACAAAAAAAGTGGGCGTGGCAATGAATTACATAGCCTATATCCGTCGCCTAATCTTGTGAAACGTTTGAAAAAACTTTTATAGAAATCTGTGCAATAGTTTTCAGGTTATTATGTAACACATAAAACCCCGTACAGCATTTTGGTCAAAAATGGTCCAAAAAGTAGGCGTGGCAATGAATGACATAGTCCATAGCATTCTTGCAGTCTTAGGAAATTTTTCAAAAAAGTTTCATAGAAATATGTGCAATAGTTTTCAGGTTATTAGGTAACACATAAAACCCCCTACAGTATATTATGCTTTGGCAGACTTTTTGATTACTAGTACCTACCGGCATTTTTTTTAAGTAAAAATGAAGCAGAAAGACAAAGAACGTGTGCTTAATCTGGTAGATTTTAGTTAATTTAATAAAGCACTCAATTTAATTAAAAATATTTTACGAACTAGTTTAGCTCACATATAGTTCATTTAGTTGTATCACGAATAGCACACGTGGCCATTGAGAACCTGCTTCACTCTAGCGCTAAAAATCAAGCTTCAGTTACTGTCAAAGGAAGGCGAATCGCCCCCTAAATGCTTGTATAGATAGGTGTTTGGTCTGCACATAAATTGTTGTAAGTTATAGTCGCCTGGAAAAATGTCCCCACGAAGCGAGTTCCAATTGACTTGTCCTCTATAGTCAAAGAAATTTTGGAAAAGGTATGTCATTGCCGTTGTTAAGTGTACTAAGCTTGATGCAGAGTTTGGAGACCGCTAAAATAAAGGTTTTGAGATTTAAATTAACTTTTTTTGTTATCCTTTATCATTAGGTGCGTTTTTTGGCTATTCTATTTATATGGGCTTAGAAAAATAATTTCATACAAATCCAGGCTAACGAAATCTGTATAGAATTAAATTTGTATGAAATTATTTTTCTAAGCTTATATAGAATAGCCAAAAAAACGCACCTATTGTTTGTTTTACTACTATGGCAACACCTTAACCAAAACTCTTATAATTATCGGCAAAAGGAGTTGATTGCATCCTACTTCACAGGATACACAAAATCAAAAAAAAAAAAAAAAAAACAATCTAACATTCAGCAACAGGAATAATAAACACGCGCCGGAAATGTTTTTGTCATATATTCACAAATTCAAAAAAAATAAAAAAACAAAAAATAAAACGACCAAACCAAGTTCATTGAAACATCATAGCACGTGCCGCCCTGTCACTGTTGATAAGATAAACACAAGCCTATAAGGCTAAATAAAAAGTAACCCTGTTAAGGGGAATTTAAATAACGCACAAAAAAAGGAAAGAAACTGGAATATTGCCTAGGTCACGTTTAACATTCTGGTAGAACACGCAATAGGTTGTGGTGCGCGGGTGGACTTTTAAGAGAGGGCGTCAAATGCGTCAGATATTTTTTTCATCGAATTGGAAATGTTGGCTGCAGATTTCCATAAAAATTTAATCGAGCAAAAAATTTCTTTGCGTTATTATCGTCAAATGGCAAAACATGCATTGCGTCAGAGTTTATAAGATTTGTTTGCCAGAACATAATGATTGATTGAGACACATGTAGGTATAAACGCTATTTAGTCAGTTTTGTACGTTGCCTTCTCAAATTATGTCAGAAAAATTATTCAGAATCAGAATACATTCCAAATTTGTTTTTCGTTGAACATTTTTCTAGAATACGATTTTTTTTTTGTTATTAAAAAAGGATGGCGCTGTCAAAAATTAAGCTACACTCTTAGTCAATACCAAGAGATAATAAAACTGCAGCTTTTCAAGAACTAGGTAAAAAACTATCGAGCATTGGTGGTTTGAAAATATTATGCCGCTATCAGGTGAGTGCTTACTTTATACTCCTAGTGTTGCATCAATTTCAATATGAGTATGATCAAAAGATGAACTGCATGGCCTTCATTTTTTTCAAGAAGGTATGACTTAAGTTGCCTATAGGTACGATAGAACTATCTTCGACGAAAGTCTAAACGCAAAATATTTCCTGCCTCAAACTGTGTTTTTGCAAGAAATATATTTTTTGGTATATATTTCGAGTAGTTGGCTTATATTTTGTAACGTTGCTTTGATGCAGACGACATCCAAGAGGTCATTTTCTCACTTGCTTAGAGACCTGAATCAGGGCAGAGTTTACCTGGCCCTCAACCAAGACGCCAGTTAAAGCGATCTTTAGCTAACTGCGTCCATTTGCACACCTTAAGTTAATTGAGGCACAATTCCACTTCTGCGAGGTCTTCCTTTACTCATTTTTCCTTCGGGGCTGTAGTCGATGCTTCAATAACTGATTCGCACAATAATAACCAGGTCTATACCACTGTAAAGCTTATTCGATATACAACTGAATTAGCTTTTAAGTCTCGCATTAAAAACACCAGAATACGTGAGGAGCTCAATGTCGAGCAGCTATTTCTCCGGACAGAGCGGTTCAAGCAGGCGTCTTCTAGGTAGACCCAGGATGAGATGGTTAGATCAAGTTCATAATGTCTCCTCTATCCACATGGGGATTGCCCTTGGTGATTTAGAGTCGATGGCGGAGAATCGGAAGCTATGGAGGGTCTTCTTGAGCAATCTACACCCGCGACCCGCACTTAATGGATAAGTCATCCATCGAAAATGAATGTTTGCCCGCTTCCAAATTCGGTAAAAGCAAAACGGGACCTACAATTTTTCTGTTCAAAACAACAATCATCGGCCTTCGGCACTCTTGCGCCAGGATCGAGATGATGAGGGCATTATACCGAGCTCCTTACTGGTTCTGAACAAGTTCTTTATACTATACTCAATTACCTTTAAAGCGATTGGTCAACAAAATTCTTTTCAGAGTTTATAGCAAAGCCGAGAGACATAAAGTTTCCCTATAACTTCAAAGTTATAGCTGTCATTTATGACGTTTCGTCCGATTCGTCACTGTTGCACGTTCCTTCTTGTCGACAGCTTATACTTGGCTTTGTCCTCTTTTACATAGAAAGCCTTTATGACCGCTTGACAGTTAACTGAGTCCTGCCAATGATGTCAATTTCATCGGCGTATCTAAGCAATTCCACAGACTTTTAAAAATTGCCCACCTGTAGCACAATGTCCTCGTGTTGTTGAAGAAGTAATTTCCTGGCGTACACACAGTAATGACAGACACGATCTCGTAAGCAGTATTAAGGAGACTGCTGCCTCTATATTTGTCGCAGTTGAGAGGTATGGCCTTTCGGGCAAACGATGCTGAGGTTCCATTCATCTGAGATTCTCTCTTTCGTGCTTGAGTTTACATATTGCTATCTTCAACGTCTTGTGAACAGACATGTTGGCCTTCATTGTGCACGGTGAGTGGTTCGTTCAGCCTGACAGTGAAAGTTTGGTTGTCTTCAGCCGTTGATAGTCTAGGGAAGTGGGTTTTCCATATCCTAAACAGAGTCACAGTCGCTCTACTACAGTGCTTCCTTGCTTATAGATCTCATAGGTCTCTCTCTTGTTGCCATTATACGTTATTTTTACCTATATGATGGAACTTCTGAATATGATTCCTTCAGTACCACCTCAGCGGAACAAAAGCGCGAAAAAGCGCGCCTCAGGCCGCTTTGTGGGCGAGTTGTTTTACTGCATATTGCGGGGATTCTGACGATCGATACTACTGGTCCACGACATATGACACTGTCTGCAAGGGCTTGTCGGTAGGTTGATCGAGGTATACGTGATCCGCAGAGCTTCTGGCGGGTGCTTGCGGTTATAGCTGTTTCAAATTAATCATCTTTACAGTATTTGTTCGTTGTTTTATGACGCCGAGACATCATCCGCATTCGTATTTTGGCTACAAAAACATCAAGAGTCTGACTATATTGAGGGCCATAAAGAGAGTGTAGCTAGTTTTTACATTTGGACAGCAGGCTGTATATTCCAGTGCCAATAACCCACTTCGTTGTGGTTGAAAGAACCAGGATATGATTCCATTGTAGTACGTCAGTAGTAAGTGGCCCATTTCAAGCTTTTGACTGAACTTTAAGCCCACACAATCATTTATGCTTGATCACTTAGTCAGTGTGTTTTGCATACAATTGTATGTACCACAATATAATATGTATGTATTATTTTTTTGAAGGCTATTCGCCCGTTGCATTTGTACTGAACTGACGTTTAACTGACGTACGAGTTCTTCGAGACAGGGCTGAGTAACGTAATTAAATTTTCATTGAAAACAATTTGGTAAGGAATAAGTTGGGCCCAATTCATACAGGGTGATGTCCGCAAGTTATATACTTATCTATATACTGGATTTTAAAGCCCTTGTCGAGAGCGAAGCGAGCCACAAATCCCAACTTGACGCAATAACTTTTGACATTTTGTTGTGTAGCCGTATCTCGAATGACGACGGGCCATTCGTTTTACTTGACCTTTCGCGTGACATGTGGTCTGAAGACTTTGAGACTTATTCACACTTTGAAATCAGCAGGATTCATGGTATAAGTTACACATTGATGAGTCACTGCGTGAGGATGCTCAATTTTATATTTTAATCCTAGTGACGATGACGATGATGATGACGATGATGCTGATTATTTGATTAATGAGTACATATCATAGGATAGTACAATTACTCATTGTAAATCATCAAGTTCCATATTAAGATCAGGTGAATCACGCAAGTTTTATTGGAGGGCGTTGAATGTTTAGCTGTTTAATTGTGAAAACCTCTTTTGGCGCCGGGTTTTTGTCTCGACTCGTATCTTTCTCTTGGCACTGACTAACAAAATTATTATCTTCTGCACTCTACTCTTTACAACTACAAGTATCTATCATTGTGGAATATGGACTTGTTGTTGTTAATAGATTACAATAAAATCCTGTTTAAACATGCGTCAACAACGTCAACATTCAACAATCGTGTTCGACTTTGCTCTCCAGAAACAGAGTCTCTTCAATAAATACTTCTTCCTGTTAACAACAAAATCAAATGATCGCTTGGTCATTCTAAACAAATTCCGTCTCTTTAGTTTTGAAAGAGAATTCAATTAGGAATAGAACGACCACTTTTCTCATTGTAGTGGTTTTCTACCTCTTTTTTGCAATTTATTATTGTTTAACTTTAAGTGTTTCATATCAAAGAGAATATTGTTGTTTGGATTTCTCTTTTTCTATCTATTCATATGTGCAGCAGACAGACTACGAAAGACAAGGGCACCTCTTTTACTCAATGGATATGCTAGAGCTTTGCATGCAATTGAGAGGGTGAAGCAGACACAGTTTGGATGTTGCAGTTTGTTTTATCGTTTCTTTTACCCACTATATCCAACACAGTCATGATGGCTAAAATCTACCAAACACATTGAAAGCAATCCCGCATGCAAACCCGTCAAATATGTACTACAAATACTTGTTCACTAACTCAATCAATACGCGTGCATTGGTTTTAAAAATAGACAGCGCCCATCTAGTCTTAGCCCCCAGTGTTGTGTGCTGGGGGCGCCCCCACCCTTATGTCACCGCGCCCTCGAATTTGTAGTCTCTTTTTGCCGAACTATTAATGTATAGCTACATACACAAGAGATATACATTCACCACCACACAACATACCATACTCTAGCAGTGCCTCCTAGTTCCTAGTTCGTCGTACGTAACTTGTTTGGAATTTCGCGGTGCTCTTTCGGTGCAGATGAGGTATGGTTGTGCCTATAGCGGTATAATACTCAATACACTTATAGGTGGCGCCAGTGCCAGTACAAAAGTGCTGTCATGTGGTTTTTTCTTTTATAATATTTTTGGTCATTATTCGTGGTCATTTGTAGGATTTCAAGATAAAAAAAAGAAATTATTTCTCTTTGGTCAGTGTTGTCAGAGTCTGATGACGTTTTTCGTAGATATAATGGTGTGGAAGATAAATTCAGTTGTTCTACAACTGTTGGGGTTGGAGAAGGGCGCACAAAGGATGAGAAAAAAAAAAAGATTTTAATGCGCATAATATCTTTACAGCGTATATTGCCGCACGCGTAATATGTATTGTTTTTGTATTTTGTTTGTTGTTGTTTTGTCACTGCTTTACTGCGTTTTTGTTTTGTGCTGTTGCGCTTCTTATTTGGAGACGTTTAAGTACATAGCTACTTACAATAATATGTATGTGTGTACACATCGTTCGTAATACGTTTGCATTGAAGAGGGCTTGAATTAATTGTTTACGTACACACTATCCGCCGGGTGTATGCACCCCCATTCAACATTTATAAACAGACATATTTTTGTTTATAAAAAAAACGTAAATCCAAATCCTGAATGGTTAATTTTAAATGCTACTAGGATTACATAAAAACACCTATCAATATACATAAGAAAAACCTCTCAATAAAGTGGATAGTTATTATTGAAAGAATATTAATTGTTATTTTTAAAATATCAATTGTTATTTTTAAAATATCAATTGTTATTTTTAAAATATCAATTGTTATTTTTAAAATATCAATTGTTATTTTTAAAATATCAGTTGTTATTTTTAAAATATCAATTGTTATTTTTTATCAATTGATATTATTTTCCAATTGATATATTCTTCTTACATACAAGGAGTACCTCAGAAAACCCTTGTGGTTCGGTATTTTTTGAAAATTTATGTTTTCTATAAACTTATATAAATATAGATATCAATTGATATTTTCTATCAATTGATATATTTTTATTTGTTTGCAATATGTAGGTATCTACGTTGTTAGGTTAGGTTAGGGTGTGAGTTCATCACAGAAGACTAGGCATCATATTGGGCCCATCGCCAAGATGGTGGCGGTCAAAAACCTAAACCAATTCGCCCAAACACTTAATTTCCCTACAGAATCTAAGAATGGTTTCAATTTTGTTTGAGAGGCCAACATCCTCCAAATTGTTCCAAGGTGTTTCCGAACACACTATCCGCCGGGTGTATGCACCCCCATTCAACATTTATAAACATACATATTTTTGTTTATAAAAAAAACGTAAATCCAAATCTTGAATGGTTAATTTTAAATGCTACTAGGATTACATAAAAACACCTCTCAATATACATAAGAAAAACCTCTCAATAAAGTGGATAGTTATTATTGAAAGAATATCAATTGTTATTTTTAAAATATCAATTGTTATTTTTTATCAATTGATATTATTTTCCAATTGATATATTCTTATTACATACAAGGAGTACCTCAGAAAACCCTTGTGGTTTGGTATTTTTTGAAAATTTATGTTTTCTATAAACTTATATAAATATAGATATCAATTGATATATTTTTATTTGTTTGCAATATGTAGGTACGTTGTTAGGTTAGGTTAGGGTATGAGTTCATCACAGAAGACTAGACATCATATTGGTCCCATCGCCATCCCTGGAGATGGTGACGGTCAAAAACCTAAACCAATTCGCCCAAACACTTAATTTCCCTACAGAATCTAAGAATGGTTTCAATTTTGTTTGAGAGGCCAACATCCTCCAAATTGTTCCAAGGTGTTTCCTTCTATTCCGAGCAATAGCTTGTTAACATTAACAGAGAAGATGAATAGTATCCTCTGCGACATGTAGGTCCTCACAATACCTGCACATGTCCGCACAAGTGGAAGGGGACCTCCACCTAAGGTCTTCCTCTACTGCGTTGTCCCTCCGGGTTGGAATCGAAGACTCTTCGGGCCGGAGCGTTGGTGTCCATTCGCTCTACATGCCGTAGCCATCTTAGTCGACTGATACGTACTTTTCTGACCACGTCGATGTCGCTGTACAGCTCGTAGAGTTCGCTGTTAAATCTCCTCCTCCAAATTTATGTAAGACGAAAACGATCGAACGTTTTCGTTTCGACAATAGCAGTCTCTGTCTATTGCCACAGGTATGATAGAGACAGGTTTAGTAAAAACGAAAGCGGTTTTCGTTTCGTTTTTTACAGAATCCCACCCCAGGTTTTGTGCTTAAGGGCAAAGAAAAAGGGTTTCTGCTTTGAATATCATATTTTACGACCTACCACCTTCCATTCGGCCCAAAACTGCTTACAGTTTTTCTTCGTATTTATATATGTAATAGATAAACGTACAATTTGTATGTGATTGTTTTTTGGCATATGAAACTTCAGAACAAACAAAAGAAACAGAATATGTATTAAGAGTCATCTCTCCACTCTACCCCAAGTTTTGTTCTCATCTATTTTTAATAAGTTCGTTGTTTTATTTTATTACTGTCACATCCGTTATTTTTTATTTTTTATTTTTTTTTTACTGGCACTACCGGCCCTTGTAAATCGATTTTCAGTTACATACCTACCTAATTTCAAATTTAAATCGCATCAACTGTATTTCAAAGTTTGAGAATCTCCTAAAAAAAAGCTTTTGTCTGTTTTTTGGTTTGAGTGCCAGATTTCGTAGCACAAATACAAACCCTCTTTAGCTTTCGTCAATTATGTACACCCAACTTATTGGTGACACATTTATCCTTTGTTACAACCTTTCACGCAAAGCTTCGTTAATTTTTCTCTGCTTTGGGTGCAAATCCGTAAGAGTGCGCTGTGTTAAAATTCATTATGAATATTTTTAGGTATTTCGAGAAGCAATTGAACTTTTAGATTTTTGTAAATGCTGCTGTTTTTTTAATTATAAATTTTTCGAATGAAAATTATGTCGTAGGACGTAGGCACTGTCAAGTCAATAGCTAAATGATTTTTTATGTCAGTGGGTTATTACCATAATGTGTGTAGTACAATGACAATGAATATGCAGATGAACAACGTTAAAACAATTGTCACTGCGTAAGTCTATATGAGTAGCTATAATATTCTCTTGCGGAGTGTGATAACTGCATATTAAACTTGGTATCTCACCTTGTTCCTGATGATGATGTTGAGTCCAGTGTCGGACGATCGATACTTCTCGAGCGTCGCCTTGAATATCCTCCATTAAGCTATAGCTTCTGTGGCGAGTTGAAGTTCTAAATTGATGATACTTTACTTAATGATGAACTTTCGACCATTTCAAGTTGTACAGACCAAACGCTCTGGCATGTGCTATATAGCTTGGTATTTGAAACCGAGGTTCGGTCTCCCTCGTCGTTTCGAACTTGAAGGGCTGTGATCCAAACCCTGGAATTCTATTGTTCATTCACTTGATGTAGTTCATGTGCTTTGACCTTTTGAACTGCATTAAATCACCTGTGGTTGTACCTTTTCCTCCGCATTTAAAAGTAAAAATCCGGCAAAGAAGTTTTCTTTCAAAGGAGGCCATAGTTTTAGCACACCCTTTCTGCTTTGTAGCGCGTACATTTCGTTTTTTTAAATCAGGAGTTTTGAATTCAAAACGAAGTGATTTTCTAGGGCTATTTTTTGCCGGATCACCATGGAGTTGATGTTGTGACATCCTGATCGCCTTTTTCGTAGATGAGCACTTGAAGCTGATACAGTTAAGTCCTCGGTAATGCTTTCTTCATAAAATATTTGTTTAATTAGGCATTGAAAAGTTCTCATATTTCTTATACGTTTTTTTTTTTTTTTCCTAATAAAGGGAAACCATTTCGACGGTTACATAAGATTCAAAAACCCTTCAGGTAGGTTAGATTAGGTTTGCTGGTCGGGGAAGCTGAGATTATGTCTTTGTGGACCCATTGTGGTACCCTTTAGTGGGGGTTCGCCTAATTTTATTATGGCTTCGTGTCCTTCCGCTGTCCGATCATTCTGATGTCCTCAGAGATCTGAAGAATTTGGTAGACAATTATTTTTTTAAATATGTATCTAAGAAGTAGTGACTTACAAGTGTTCTATTCCTCAAGTGACAGATACCTGGGAAGTGACAGAAAATGAGGTGTATCTCGATGTTGTCATCTTTGAGATATGGTTTCATTGTGTGGTTTGCTACTAGGTTATTTATATGACCGGTGAGATCAAAAGGTGTCCTTTCGTATAGTTTGTTGTTATATTCTGGTCAAAACTTCCGAGACATGTCACAAAAGCCCTTAATGCTCTATACCTTTCATTCGAATTTTGTACTCGTCCAACTTAAGTGCCTTAGAGACTAAGAACCTATCAGATATCCTTAGAATGCTGTGAAGCAAATCATTTTGGCTCTTTGATATCACTGCAATCGATTTTTTTTCTTGTGACTTGTCTTCTACTACAAAGACACAAGTTAACACAAGAAAATCTAACTGTAGAGAATTGCAGATGTGCAAACAAAGAGTTTTCTGTCTTCGAATGCATGGAGTTTCGAACTTGACTTTACACATCTTTCATGCTCAGCTCATGCACCTGTTATTAAGCCAGAAAGCAGGAAATATTTAGTATTATCTTTACGATAAAGTATCTAACAATAGATAGTAAGTAGTACCTATTTACGTACCTCCAAATGATTGGGTATCGTACTTGCAATGCCAAGTTGTATACCCTATACATCGACTCCCGTTTGTCCAAACAAAAAGCATTCCCATCCAATAGGTAGGTAGGTATATACCTATTTGCCTTAGCAATGAAAACATTCATATAATGAAATCGAAAGGAGAAACTCCACTTTGCAACTGATCACACATACTTTGCAACTGATCACACATACCTATGAACACAAAAGAGATAACAAAAAAAAAAAAGGAGGAAACCGAAACCAAAACACAACCTAGAGACAAATAAATTTCGTATTATCATTTACAATGCACAATGGCCCATGCATCTATTTCTGTCAGTTTCACGCTGCACAGCTAGCAAGGGGCCATTATATACAGGCCACACGTTCACCTAATTTGCCATGGAAAAACTGCATAAAATTGTTTCCTAAAAATAAACGGCAAAACAACACGACACACTGGAACCGTAAGCAACATTATTCGACGTAGCATCCGTTCGTCCATTCGTCCGTTCGCCGAAGATGTGGCCATTGACGATAAACATAGGTGCACGAGTTTTTTTTTTAGCCAAAATGCGCGCTACTGCAACGACTAGGATAGGAGTATCTTTATGGATAGACAACCTGATTTGTTTTGGCAAATCGATTGCATGTGCAGTGCACCTACTATACGGACGAGGGACGACGCGAACGGACGGATGACGACCATACGGCTGCAAACCCTCAACGCTATCATAATCATCAATATTATTTAACCTGTATACACCGTTTGACTTGGCGAAGCTATTCGCCGTATAAAATCTGCAGCAAGCGCGACCAAAATTGCACTTGTGGTTGTTGTTGATGTTGCTGCTATGATGCACACGGTGAGTAGGACACTCGGCTTACCTATATTTTCGCGTGTGCATTTATTATGACGACCAACGACGCCAGGCCAGTGTGTACGACTTTGTTTTGTGTACGGGTTTTCCTCGAGTGCAAAACAAAACTTTCCCGGAAATGAAGAATTTAGTGTTATGATTATAATAAGAGATAGATAGTAGGTACGAAGAGATATGTTTGTTGGGTATCCAGTGTGCCAACGGATTTGTTATGAGAAATCAAAATTAAAAATAAATTATTACGCATATTACTTCACTTTTCACATTAGTGAAGTGCCGATACAATTTAGGAAATCAGTCAGAGGTAAATTAAAATTACCAATCCATAGATAGATAGGATTTGTTTTTTTTTTTTATCTTTTTTTTAACAATTACGCTGCCTAATTAATTTGTTTTAAATTGGATTGTTGTGTTACTCATCGAATTTACTTAGAAATGGAATGGAATGTGTAATGGAATCCGTACGATCAAGAAGACGCCCTCTGGTATAGGCCCAGGATGTGGGGTGGTTGGATGGCGATTAAAATATTAAACAAAAAACAATAGATCACACGATTTTAGAGGCCAGTTAACAGGTCTATTAGGCGCAATTATGCACTCATCGAATCGATGTGTCGAGAAGCTAATGGAAAGTGTTAGCAGAAATGGCTTAAGAGGAGTACTATAGAAGCTATCTGACTGATAGAACGATGAAAGTCAAGGTTTCGGATACAGTGAGGGGTGAAAAAGTAACCAAAGTTTGTATCCCACAAGGTTCCAAATTGGGCCCTATTCTGTTCATACTATTCATTTAAATTCTGCCGAGGAGATATTGCAAAACGAATTTGACGCCGTCTCGAACTGTCATCATAACGGGCTGGCTATAAATGCATCCGAAACAAATTAAATGCACATACATACGTGCGCCAACCAAGCGTGTGGAAACTGTCCAAATTTGTTATCGAAATATGGCTGCGCTTCACTATCAACGAACAATGAACCAATGGAGGTAGTAAGAAGCAATAGATCTCGGAGTAACCATTGACGAGTATTTCCTGTGCCAGAGCATTTAAATGTCCTGAGTCCAGGTCCCACACTACCTCTTACATTACGATTGGTTAAGAGTTTTAATCGTGAAAATTTGACAAACAGAAAAACAGACAGAGTTACTATCGCATTTATAATATTAGTAGGGGTGGGATTCTGTAAAAAACGAAACGAAAAACGCTTTCGCTTTTTAACAAACGAATGAAATCATGCGAAAGCGAAAGTTTGCTTCCGTTTTTTTTTTTTTTTCTTTTTTTCGCAGGGTTTAAGAAGCAGTTAAAATTAGGATTGTTTTGATTTAATTGTGCAGTCTTTTCACACAAAGAAATCATGAGCCGCATCACCATATTCAAAACAGGTGCAAACCGTTTTTTTTTTATACCTTAATTGTTAGAAATAGCTAGTTTAATAGGATTAAACTGCTAAAATAATCAAAGAAAATGAAAAAGTCAATGAATAAGCTGTCGTGGTTTTCCTTTCGGACGGAATGAAAATGTCATTCGTTTTTAGAGTTACATGAAGCAAAATAAACGAAGACGTAAAGGAAATGGCTTTCGTTTTTTTGCTTTCGCGCAAATGAAAATACCAAACCGATGCGATCGTGCAAACGAAATCGATTGAACGTTTTCATCTTACAGAATCCCACCCCTGAGTTATTTTCGATAGGTGTTCAAGGAGCTTTGTTTCTTTTTTAGTGTTCAGTATTGGCTGCGAGCACTTCTTATGACATTTTGTATTTCTTGTGATTCCCAATTACATACACATTTATTTTGTATTTTGGTCATTTGGTAGTAGAATTGGCGGTTTCAACGTCTTTGCCAGCAATTTTTTCACAAAGATTTTTTTCATGACTATGATTATGTTTCACTTGAACAAGTTCTACTCAAACTGTAGAAGTTAGACAATAGTTTACTAAAATTCAAGATTGCGTGTTTTTTGCACTGGTTCTTAGTCCAAATTACAAGTTGATACATCTTTTTACACAATTGCTTATCTTACCTCACATTTACCTCACTCGCCTATTCTTTTATTCTCAACCAACTCATTCCTTTGGAAAACTCCTTCTTTTCAACTATAAGTAGTACAAATTACTACTACTTAAGTAAGTCATTACAGAGCATGAATATTGAAAGGAAAACTAATAAAATTGCTGCGGGAATTTTCATCGCGTGTTTGATTCTAAATTTATTCCTCACAAATGTTACTATTATTCATTTCTGCGACGTTGTTATTCCAGACAACACGTCAGAATAATCGTTCATTAAAGTGTCAAGGTTATACCAAAAAAAGGATGAGATCATTGCAACAATTCAGTACTCTTTAGTGTTTTAGTACTCTATAAAACTTTTAGCTACCTTTATACATGACTACATGAGTATCACTATTCTATTCATACGTTTTCTTTTCTTTTTACATTCTTTTCATTAGTTGTGCTTCGAGTTTAGCCCTTGCACTAGCAAATCGGAGAAAACGAAATTCAAGCATCCCACAGCTACCCATCCTAGCACCCATCTTTAATTTCAATGACCCCACAGATCCTCTGAACAACACCACCGACGAAGCTATCACCGGAACACAAAACATATTCACGCATCTGGCACTGGGCGATGAACGATACAAGCTACCAACCAGCGGCTATCCCAGCGATGAGGGAATCAGTTCATTGGGCGAATACTCTGTAATGCGTTCATTGCCCATACCCATTAGTGCAGGCACCCTCGGTAAACATGTGAACTATGACGTTATGGCGTACAGTGCAAGTCCATCGAACAGTGCCTATCCATATTCACCATTCTACAATGGTTCACCTTCGTCGCCAGACACTGTGCAACAGCCACTTTCGATAAGCTATGATCCTAGCTATGGATCGAATCGGCTTTACGTGCCGACCCTAATGTCTCAAGGTCATCATCGTAACTACGGCGATAACAACCGACTGATACGAGTTATTGATGGTGGCAGACGATGTGGAATCGATGACAATGGAAAAACTTCATCAGCAACAGCAGCCGCATTAGCTGGAGGAGGCGGCGTTGCATCTGTCCTTAAAAGGTCAGGGTTTTTGCAGTTGTTGTTGTTGTTGTTGGATGCGATGATGTCTGTTTCTTGTCTGTTTTTAATTTCAATCATCTCAGAAGTGTTCACATCATAAATCTCATTATCGCTGGTGGATTCGAAACATTGTTGACAGCCAAAAGATCGTCAATCCGCTCATTGCTCGTATGCACGCAGTTTTTGTTAATTAATGAACTAGTTAAGTTTTTTTTTTTCCTCAACTAACACTTATGGTAGAATATATTTTCAATCACTCTTTCTTATTCATTAAGTTTTAAACGCTTTGATGGAATTTAAAAAAATGTTTGCGGAACTTTTCATTGATGTAATTTTTTTTTTCAAAATTTATTTGAAAATACATAAATACTGACTTAAATTTAAGTTCAGGTCTTAATATCTTGAAAAGTTGGTTGCATGTTTTAGAAAAATTGTTGAAAGTTCTGAAATTTGCTTAATAAATCTGTTTTAACTTCTAGACGGGTTCGACAGCAGCCGCTCTCGTGTTGCAAATGGATCGAATATAATTGAGGAAATTATTTCGATCCTTCTTAAAGTTCTTGGCGGATTTGTGATGGTACATTACTTACCCTAACCATACAGGACACTCATATTTTAAACTATTTGTAGTTTATAGTAACAGCTGCCTTAAGCCAAGAGTTATAGTTCCTTTCACAATTGATCCAATCTGAACTATCTAGATTAAATAGTTCTGAATTAGATGATAAACCATCTCTTGCAATTTGAATCGATTCGCAGAGCTCAGTAAGTCTTTATACCAAAACCCATTCAAAACCCTTTGATATGTCAAATATTGCGTCTCTGGATTTGCCACTTTGTTCGATTGCTTGCGTCAATAAGTGAGCTACATAATAGGGTAACAGACCCCTTGTTCAAAATCCAAATTGCCTGTCGCTTATTAATCTGTAGCCTTTTAGATATTTGCTGATTTCGACAAGCCTGTTCCATTACATTGGGTAACTAACGCTATTGGTCAGTAGATATATGATGGCAAGCTTTCCTTTCTTCTTTGAGACTCAATTAAATGCAAATAATCTTCCAGCAGGATGGATAAAATCTACTGAATTTACTGGTTTACTGCATTTGTCATTGACGAAGGGATAACTTTTGTGGCCAAAAACGCCACGTTAGGGTCAGTCAGGGTGCTAGACGTTTGCAAAGTATGGCAGATAAGATATCGTAGGCGACGTTGGTAAGACTGAAAATTGCACATTTCTTTTATATCTCACAGACGTACTGAGATTCTATTACTAATATTACTCGTACTGCAACGCTCACATCCTTTTTATCGGATGCACTCGGCACTCAGCGTTGTGCAGTCCGCAGAAAGATTTTGTTTCCTATTCTTACTATCGATTGTGATCCTCCTACAGTGAAATTTACTGCGGACAGATTTTTTAGGCGGTCTACTCTCTTAAACGGACATACATAGTTCCACATGATTTTATATATATTACGGACGCTTACTTTTACACTTTTTTGACTGCGCCCCCCTTGCGAACGTCTGACACAAATCCGAGAGTACAATCATCCTGAGAAAGCTTTTCAATTCTGCCGTTTGGGTTCGGCATAAAATTCTACGTTCCTTCTATTTCTCCCAAAAAATATAAGCTCATAAAAACAAATGGTCCTTTACAGACCTGTTGCATCAACTATTTATTTATTTTGTTTTATTTATTTGTATTATGGAGTTCTCCCTTGAACGGACGAGGACAATAGTAGCAGTAGAAAATTTTTAAATTTATATCCCTTAGGCTCATTTCATGCATACCCGGCGACAGGTTAACCGCTACCAATTACTCGGTTTTCAAAAATTGTTTTTACGCAAACCAGCCCTGAAATAAAGTTAAAATATTTCAACTTGTGCCTTAATTCTTGCGTATACGTACATGGCTTCTTTTTTCCTTCGGATGGACAACTTCCTTGGTCGGATCCATTGCTGACCGCCCAAAAGATATTTCACAAGGTTTCCTCCATTTTTACTACCTGTGTCTGTACGGGATTTGTTGCCCTTGTAGATACGTTCTCTTACCTTTTTGATCAAACTTTTGTATACTGTCGCTTGAGTAGCATCTTTTCATTTCTTCAATAGCCCGCTTCTCGTGCCCTTAATTTCTTGTCCTGCGAAGCTGATCCTTTTCCTCTAGTTCACTAAATTCAATTTAAAATTTGTTTTCCTGCTGCTAATCATGTGAATATTTTTGACAATTTGGCGAAAGGTACGTTTGACGTAGGCTGTTAGCAGATAATTAAGTTTGGCAACATACTGTCTCCACAAATATCTTTCACGCCAACTCCGAAAACCCTTTCACTTCAGTACCGACGGAATGTCAAAGCACTTGCAATTATGCGGAGAAATCAATCAATCAATATCCCGTCTCAAATTAGTCCCGCTGAATATCGAATATCGAATTTCTCTGCCGTGAGCACAAATATTAAAACGTCACTCCTCCGTCCACATAACGTATGTAGGTACTTCAATGTTTACTTTTCTTTTTCTTAGGCTTTTCGCCCTGCCATAATTTCGTTGAACAGCAAAAGCAAAGTGAAAATAATAATGACATCACATGCATTCCACCTTTCGTCGTTGTAGTAGTTATTGAAGGAACCACAAAAAACAAAGTCGCATATTATTATGCTCAAATTACTACGCATCGCCGATGAAAGACATGAAGAACATGATGTCATATCATCGTGAACTTTTAGGCATAAAAGTTGGCATCGTCACGCCTTGTTGATGATACGTTATAAGCACTAGTAGTCTTCTCAAAAAGTCGCCTTAAAAAAAATAAATTCTGTCGCTACGCTTCAGGGGTAAATCTACTTGGACGCCGACATATTATCGATAACCAAAATTAAATAATTATATGGACAATTAAGTCGCTTGTAAACATAACAAATACATAAATTGGAGCCAACAAAAACAACACTTCAAATGGCAAAAAAAAGCCAAGAGATCAACTTAGCCTGTATCACGATATCTCTGCAAAGAAATTGACCAAACTCCGCATTCGCCAAACAAACATCATGATGTCATGGTGTATTTTTGGCATCTTTCACCACAACATTGTTTCAAATGACAAAACGAAACAAAAAAAATAACACAAATAATTATCATCGTCTTTTTGGCGGATTTCGAGAGCTCTTTTCTTTTTTTCACTTTGCAAAATATGACGTCTTCAATTGTTGCTTTCCTCTGTTGTATTCTTTCTCTGACCACAAATGGGAAGAAGAGCGAAAAAAAAAAAACAACAAAAAGTAAACATTGTTGTATATAAAGGTTATGGTTTAACGATCAGGTAAAAGGCGCTTTTTTTTTTTTCAATGCTTAGTTTTAACTGGTTTGAATCAGTTTTTATTTGGGTGGGAATACCTATACATAGTTGTTTTGTATTTTTTTTTTTATAATCGCTTTTTAGGGTGTTTTTCTTATAGGTATAATTGCCAACATTCTATGCTGTAGGCGCAGGCATTTTTTTTTGTTTGTTTCTTTTTATTGTTAGATACTATTTTAATTTTTAATTTATGACAGGCCATTTGATTTATAGCGACATTTTTGCGTATCCATTTATAAAAAAGAGAAAATATTGCTTGTTTGTAAATAGGCAAAGCAAAAGACAGGTCGATTTATTTAGTGTCTGTCGTGGTCAGATTAAAATTAATTGAACAAAAATTCAGTTCAAAGAACAAGATTTATTAAAAAATTAACGAAAATATTTAAAAAAAATTACCCAATGTCCTTGATTTCACTTTGAGGTGTTTTTTTCCTGTAGTACATGTATGTACATTTTACAAATTAGTACGTCGCGTCGGTAGTTTTACAAAAAATATCGAAGCGAAGAATCCCCAAAAATATTGATATGTATTTATTACCCGATCCATTTCGAAATATATTTTATGAAAGCAATTTTATTACATGCACAACGAAAGCTTTTTTTTTTTGTATTGAACTAGCGAACCCCCTGCCCACTTCGTGGTGCAAAATAGTGCAAATTTTCCAAACTTTGGCTCCTATGACTGTCGAATATCGTTTGCAATGTTTCTTTATAATGGAAGGCGCCACGCCCCTTTGTCCAAATTTTCAGATTTTTACAGGAACACTACTGGACCAATACCTAAGTTTGAACTCAATCGATTCTGTAGTTTTCGAGATATAAGCATTTGAATATTTTTTTTATGGGAGGTACCACGCCCCTTTGTCCAATTTTTACCAATCTTCGCAGGAACACATGTCGTGTACAAGCTCTCTTTGTGCGCAGTTGATGTCAGAGCTACATACGTATATGGCTTGCTACATGAACATGCCGTGTACTAGCACCATAAGATTATCTGTAAATTTGAGCTCAATCGATTCGGTGGTTTTCGAGATATAAGATTTGAATTGTTTTTTGTATGGGCGTTGCCACGCCTCTTTTTTTACACAAATACTCCTAGGCCAATACCTAAGATTATCTGTAAATTTGAACTCAATCGCTTTGATGGTTTTCGAGATATAAGATTTTGAATGTTTATTTTGGCGTTAGGCAATAACGCCCAAGGAAATAGCGCCCAAATCAATTTGGAAATAAAGCCCAAAAATGCATAGCGCCCAAAAATAAACAACAAGATGGAAATAAAGCCCAAAAATAATTTGCAGCTTAACATGTATGGGGGGCCATGCTGCCCCCCTGTAACCCCCCTGCTTAGGGTTACTGTCAGGAAATAACACCCAAAATGACAACAAATTTTGCAACAACAAATTGTACGAGTTTTTTTTGGGCGTTATTTCCAAATTGATTTGGGCGTTATTTCCTTGGGCGTTATTGCCTAACGCCGTTTATTTTGTATGGGAGGTGCCACGCCCCTATAACTCATGAACCAATACACATACAAATACCGTATATACTTATAAACCATGGTATTGACGGTACTTTATAAAGGCTTGCTTAAAATTCATAAATTTTTGAATGAAAAATTCAAAATAAACTAATCATTTATTAACAAATGAGTTTCTTATTTATATGTTTACTAGCTTTTGCCCGCGGCTTCGCTCGCGCAGTCCTCAGGATTTGGACACAGAGATTCCTTCACAGTCAGTTAGTTGTTCTTACAGAATTCCGCTTCAATATCTTTGGAGTATGTACGCTGGAGTTAGATGAAGCGATCAGCATATTCAACAGCGATGAAGTTTGGATGTATTAAAAAGTTTCAAATCGATACGACGCGATGATCGGTTCGTGAGTTAAGAAAAGGCCCCCCTAAAAAGGCGACATCGCCAATAACTCGGGCCCCAGGCAAAATTTCCAAAATCGAAAAAATTATTATCTTTATTTCTTATATATACTCTTATAGAGTACACAAACCGAGTTTTAAGTCAATCGGATGAAAAATCGAATGAAAAATAAAAATGGTCCCATACAAACTTTGATCCCCCCTTTTACTCCTTTAAGGGTGGAATTTCCAAAACCGGAGAAATTAGTTTTCTTTATTTTTCATAGAGAGTACACAAACCGAGTTTGAAGTCTATCGGATGAAAAATAAAAATTTTCCCATACAAACTTTGACCCCCTTTTACCCCTTTAAGGGTTGAATTTCCAAAATCGGAGAAATTAGTTTTCTTTATTTTGTATAGAGAGTACACAAACCAAGTTTGAAGTCTATCGGATGAAAAATAAAAATTTTCCCATACAAACTTTGACCCCCCTTTTACCCCTTTAAGGGTTGAATTTCCAAAATCGGAAAAATTAGTTTTCTTTATTTTGTATAGAGAGTACACAAACCAAGTTTGAAGTCTATCGGATGAAAAATAAAAATTTGCCCATACAAACTTTGACCCCCCTTTTACCCCTTTAAGGGTTGAATTTCCAAAATCGGAGAAATTAGTTTTCTTTATTTTGTATAGAGAGTACACAAACCAAGTTTGAAGTCTATCGGATGAAAAATAAAAATTTTCCCATACAAACTTTGACCCCCCTTTTACCCCTTTAAGGGTTGAATTTCCAAAATTGGAGAAATTAGTTTTCTTTATTTTGTATAGAGAGTACACAAACCAAGTTTGAAGTCTATCGGATAAAAAATAAAAATTTTCCCATACAAACTTTGACCCCCCTTTTACCCCTTTAGGGGTTGAATTTCGAAAAATCCTTCCTTAGTGGTTGTATACATCATAAAGGGAAGCTCTGTGCAAAATTTCAGCTTTCTACAGGAAAGGGTTTAGGCTGGGCGTTGATCATCTGTCAGTCGGAATCTTCATTTTTATATATATAGACAAACATATGTTAAGTCAAAAAAGTAGACTTTCACAAAAATCCTAAATTTTCAATGTCTAGGAAGAAACACAATAGAAAGAATGCTTTTTCAGCGCTTAGTAAGATGGTATCACTGGTATCTCTTAAATTCACTTCTTTAGAAGATATCCCAGTGATAACAGATGGTCCATCCCCTTGGAAAAGGAGTCTTTTAAATATCAATACCAAAAATGAGACGAATAAATGTCCTTCTATAAAGTATTTTATGCTGTCGAAATGAATTCCGTTTTGTTATTGATATTTCGTTATCTCACGTAGATTAAACAAATTCGACCTGACCTAATGAAGAGTTTCGCGAAGCACTTGCAAGTACAGAGTTATAGTATGGAAGTTTGGAATCTCTATATAAGGTCTCCAATAACAACTACAAATAGCGAGCTGTGAACACAATTGGATTTGTTTTTATCGGACGTTTTTTTTTACCAACGACACAAAGTACTGACAAAATTATGGTCTTCTTGGCTACTTGCTAATTTATTTATTGGTTTTGTACAAATAAAAATTGAAATTATATAAACACACGCCAAAATGTAAGACCTGTTAAATACACTCCAAAGTTCATGTTTGGACACATGGAAGGCTACAACCGGAAGAAAGCCGTAAAATGAATATCAACAAATTAAATCATCGTCGAAAATATTGTTTTGATTCCATATGGGGCACCTTGTTCGTCATAGTTGATTAATTTTTCTGATTCTTCTACCATATACATATATGAGACTCTCAATATATGTATGTATTTCAATAATTTTTTTATTGTTTGCAGTTGGTTAACCTAAAGCAGGACTTATTTATATGTATTCGGTATACCTTATGGTCACTCAGCCTTTGTTGTTCTTATTATATCATACAATTTGTATCTTTCTCTTAAATTTAACTGTTGTTGTTTAGACCATTTTGAGAATGAAAGATCGTACGATTTGTGGTGGCGCGTATTGAAAAATTAGCACATCTTTACATAAATGTATACATATGTGTGTTGTGTATGCTAATTAAAAACCTATTTAATTGTTTGTTTTAATTTACATTTACATTTATATATGTGATTTAAAGCTGTCTGTTTTTTTTTAAACATACTATTAAAAGAAAACCAAATGAGTAATGAAATTTGTGTTTTTATTTTCGTTGCAGGTATGTTGAAATCCTTCTTTCTTCAAACATATATAAAGGCAATCAAAGGTGAGTTCATATCATTTATACGATAATTAAATTGCTTGATCAAAAATGTAAGTCGTTTTTATATCGTTCCCTTTCTGCGTTAAACACGTATCTACAAATCATTCATTCTTCAGGAATTAAAAAAAAGAATAGCTTCCCTTAATCGAACACAATACACATGTCAAAAATCATGTCAATTTTTGACAGGCTGACATCATATTGACCTCCAGGTTAGTCAAACTGTCAAATTATAAATAATAGAAAGTTTTTACTGATACATGCGTTTAATTATTCCTGAAGAATAGATGTTTTGTAGATACGTGCTTAACGCAGAAAGGGGACGATATGTCCTTTTTAAATACATAGTAGATAATTGAAAATATAATCTGTGTTACAAATTTTCATATCTAGAATGGGTATGGCAGTCACAATAGCCGTTACTCGTTCAACTCTTTTATGGTTTATTAACTAAATAAATAAATAGTTTGCGCAACAGGTTCGTTTAGGCATCCTATAGGTTCTCACAACAATTCGTTTGTATGAGTTTTTATTTTTTTGGGGACGAATGGAAGGGATCTACAATTTTATGCCTAGACCGAACGGTGCAATTGAGAAGCTTTTCTAGAACATACGTTCGGATGTTTTTAAGAGAGGTGGCGCAGTACAAAGATTTTTTTCGGATTAAATGCAGGTACATTTATAAAAGTCTTCTATATACAAATCCACCCTCACATCCTACTTATCCGATTAAGTACACTTTTAAAAGTCCATTTGAACTGTCAGGAAATATGCTATTCGTGAAACTTTCCTATAATTTTATTCTACCGACACCTCAATGAATCCCGAGCTGAGCTTGTGATTTTGATTCGAATAACTGGAAATACCAATTTATATTCCTTCAAATGATTGCGTAGCTTAAAAAAAACTGTATTGTTTTTGTTTTTTGAGTTGGCACGAGTACGATAACTTAGGCGCCAAAAATTGATAACGGTTTTTTGTAGAGGGGTTAAATAATAAAATGTATTAAATTTATTTTAATTCATCGTAGTGTGTAGGTTTCAGCTTAATCGACCGATTACTTTTTGAAGTGTCGGGAAAAAGTGTTGGCGTTGATTTTTTGGAGCATTCACGCCGCAGAACTTTTGATAAATACGATCTAAAATTGAGAAAAAAACCTCCGTACAAAAAATGTATGGAAAATCAGTTTTTATGAATTTTTCAAATTCCCCCTAAAATCTTCTAATTTTTTGATCGTTCGATTTCAAATAAATAACATTTTCTGACTTTTTTCCTATAGGTAATTAGGCCAGAATACGAGTTTATTTTCTTTCTGGCCTCATTTTCATTTAACCTTCTGTTGGCTTTTACCACATCTGCCTGCATGTTTTCCAACAACATTTTGCAATTTTTTTTCAAATTAGAAAACACAAATATGTTGTGTAGTTTTTTCCAACAGCAAAATTCTGGCATTCACCCCTATTCCGGAAGCCCAAAGATTGATAATAGCTCAACATACTCGAAGAAGTATTGCCTAAAAACAATATTTATCCAGCTTTTTTATATTGATTTAGATTTATGATATGAATAAAATTGCAAATTAAAAGAAGTAGTGTCAGAATTAAAAATATTTTCAATGAATAAATTTGTGAACTTATTTAATTTGTTGTTTTAAAAATAATCCATCCCCTCAGATAGTAATATTATGTATGTATATCTAAATTTGTAAAAGTCGGTACTACTGCACCAAAATATGAGTGTCCCAAAAAAATTAGTGTTTGAAAAATATAGTCAGTGTAAAATATGTACTTCCATTTAAGGTCGAAACACAAAATCTATGATACATTGTATAAAAAATGTACAATCTGACTCAAATTCATGCTGAATTCCCTTGTCCAATTCGTAGTACCGCCTGTAACAATTCTTCTAGTAAGCAGTTACCAGAGATAATCCTTTAGTCAATACAATATACTGCGAACTTTCTTTCTAAATCAGACTTTGTCAAGTTTCACATGACATCAGAATACTACAAACACACTTACCCAAAACATTTATAGCCATTATATGTTTTTCTATTTGATTTCATTCATTGTATTCACAAAAGGCTATAGCAGCGTCATTCACAGTCGTCACCTTATCGAATAGGTCGACATAAATTGCTTCAAAACAGCCCTTAGAAGCAGCCATCGTTTGTAGGCTGGTTAAACACAAACAAAAAAATCAATAACATAACAAACCAAGGCAAATAAACTCGAATGAACTCGAAAGATGAAAAGCGCAAAAATGGTTCTCAATTCGAGGGTAATGCACCCTATTGTATTTGTATTTATTTAAGTACATACATCGTTCACTAAACTTAGATCCTGTCGGTGTAAAAAACAAAAAAAAATGTTGTTGTAAGTGACGCGCATGGTGGTATAGTGTATTTTCCTTCAAGAATATTTTTAGAAATAGCGCTCGTTGGTATTTTGTTTTGACTTTTGATTGGTGATTCACTAAAGTAGCACGGCATTAAATTGATTCTATTATGTATGTCAGTAGTTTGCACAAATATAGCATGCTATAGTTCATGACTTTTGTTTTTGGTTCACGTTGGTGCTGTTTTCCAGTAAGGAGTGGTTTCAGTAATGTATTTGGGTACCTTTTCTACAGGAGGTAATCGCTTTTCTGAGGTTATTTGGGTTTATTATAGGTTCGTGTAAATTAGTTCAAATGCAAATTGTAGTTACAGGACATTTGTTTGGCATTATTTTCTGATTGCTGTTAAATACAAGGTGGAGCAGAAGTCATCAACCATTCTGAAGATGCTATAAGTTTGGCAAATGGAGGCAACATTTCAATTCTACTTTGACATTTGTGAAGTTAACAGATACAAAATACACGACAAGAAGACATTAATCGCTTTATATTCCTAAAGAACGCGAAATAATTGTTTCGATTTATAATTCTTTGGTGATGTTGGCGCAGCGTTAATTCCGGCGCAGATTTCCCGTTCGTCCGATAGCAACTGGGCAAACACTACGACGTTTAGCCGCTCGCCTAGAAGAGTATGGGACGACACGAGATGGTGCGTCGAGATAGCCAGTCCCGGATCAGCCGTTTTGCTGAAAATATCTCAGCTGTGGCTAAAGATGTCTCAGGGAACTCTGGAGTATTGGGTAGACGGCCATGCAATTGGGCATCAATCGGCAGTCTTTAAAGAAAGTTTTGGTGAAGGACTGTAAGATGTTCCGTTACAGTTCATCAGCTGATAGCTGTTAAGCCACAACCGAATTTCTGAGGGCTGGATTTTCGGTTCGCCTAATCTCTCGTTTTGGAGATTTGCTCTGGCCGGCAAGATTGCCAGAGTTCCAAACTTGTTTTTGTAAGGTTTTTTTAAGGTACACGTATTAAGACAACAAGCCTCAGACTCTTAAAGCCCTCAAAGAGAATATCCGACAAGAATGCAAGGATCTATCGCCGGAAGTTCTAGCAATAGTGATGGAAAATGCCATAAATCGGGCCCGAATGATCATCAATTCTAGCGGCGGCCACTTAGTCGATGTCATTTTCGCGACTTAATGGTAAACAAAAAAATAAGACATCCAAAAGCAGAGCCAACGTTTTTCATTTACAAATAGAACATCGGGTGACAACTTTTGTACCACCTTTATTTGAATAAAGAACCCTACATGGGATAGAGCCTTATTTACTTGGTAATGGACCTGGGTCTCAACCAACAAGCGTCTCGACCCAGCACGATCTTTAGCCAGCTGTCTCCAGTTTCGCACGCTAAGTTGTTTAAGATCCCCTTCCACTTTCGTGCGCCACCTGAATCGCTGTATTTCTCTACTGCGCCGTCCCTTTCGGGCCGGAGCTTCGCGTCCATTCGGTCTACATAACCCACCCACCTCAGTCGTTGGACCTTCACTCTTCTGGCTTGGTCGATGTCGCTGTACAGCCCGTACAGTTCGTCGTTGTATCTCCTCCTTCATTCGACGTCTATGCGGACGGGACCGAAATTTACTTGAAGAATTTTTCTCTCGAAACCACCAACGGTACCTAACCTCATCCGCTTGTCATAGAGTCCATTCCTCTGCGTCATAAAGAAGGTCTGGGAAGATTAGGGTATCTATTATCAAGGGTCACTTTTGCTGTTCGAGAGAAGGCTTTGCTACTCAGTTAGCTCAAAGAAACAGCGATTGGCAAGTGTTATTCTGCGTTTAATCTTAGCGCTTGTGTTATTCTCTGAGTTCATAGAGGACAAAATCCCCAACCACCTCAAAGTTATATCTGTCTATGGTGACATTCTGTCGGAGACGTCGGTGTTTGGTGTCCTTTCTTGTAGACAGCATATACTTTGTCTTGCCCTCATTGACCGCCAAACCCATCTTTGCCGCCTCCGTCTCAATACTCACGAAAGCACCAGCGACAGATAGAACCTATCAGCCATTAAATTTGGGAACTGTGTTTTTTTTTTTATAAAAGTACAAAAAAGGTCCTGTATGCTTGGCTCGTGCGTTATAGCATGCCTCCACTTCTTGAGCTTGAGTTAAAGATTCATTGCACTAATGGCATCTACATATGACCAGAACTTTCATCTTTATTTGATAAGTCAGTTAATTTTGAGCTCTTATATAGAGATTCATGGACACAAACTGAAATAAAACTACAAGATACAATTTTTGCTATAACCACATGTTCATTAGCTAATTTACTGACAATTTCTCCGGTACTTGAACTTTACTTTTGCCCATTAAAACTCAACCCCCTACCTACCTTTCATTACCTATTATTATTCTTTAATTTTTTTTTATTCTTGCTTTCCACGCCTTTAAAACAACATCACAAGCAAAGCAATCTCACAAAAACACAAGTACAACTAGGTAGACAGTTTGTCGCCGGGAATGAATTCTGTCATCGTTCGTTCGTTTAAATAAATGAAATGACTCGTTACTCATTCTCGTGCCGTCATGCGATTTTCCCAAAGTATCTCGTAACATGTTACACGCGTTCCGCGTCCACCATAATGCCGGTGGTATTGAACTACGAGTGTATAACATAAATGTATGTGTAGTGTAGGTATAGTATGGCAAAATTATTGTAATAGAAATTAATTTAATTATATTGTAACGAGTATCCGTACTTTATGGGAATAAAGTTAAAATGGATTGCAATCGTTAAACGTCAATACGTCTAGATAATGCAAAATAAAACAAACCAATATAATTAGCCTGTCTTAGCGAAATGAATAACGACAGAATTAAAATGTCGGCAACATTCGATAAGTGGATTTTGATTCAAGTTGCCGCTGCAATGCTATGGTAATCAGTAATCACTCTATCGTGCAGTCAGGTGTGCTGTGTGCATGTGCAGTGCATACACAGAAAACCACAGCAATTAGAGTTGCTTAACTTTTGAATTTTTCATATTAAATCTATTATGCTCCGAGTGTCAGTAATTACGATAGAATGGGGCACAGTACGAAGCGAATGCACTCCTTTGGCTGTGCCACGTGTTTTCACAATTATTTGAATTTATAATATACCCACATCAGAGATACTGGCAGTAGGTATAGAGGTATACATAAGCGTTTTGATATTTTGCGGTAGATGCAGTTAATTGTAATAGCTTTGGGGAGTCAATTACATCCGCTCACCACAAAGAAAAACGAAGGAGTTTCACATTCACTTCACGATGCGGATTTCGTAACATTACTTTTTTTAAATGTCAAAAGAATTTTTGTAAAGCCGAAACGTGACATTCTAAAATGTTCCCCTGGGATTGGTTACCTAGGCAGTAATCGCGGATCAAAATAATCTACTTTTGAACGGAAAATATAAATGCAATTTTGGTAAATACTCCTAAGGTTAACAAGCGGGTTAAAAAGCATTTTTCAATTTTAATTAAACGCACATCTATCAAAATTAACAACAAATTTAAAACTATTCTTTTGGACTTTATAACTGAAACATGATTCTCTAAGCTTCTTAAGTGAGCTTAAGAAAGGAGACCCTCTAAACTGCGCTTAATATATAGATTTCATTAGTGTCCTCAACTTTGCTTATTATATGCTGTACTGTGTCAACGCCTAAAACCATTCGTCAGTGTGGTTTTAGACCCGGTAAGTCCACAACAGACCAAATATTCACACTAGGTACTGCAGATCCTCGAAAAAATCCAAGAAGTGCAAATCGATACTCAGCGTCTATTTATAGATTTTAAGGCCGCATTTGACAGCATTTATATAGACGAGGTATACAGAGTATATAGAGCCATGTCTGCTTGCTTACGCTGACGACATCGACATCATTGGCAGAACACAGTGAGCTGTCACTAGTACGTTTACAATTATTAGCACAGAAGCGGCAAAAATGGGTTTAGTGGTGAATGAGGGCAAAACAAAATACATACTGTCAAAAAGTATCGACAATCGGACAGAACGTCACGATAGACAGCTATAACTTTAAGGTATTTAGGGACTTTGTCTACCTCTGCTCCGCTTTTAACTCTGAAAATGACATCACATCCGAATTCAAGCGAAGAATTACACTTGCCAACCGCTGTTATTTCGGCCTAAGAAGGCAACTGACTAGTAAGGCCTTCACAATAAACACTAGGAGACTCTATTTAAGACCCTTATCATCACAGTCCTGCTCTATGTCAGTCTTGCTCACAGTTCTACTCTTCTTGGTCGTTTCGAACGCAAAATTCTTTAAGTCATTTTTAATCCCGTTGACTTTGGCTTTGGAGGAGGAGATTTAACAGCGAGCTATACGAGCTATACAGCGACATTGCCCGGTCAGCAAATTAATTATTATTAAAATTATAATTGTATTCCTTGTTTTATTCATATTCCGATTAATTTATTATTGGTAACCGCCTGTCCTTCGTCATAAAACTTACTGTAGTCACTTACTTTAGTGGCGCTATACCCCTCTTGGCCTCAATACTGTTCTTCAGTTAGGTTGCTTGAGGTTCCCTTTAGTTGTGTCCACCACCTAACTCTCATGACAAATCCCTCTACTCATATACGAAGCCAGCCATGACTATGGCGTGACCCCTCTCTTTTTGCACCCTACTCCGAATTTGCGTTATTCTCCCCTGTGTCAATCTGTCCGAGCTGCCTCATCACGCGCGTAGTCCCCTTCCAATTAATGTCTCTTTTTCGTTTCATTGGAGTTCAAAATTACTGCCCAACGAGTCATACTACGAAATTTCACTATACATCCGTTTCATGTCGCTATTTCGTTTCATCGGAATTCGGAATTACTTCCCAACGAGCCATACTAAGTTTCACTATACACTCGTTTCATGTCGCTATTTCGTTTCATCGGAATTCGGAATTACTTCCCAACGAGCCATAAGAAGTTGTACTCTCTTTTCCTGTCGCTTTTTCGATTCATCGGAGCTTGGATTTACTCCCCGTTTCATGTCGGGTTTTCGTTTCATTACACAATTACTGCCAAAAATGAATAAAATAACATGGAATGAGATCTGATCTGCAACAGCTACGACTCTTCGCACCAATTCAAGTCTAACTCTCCCTAATTTTTTGGGATTTACAACGATGGAAGTCAGCGACAGTCCTCGTCTAATTTAATTCAGAAAATGCAACGAATCCTGCCACCCACAATTTAAATATAATGGAAGAAAAACCCATCGTTTCATTTTGTAATCTATGCCTTTTCCCGGAAAATCGATTTACATATTCATTTTGTAAGTGCAAGTAGAAATTCAAAGAGAATTGAAAAGGCGCAAAAAAAACGTATTTCTTCCGGCACAAACGACATGTAGGCTATACCAACAGCTTCGTATCGTATGAGTAGGTCACTTCTGCATGAACAGAATTAATTTATTTCTCGTTTTTGTGTGCACTCATTTGTTTATATAATATGTACTTTGTCTTACATTGCGCATACAATTTGCAAAGTGCTTCAAGTAATTTAATAGTACGTAGAGAATTTTGTCTTGTTCTTGGAATAATATAGCGGGCGAGAAAATATAAGTGTGCGTTAAAATTCAATTATTGTTGCTATTGAAGGACTAATTCGTGACATGATGCATGAAACATTTTCGTTGAGTAAAGGCAGCAAATTACTGCTCCCTTTGAATAATGCGATATTGTTCAGCTTTAGAAATCTAATCTAATGTGAAGAAAAATGCCAGCAGAACAATCTAATTGACCGCATATAAGACGTGGTCGATGATTTTAAAAGAGATGAGGGCTAAAAGTGTCTATTTCTGAAACTACTTGGCCGATTTTATAAATTATTACAGCAATGCTATGGTAACACTAACCGGATAAATAATATAAGAGGGAAAGAGACTGCGGAAATTCCATTTAATGTCGAACGTATCTGCGACTAAACAGCGGAAAAAATAATGGTTGAGAGAGGAACAACAATAAGAACTAAAAAAAAGCTTACTGTAGTCGGTTTCGTAGGGATCGTGATAGGCTCTTATGGGGTCTTACTCTCTCATATCCCTTTTTAACATAAGTTTGAACATGTTCAGCCGTTTCACAGTGCAGTTATTTTAAGTTAATGTGTTCGATCGTATTTCAGTAGTTACTGTAAACTTAGTCACTTAGGATAGAAAACTAACGTCAAGTTAACTAACGTCCTCTTAATATGGATATCGACAAGTACCCTTGTGCATAAGGCTAGCTGACCCGTGCTCGCCTTGCGTCGTTCGCATTTAGCAAACAACAAAAACAAACTATGATTTGGTCCATTTAAGACTACGTTTTAAATGACAACACGAACTTTAAAAAAGTTTGCAAGAAATTAAATGCGAAGACAGAGTTTCGATGATTGACATATAATGTAACGACTTACCGGGAAAATAAATCACGCGTTTGGATATATTTTGTTTTTCTCTTCACTTTAGATTATTATTTGCCCAAAGCAGAGCAACAACAATAGCATTGATTTTGCATTTGATCAATTATATTTAACTTATTGTTTAAACTAAACTAACTAAACTAAAGTTTAAACTAAAAGTGTAGTTTAAACTCCCACTGTGAAACTGGGGGTAACATATCAAACTTATTGTTTCTCAGCTTCTGGATGGAGTAGAAAGATAAATGATGGAAAATGGAAAACAACAAAAATAATTTGCGAAAAATTCACCCCCGAAGTCCCCATTCGTTTAGGACTTTAGGTCAAGAAGCATTTTTCCTGCAAAACATTATCCAAAAGCAAATCGTTTTGTGTGCCTCTTCCCAACAATAAAATACATACCATACATTACACAACTAAACATCTCCAAACGGCACACCCCTCCGGCCAACAATCTTAATCATGAGACGATACAATTATGGACATTCCTACAAAGAAAATAGAATACATTTTTTTTTCGTTTTCCTGATAAGAAAAAAAATTAAATCAATCCTTTTGAAATGAGTCAACCGATTTCACCCAAGACCAAAGTAATTTAATCACTCACTCAAATGTTTTTGTAACAACAACAAAATGTATCCAAGACGAAACCTGTTTTGTACGTCTCTTCTCTTACGAAGATTATTAATGTACCCCAACCCCATGCCATACTGCAGCACGCAACCCATCCGGCATCGGGCATACGATCATAATATACATTATAGTTATATACAGCTGATCACAGCACTCGCTGAGAAAACAATTCAACCCTTTTCGAATGAGGTACACGTATGCTAGTATGGTTTTGTTTTTGTTTATCGCAAAAAGTATAAACATTTGTTAGCAAGGTATATGTATAGATATGTATCTATATAAATAATTTCAGCTCAAAAAATACATTTTGGCTAAAAACTGTTCAAAAGGACGTGGCTATAAACGACATAGCCTATAGCAGTCTCACAGTCTTAAGAAACATTTAAAAAAAAGTTTCATCGAAATCTGTCCAGTAGTTTTCGAGTTTTTAAGAGCCAAAGAACATTCCTACAGTTTTAGTATATGTATGTATAGATATAGATTGGATATCGTTTGTTATCAACGTGTTGTCGTAAAAGCTTTGTAGAATAAAAGCTGCCTTTCCGAATGACCTCTTATTGACATCTTATTTCAGACACTTATCAAACGTCTTGTCGAGAAGATCGTAGAATGCTTTCTTGGTTGCGTAGAAATTGAAAAAAAAATTGGAAGTAATAATCCCTAAGCAACGAGAGCATAACTATGTACTGTTAGTTTTGGGTCCGATGCGATGGTCGAGAAAGAAGACTGAACTCCGTTTTACCAAGTAACCGACCCTAACCAAAGATCGTTATTACTATTCCGACCAAAGAAGTTCTGTTCGAATCTGATAAGTCAGCGACATCCAAAGTTTCCTCCAAGTCTGCTTTCTACTCATTTTATTGCTTCCAGACCTGCCTCTAGTACCTTCGTTCTTATTGGTGGATAGCCGTTCGGATTTGGCATAAAATTGTAAAACTCATACAAAACAATGGTCATGAGAACCTAAGTCTGGTGGTCTATAACGAACTGTTACCACAAATATGACTGATTTAGGTATTCAGTACTTTAACCGTATTAGTATCTATTAGCATCCGACATCATAAAAGGCTAATATATGGTAAAGTGGGTAAGGTACCTTCTATTCATTGAAATTTCAAAATTCTCATAAAACCCTTAAAAATTGAAACTGTCGAAAGAAGACGTCGTTTAACCTTAAAATCAGTAAAATATAAAGTTTTATTTTCGATATCCTACTTTCCAACGCACTTAAATAGTTAAGTTAAGCCCATTGTAAAAACAGTCTCAATAGATTTCCAATCAAAAGACGGAGTACAATCTTCCAATTATAGCGATAAAGCTTTTTGATTATCAGTCTACAATTGTATTTTAAAAAATGACTTCATACTTGCGCAAACAAAAAAGTGTCACCAAGTGGTCAATAGCAAAGCTCAGTGAATGATAAAAATAACAACATTTTAAATGACAATAACTTAAACATGATTAATGCCAACACGATACGTGAAAGACAATAAAGTCGACAGATTGAGGTTGATGAACAGCATAAATACATTCACGAGTGCCACGATCAAAATTGTTGGTTAAATACTTTTTTTTTTTTCAATCTTAGACGATTAGACATTGACACTTAGAGATATACACATCTAAAGATTAAGTCATTTGTTGTTATAATTTTTTTTGCGGGGGTAGACAGCCAGACGTTTAGTCAGATTCTTACCAATTTTAAATTTTAATTGTGAAAAGAAACAAAAATAATAATTTAGGATTATCTTTCTACGAAGATTGCTTTGACACTTTAATTGCTCACTTGCGAAATTATTAAAAATTATTATTGACAGTGCTTCTAGCTCGAGGCAGAATAAAAAAGAAAACAAATTTTATAAAGTAATAGTAATCGAATAAATAAATCATTGACTTTGTTTTTGAAGGTTGTTTATTTCTAGCCAGTCAGCCAGCGGTGCTTTGACCTTTAAATAAACCGACTTCGAAGTCGTATTTTTTTTTTCGTTTGATGTACCTAAGTGAAATGATAATATTTATTGTTTACTAAGCTGTATAACAAGTTACGGCGATAATGATTTATTTTTGGCAATTTTTTTCGATCTTGCTGGAGCTATTGTAGTCGTGTTGATAATAATGTTGTTTGGGAACAAACCATCAAAGTATGCGATTTGTGTTTTTTTTTTTCAGAGTCACGTGCTTGTAATACGAGTATATTGAAACAATAAAACTTTAAGATAATCATAATCTTGTAATACGAGTATATTGGAACAATATAACTTCAAGATAATCATAATCTCTCAACAATTCGAATAAGAGCTCATAAATTTAAAGGCAATAAGAAACTTGATGTAGTCGATTATTCTACAAAGTTGCTAAAATTCGTGTAGTATTTTGCGACCGGACTTCGAAAATCGAAATATTCGATAAAATATTGTAAAATAAAATTACATTTCTACTTCTCGTACTTATGTCCCGTTTCCCCTAGTGAATCCTTTGTCGAATTGTATGCAATTTGGCAATATAACTCAGTTGTTTTTAACTCTTCAGCGGTAAGAGCTAGGAAGCTGATATTTTGAAACAAAAATCCTTTTGTGGCCAAAGTGAGCACTAATAAGTGATTTTTGGAAATTCCAATTTCCAAGTGGGGAAAAGAGGAATCACTTTTTGTGTGGTAAAATTCTTATTTTTCATCCAATCAATTTCAAAGTCGCTTTGTGTAGTCTATAATATAAGGAATAAAGAAAATCAATTTCTCTGATTTTGGAAATTTTGCTTGAGACCCGAGTTATTAGGCACGGAAAAAGGGGATTCAGTTTGTAGATATGAGGCAAATTTTGTTCCATTTTATCGAGCGCAAAACAAAGCACACTATGTATTGTGCTGTATTGTATTTTATCTGTATTTATCGGTCTATCCGCATTCTATTTTCTATCTAAAAATGTTTTCCCCATTTTTAGTTTCATTGAAATGCGTAGTTCCGTAGTTAGTCCGTCCGCCTAATAGAAACAAAAAACAATTTTGTTTTAGGATATACGAGATAATTCATGGCGAATGCTCGCTCCTTCAACCTCTACGTACCGTTGTTATTTATAGACTTGTTCTCTGGCAGGGGCTTAGAAGACTTGAATTTCTTAAAATGCGTTGTAAAGGGTTTTCCAATAGGGACGGGTAGATGTTAAAATTAATAAAAACCAATTGTGTCTGAGATATCAACGAATTTGTCGTTTTATTTAAAATCTCTATCAATGATATTAAATAATGTGAAATATGACATCGTTCAAATGTCATAGACCTGCGACTTCGGGAACGGGACAAGAAAAAAACCTAACTGGGTAAAATCGATCGATATGGGTGGCCAGTTCAAGTCGCCTCTACGTGAAATAGCTATGCATTCAAATCGCTTATTCAGAATATCCACTTAGACGTCAGCTATATGTTGCTCGTAGGTACCGCCATCCATTCACATCCATATCATGCAATTAGAGCTAATAGAAATTGGTTATCAACGATTGATGGTGATGGCAATGCCATCGTCGTTTTCGAAGAAGTACGGACCGACGATGTCGGCGCGACACACAAACCACATTATTTGCGGGGATTGCTCAACTGTGTGCTTGCCATGATGATGTGACTTCAGTATTAAAAAAAAAAAAAAACAGGAATTAACAGCCAAAACAACATGGCCACCATAAACTGTCAAAGTCTACCCGTCCCTTTTGGAAAACTCTTTAGGATAGCAAAAAATTCGCTTATTATTGTCATACATCGAGAAAATCGGAAAGGCGTTATTAGGAAATTCACTCAGGGTATTTGGACACTGAACCAAAAAGGTACGTCATATTAACAACTAAGTTCGTCATATTGAAGAAAAAGTTGTTATTTTTGAGCCAACAACCGTAGTTGTCAATATGATGAACTTGGGTTGTCAATTAAAATTGAATCAATTAAATGTTCATATTGACAATCGCCGTTGTTGATTTGATGAACGCAGTAGTCAAATTGGAGGAATTGATTTTCATAATGAAAATGGCAATTGTTAAAGTGAAGAACTCGATATTCATAATGAAAATCACAGTAGTCAATCTGAACATCGCAGAAGTTAAATTGAAGAACTCGATTTTCATATTGACAATCGCCGTTGTTGATTTGATGAACGCAGTCGTTAAATTTTAGGAATTGATTTTCATAATGAAAATCATAGTTGTTAAACTGAAGAACTCGATTTTCATAATGAAAATCGCAATTTTCAATCTAATGAACGAAGTACCTAATTGAATTAAAGAATTAGATTTTCAAAATAAAAACGTCATGATTTAAAACACCTGCTAGCTAGATTAAGGAATTTATACTTACAGTGGAGTGTCAACATATTATATTGATAATACACATACATATACAGACTCCAGAATGCGTTTCGCCCCGATGACCCAACACATCGGGCTCATCAGTAGACAAACCACCACCACACGTTTACCGGGACTATCATGTGTTTCACAGTCAAAAGTGAGTGTGAACTATAAACCTAAACGTGTTTTCTTGAGTATTCATATTGACAACTGCGATTGTCCATATTACAACAAAGTTCATCAATATAAAAATTTTTAAATAATGCACTTATGTGGTAGTCATATTGACAACCCCGATTTTCAATTCAACAAACGCATTCTTCAATGTGATTACAAAGAAAGTGCGTACGTCATATTGACAACTGCGATTGTTAATCTTACAACTTTTTTCATAATTTTTGGTACTAAGAATTGACAACCGCCCGTTCTTCATATTGACTATCCGGTTGTTAAATGCATTTGATATTTTCAATAAATGTTCATCATATCGACAATTTTGTTCGTCAATTTGAAAATTTCCGGTTAACAACCACCGATTGTCAATATGACAACCAATATTTTTTTCAGTGGAAATCCTCTGTCAGCTCTATCCAAGTCTATTAGTAGCCTATTGACAATACACCCCCGCAGAAAGGGGGATAAAACGCCTCCGTGCAGTATTCCGCATCTCACGACCTAAGCCAAGGCCCCATTGGTACTAACGGGTAATGAGTGAAGTTCTCTACCCCTGCGTCAACGATTTGCTCCGTTCTAACGTTGTTGAAGGCGCTCTCTATGTCCAAAACCGTAGGAATGGTGCATTCTTTAAAGATGAAGAATCATTTGATGAAGGAGCATTTAATTTTGATTATTCCAGCCATGTTTCTATCGTGCATGCAAGGGAGTCTCTATTGACGTGACCTTTCAGAATACATTGATGTTAGTCT
Organism: Cheilosia scutellata; assembly: GCA_955612985.1. Taxonomy (NCBI): domain Eukaryota; kingdom Metazoa; phylum Arthropoda; class Insecta; order Diptera; family Syrphidae; genus Cheilosia; species Cheilosia scutellata. The sequence continues at coordinate 111,148,758 of OY015311.1, forward strand.
CCCCGTATTATTATAAGTTCATATGTTGGGCTTTGTGAGCCCGGGTTATGAGTTGAATCTGAGAAGATACAGCGAAAGTGAGTACCTAATAGTAGGTTTGGGTTAGTTCGCATTAGCTATAGAAGGGGTTTGTGGAGAGGATCTTTTGGAGCCTCGAGATCTGGATCTCGTATGTAGATTTAGTGGGCTACAATTTATTTATTTTCTGATAGAAACTACGGCTTATCGAGGATATTTTAGTGATAAGTTACAAAACTAGAGCCATATTTTTTTCATATTTATTAAGTGAAACTTCTTAAGGTGGATTAGCTCAAGCAGTTCTCGAGATCAAACTCGCAAGTGGACACAGTCTTGAGAGCAGTTTGCGGATAGCTAGCTTTTTACTCGCGACATTTGAACCTAAGTCACTCGCAAGTGGACACTTGTTATCACTATCGGAGATTAGCTCTCAAAATTCCAACACCGTTCGTATTTTGCGAGTAGCTGTCGAGAATCGACATGGTAAAACAATGGATATCGGAGCCGGAGGAAATAAATCAACTCATATTGTTACTGACCAATACACACTCATAAGCCATACCAAGGCCTCCTTAATTTGGTAGCCTTTTTAAAAATACAGATTGGATTAGTTATATATTCTACAGTGGGGGGCACAAGTATTTTGACAAAACTAAAGTTAATTCTGCTCATAATTTGAAACTTACTTCATGTCAATTTTGGCACCAATGGAAAGGTCATTTAAATTCCGTTTGAATGATACAAAACTTTCCTTCCCATTAAGTACCCATCTAAAAATTTTAGAATTTAGAATTTTTGTCAATGTCTACTTTTTTGACTTTTATCCTCGGTCCAAAAAAAAATGTTTTGATGCAAAAAGTTTCATCAAAAAATTCTAATAGTGACTGAAAAAAACAATGTTCAAAAATCTCTTCGCTTATATTTTTTATGATTTTATAAAAATGACTATTTTAGCCACTTTTTCCTCCTTTTCATACAACATTTTTCTGAGATCATCCCATTCAAAAAATCATAAAAAATATTAGTGAAGAGATTTTTGAAAAAAATTTTTTGCAGTCACTATTAGAATTGTATGAAGAAACTTTTTGCATCAAAAAATTTTTTTTTTTTTGGACCGAGGATCAAAGTAAAAAAAGTAAAAATTCGTAGGTATAAGTTGTGGGAAAATATCCCTAATATGTAGCTAGAAATGTCACTGTTGCTTCGATGTGAGAATAGGTTAAAATAAAGTTGTGTATTGCTTATTGGCAGTTGCTAGTTGCCTCAATCTGAGAGCCGCCTAATCCAGCGTTTCTTTTTTACTCTTCTTTATTTTTTAAGAACAGTGCCAATAATTGAAGCAACTGCAACCTTTCGCTCCTAATACCATGTTCCCACCAACGTGATTAAGCCGAAGTGATTTATAAATCACGAAAGCCGTTTCCACCGAACTTTACGTGTTTTTTTTTTTTTTATTTCTGTTAATTCTTGCAACTTTTCTTTCCAAATTTCCAAAAGGAAGAACTAGTCCTTTTCGGACCAAATTACCCTTTTTTTACCTGCTTTTGAATATATCTGACAATATGAGAATATAAGAACAATTTTTAAGGTTAGAGTACATAATATAAATAAAATATATAACAAACTCTACGAAACAAGTGGAACATTTAAAAATTTGAGTTTATTTTTATGGAAATTTATTTTTGACAGTTTGTGTTTTGTTTTTTTTTTTTTTTTTTTTTTTTTTTTTTGTTGCTAAAAAGGTATAAATGTTCTGTTGTCTTCCATTGTCCATTGATTGCATAATGATTATTGTATATGGCGATACGATACTTTTTTCACTTCTATCACGTGTTATCAATTACCCATTTTGAAATTGATTTTTTCCTTACACCTGATTTTGAAAACTTTCAACCGTCTGGCTGATTCTCTAACTCCAGTTTTATAAACGGATAAGTCAAGAACATTTATATAGTTGAGGTTAATTGTTGACTCCAAGATGTGTTCTACCATTGTTTTTTGTTCCATTAGACTAGCAGAGACAAAGGATCTCCCATGAGTACCTAGATGATATGTCATTGCTTCAAGAGACATCCAACTACACCCATTGAGCTGACAAAGAACGACTATAAAAGTTTCCCAACAATAACGCATTATCAACAGAAAATAAAAGTGTCAACCACAAGAGCTTAGCAACCACTTTTGTTATTACTCATCACATCCACATATAGCAACATTTAATTCCTTCAGTCTTTTTTTTTTTTTTACGTTGTAGTGAAAATTATTAATAACAAGTGCATATGGCGCTTGCGATTGGCACTCTTATATCGCCTTAGCCAAGCAAATTTTGTGGGTGCAGAAAACTTTCAATAAATTCCTCAAGTGGAGTTCTTTCGTTGATTGAATATAAACAACCTTTGTGTACATTTTACAGAAGACTCTAGATTTATTACACAACCATTATAATTTGTACATTGTACGACTTAGGGCTATATAAAAAAAATAAAAATAGCACAAAATCACAGACTCCAAGCAGCTCAATTTTTCCATATTTTCAATGGTTAAATGTCGTATCTACAAAACGGCCATGGCAAAAACCACAATAAAGATAAAAATTAACCAAGGACAGATCAACATTAGGCATGCGGCTTCCAACATTGTGTTTGTTTTGATTCGAACAGCCTAAGGGTACTATAGTCCAGATTATACTCGTAGTTCGCTGCTATCAAAATTCAACTAAACAAACAACAGATTGCGATAATCAAAGAACGGCAACTGCTGTGCCCACAAATACACTCAATAAAAATACGTCTTCTTGTATAAAAGCCGGTTCGTTATATTCCGGTTATGATGCCAGACAGATAATTGTGGTCCAAATCGTTTGCCAGAATCACGTAAACATCCTGTGATGAGTTGTTCACTTGTGCTTTCATTGAAGCATTGCAGCAGAATTGTCCTTAAAAAAATACATATATACATATATTTATTTAATATATAAATTTAAATTAAATTGATTGCTGTTACCTTTCAGATGCGATTCGATCAAGTTGTAAACAGCAACGTACCTCCTATTCACCGTACTCCATTAGACTTTCTGTGATACTGCCACAGAAAATTGTTTACACGCCAAGCGATGAGCCATCAACCAGCGACCATGGTTGGTCGCACTCAAATACAAATTTACAGAACGATACGACGACGCACAGATCCCCCCAACTCGCAAACACACCTCACCACACCACACCTATGTCATATAATAATCGTAGGTACGTTTGTAAAGCGCTTTGACTTTTGTTTCCACTCTACATACAAGGTTCGAGCAGCAGAGAGGGATGGTGCTGGTGTATGTGCATGAGTGATAGCTTTTAAGCTGGAGCTGAATACCCGACGCTGATTATACTTGCGCTCCAATTTTCTTGATTGATTCGAATTAACGATTAAAAACTAAGTGATAAGTGGCGCAATATAGGTGAGCACTTAGCCAAGCAATATGAATAACAAGGTTTATCAATGTTTGTGGCGGGGAGATCATCATCGTCTATAGTCCTTCCCTTTGCTTTGAGATACGATCAAGCAGCACGCTACGTTTTTTTTTTGCAAATTATTTAATTTTGATTTTGCTCTCAAGTACAGTTTTGCCTGTGGTCATCACATTTCTCCCATTATTTCCCCATTAAGATCGATCAATCAAACAAGGTTTCGTAGTTTTTGACCTTTGGACGAACCTGTTTTGAGTTTGCTACTTGCCGTTGCTTATTAGTCATAATTCGTGTTTTGTATGAGACTTGAGCAATTTGGGGAAACGAGAAACTGTCAGCTGTTTTATGATCTACAACTTCAGAATTATTTGGGGTTTCGGGATTATGTATTTGTGCTTGAGGAAACTTAAAAGTTGCAGTCATATACACAATTAAAAATTGTTTAATTGTGTTGTGGCCTTAAAAAGTTTGAGTTTTTCCTCTATTTAAGAGAGGAATTATCAAGATAGAAATTTACGTTCGGCTAACTTCATCGCAAAAATAGAACACTTAATGTAAACAAGCGCACATGACACCAAGGACATAACTAGAAAGCCTCTCCGTTTATTTTTGTGTATTTTATCTAAGCCTACGAGTATAGGTATAGGATAGTAAAAAAACACGCCTATTGTATGTCCCTCTTTTGACAACATCTACTCGTACTTGGTTTCGCTCTCTATCACAACTAAACCCATTTTTGCCTCTTTTGTTCCAATATTGTTAAACGTGTCAGTAACAGCTCGCTGAATTCTGTCAAGATCTCACGATGTTAAGAAGGCTCATAAAGAGGTGCCATACAATAAAGTCCAAAAGCAAATTTCGGACCTTATTGCACTTTTAAGAGGTCCGATTTTGAGCTTTATTTCATGAATAAAACCAAAACCAACTGTTGATTATTTTAATAATAAAATAAAAAATAGCGCAAAATTTAAATTTTGCGTGAATTATGGGACACTCTTTACATGCATAAGTTGCCTCCAACGCTTCATTCTCAGCTCCTGCTGGTTCAACGGGTAGTTGTCATTGGATCATTAGATCCTGTGGTATCACAATGGGTCTCCTCTGGCCCAATTAAAGGCTGTACTTGTTGCGGCTTGCCACCCAAACCTAACCTAACCTTGGAGGGTTATATTCACAATTGGATCCGGACCCAGATCGTTGCTAGTGATTTATGAGTGAAGTGATTTGAAGGAAGTTTCACTTCAGTAGTGCTTATATGCTTTTTTCACCCCATGCTTCACACTCGGCGTTAGGCAATAACGCTCAAGGAAATAACGCCCAAATCGATTTAGAAATAACGCCCTAAAAAATGCATAGCGCAAAAATAAACAACAATATGGAAATAAAGCCCAAAAATAATTTGCAGTTTATTTCGTAGGGGGGCAGCTTGGGGTTACTGTCAGATTTTGATTATTGGATATATTGAAGGTTTTTTTTTGCAGTACAAACTCCCACCTACTCCAAAATCCAACAGAAAACTCAAGCACGGGGGTTGCGTACTTATTCCACTATGCATTTCCACTTACTATTTTGGACTTTACCGCTTGTCAAAAAAACGAACCCTGGAAAGGAAATAACACCCAAATTGACGAAAAATTTTGCAACAACAAATTGTACGACATTTTTTAGGGCGTTATTCTCAAATTGATTTGGGCGTTATTGCCTAACGCCGTCACACTTCATAGTGATTTAAAACGCCCCATATACCTCTAATTGTAACGCATGCGCGAAATGTTCCCGATGAATACACTCCCATGTACATGAATAGGACCAGGATTTCTTGTTTCTCTTTTGCGGTTTTTCAATAAAACAACATAATATTTGTATAGACATAAATTTATTTAATGCTTTGATTTCAATTTTGTATAAAGGAAAAACAAAATTAAGCATCAAAATCTTTCCGTTTTTTTAAACAAATGATTTTTGAATGTAGTCTTATAAAAATGCATTTTTCTCTTGCCGCACTTGAATAGGGATAGTAACTGGAAACAAGGATCAATAACAAAACGTTGCAAAATACAGTTCAAATTCATATTTTTATTATCTTGTTAAGCTTAGTTAAGAATAAGTGTACCCGCATTTGTTGGAAATAACTTCATAAATACCGTTTGTAAGTGAGTTATATAAAGATTCTATGTAGTTCTAGGAAATGTCGCTCCATGCGGCATTTATGCCTGCTGTTAATGATTAAACATCTGAAAATTGTTTACCGGACTCGTATACTTTCCGTGACAACCAGCTCCGAATTACTAGTCTTATCGTGTCAACTCTAGCAATGATTCCCAAATCTGATCCGATCTGCTAAGTGGAACAGTGGTAATTTGATGCTTCTCCAACAATTCGTCTATTTTCAGTAGATGTATGTAGTAGCGGTTTTGGACCTCCCTTCATGTTGTTCCAATAGTTGCACTTATTTTTTAAGAAAATTCCAAACCACTGAACTGCTTATTATAATTTGTTTGGCAATATCGCTATAGGTGAGACTACACTACTTCTAGCTTTCTCTTCTGCAGTTACAACTTTTCCTCAACCCATTTGATTGAAAAACGATTAAAATATACGCGAAATAAAAATAAAAATACCTTCAGGTTCAATAAATTGATTCACAGGAAAGAAATTGCCTCTGTCCCTATTCAAGTGCTGCAAAAAAGTTATATTTTTATGCATATTCAAAGAAAAATTAAAATAACATATAACTGTAAAATTGTGAGAATTTAGTTTCGCTCCAAAAATTATACTAAACAAAAGCATAAAGTAAATTCATACCGATATTTAGGAATGAGAAAGAGAAACACAACATGAAATGATTAAAAAATCTTGTCCCTATTTATGTGCTTGGGAGTGTTTTAAAAACTGTCCTTTCTCACCTTTCATAATTATTATTATTCTTTCCGTGTACATAATCTCGACAGGGCTCATTTCCATTTTGATATTAACTAATCTTTCGTCTACATCAGGTTTATTTTTCCTCCTCCCCTTGTGTGTTCAATAAGTATTTAGATTAATATGTGTACTCTTAATAAATGACCTCTTTTGTGCTTATCACACTATACTTTATCATATTTTTCCCGTTGCCTATATTAGTATTGAAATCGTTACTGATAACCGAATTATCGATGTAATGTGCTGTAATCTGCAATAGACTCCATAAGAAGACTTAACCCCATTCCGAACTTTATTTATTATTCTCCGAATGGGAACTTTTATAAATAAAAACAGTAAAATGTATGCCAATTTCTTTTTATATTCAAGCCGTCTCCGCCAAATAATTCAGCTATAGAAATAGTTTCCAAGGAAATGTAATTTTATTCAAATTTGCCTATAGAATGTGCTCCATATACGAATAAGGCACATAAATGGGACTCATGTATTCAATTCAAATTTCTTATCCTTTTACAACATTTTAATATTGTTTTTCCTTTTTTCATTTCAGGTATGTTACCCTTAAATATAAAAACGTGAGTAATAAGAAAAGAAAAGAAATATATCAAGTTGCTGTCTATGTATCTCCTTTTATCTGGTGGCAGGTGTACCACAATAATAATGTGTTAAGAAAGGTCAACAAATGACAAGACATTCCATTCCCTATACAATATACATCCACTTTTTTTGTGTAGATGCGGGGAACGCGCAAAGTAAGAAAAGTTTCGTGTTCGGCTTGTACAATATAATTTACTCTTTTAACTGACACAACAGCAGGGCACTTCCCAAAAGTAAAGTTGCAAACTTTCACTATCTTCAGCAACGTGCTAGATACATATATTTATGTATGGTGTTTTCTTCTATTTATAGATATCTGGTCCTTAGCAGTCAAAGCTTATCGGCACGGCGCAGACGTTAAGCTTTTAGCTGGAATGTCCCTTTGTTTTGAATATTTTGTTTGTTTACTGTTATGGTTGGTAGAGATTCAGGATAATACGGATACGCTAAATGATCGATTTTTCATTGTATTATGTGAAGTAAATGAGGCTTCAGTAATGCGATGTAATTTATGCCTATAATAATGGGGCTGGCTATTTGCGTATCTATCCTAGATAAATGAAAAGACCAACTTTTCCTTGTGAATTCTCAGGGAATACATATCAAATTCCTTGAATGAAATCGGAACATTTCCGGGAAGTTAAATAAATATTTTTGCATATCCCCAACAAAGCATACTATAGTGCTAGTTGACTTCCTGCAAAGTTACATGCAATAGTATGATGTGGTTCCTGATGGTCTCTATTGAAATTTTTCTACATGCAAGCTTTTTTCGTCTGGCCATTTGAGGAAGAAGAATTTTCTCGTGAGTTTGTACTTACACCAAAATCATTGTACAGTGCGCAAGTCCATGCCAAAAAGTGACGAGCAATACAAAAATGCTACTGCTGCTGCTGCAGATACAGTTGATAGATACAAACCAAATTAATTGAGCGAATAGGAGGTATCGGTTTGGTTTAGCCGTGCGCATTCAACCTCAACTCTGAGAGAAATAATTATCTTTTGAGGTTCTTCACGGTAGATACATTTACTATATCAGTGTTACCGTTTTGGGAATGCATACGAAAAAAGGTATTTAATGCTTTTATAGTTACGAGTAGGACCATGGGAGTGTTAAGAGCGTGATGTGTAGTGAAATTCGTAATAAAAAATATTATTCTAATACTCAGGGAATGATAGAGGATATGTTTTTGTCAAAATCTGGTATTTGTCACTTCGTTTAATTAAATATTGTAAATATTGTCACCTTCTTGGAGAAAAGGTCGGAGAACGTTTATTTTTCCACGCGGTTTTTCTATTCGATGACCGATATTATAGACCCCATTGTCAGATTTTCAAAAAGGGGCCCTTATAAGTAGGTGGTTTCTAAAGGGTATTTTTTTTAAAGCTATGCAAATTCAATATGAAATAAAATATTTGAAGCTAATATTAATGACTATGATATTAGCTTTATTAAATAGATAATTTTATGCAAATACTATTTAAAAATTATTTCGAGTGCAATCGTGAAGTCCAATTTCCGACAACTTTATCGAGCAACTATCAGCAATAACACGGCGAATGTTGATTTCCAAATCGTCCATAGACGTGGAGGCCAGTTCACAGGTTCATTACGCGAAATTATTGGCTCAACAAATGTTTCCTGAAATAAATTGATGGTGTCGCGCGCCGTGTAGCGCCATCTTGTTGAAACCAAAGCTCTGTCACGTCAATGCCATTTAACTAAGGAACGAAGAAGTCATTCTGGCTGGCAGCGTCCTTAAAGAAATATGGGCCGATGTTTCCACCAGCCCATAAAGCACACCGAGTTTTAATAAACAAAGGCCTAGCTTTCTCCACTCCAAATTCAGCAATTTTGCTTGTTTACATATCCATTTAATCAGAAATGGCCTCATGGGAGAACAAAATGGACGTAGAGCACGATAAGTTTGACGAACCGAACCATAGTTTTCAAAATAAGCTTGCACAATTTGCACCCGTTATTCTGGCATTAATCTATTCATCGTAAAAGTGGCACAACGTACTTACCACAAATCAACTTTCAACTGTCAAATTGACAATCTATAGGAAACCTCTAAAAAAAAAGCCCTTTATAACACAAAAAGAGCTGGACTTGTAAGAAATCGTTGAAGAATTGTCCGACAGTTCTCCTAACAACTCTGTATTTAGCCTTTTTAACACCATTTGGATCATGACTGGAATAGAAAATGAGAACTTTCTTCGGCCTGAAGAACTTCTTTGCTCTAAATATAGGAAATTGGTTTTGGAATGACATTAAAGGGGAAAGGGGAAATGCATTTCGATATAGTTAAAAAAAAAACTATCGGTTCGGTCGGTTTTGAGATATACGATTTTGAATGTATTTTTTGTATGGGATGTGCCACGCCCATTTTTCCGCTTACCAGAGAAATTTTTCCACTTTTTTCCGTATAAACCTTATTCGGACTAGTACGAATATTAAAAAAAAATGCCAAATCGTTTTAGCCGTTGTCAAGTGATGCGACGACCAACGACCTCCATTTTATCTAGTAGGCAGTTATTGGACAGATTTTGAAATTGAAATTGATTCGCTGTCAAATATAACTACGGTCACTGTTTTTAACAAAATAAACACACGTCAGTCTGTCAATTTTATGTGTCGGACATTCCTCACCTTTCCTTATCAGCCATATCCAACGTATCATAATTTTAATCTGTTTTATTTTTTCATGCGGATACATTCCCATTTTCATTAACAACATAGTATGACAATTTCAACATTTATATTCGCATTTGTAGAATGGAGTATGCACCCCCTTAGCAAATGGTACTGATTACCATTTTCTAATTCTAAAAGAGTAGTGAATCGAAACGTCAATCACAAAACACTGAAAAGTACTTAGAATTTCCCTTAACATGACTACAGACTACACCCACACCAATAGAATTCCTCCCCCAACATTACTCTCTTGATCATGATCTCTCTCTCTCTCTTGTCTTTCTCTCTCTGTCAATCACACACTCGCCCGTCGCCCCTCTGTTTCTGTAATAACGAACGAAACAAGCCCCAAATAAAATAGCAACACTCAAAATTCTCTACTTTCAAAGAGAGTACGTGAGAGTAGAAATCATTAACGAGAAAGGAAAAAAAAAACAACAAAAAGTCAGGAATTCATCTAACCAACCTTTTTACGGAAAAAAAGCTGTCAATACACACTTTGGCTTCTTTCTATCCACCAAACAATAATTTCGTTTGTATACGCGCTTTTTTATTTAGTAAATAAATTTAATTTTATTTGTTAAAATTCAACAAACAAACAAAATACGAAGAAAAACGCACACCAGAAGTTCTATTCTACAAATTGTGACAATTAAATCAAATTCACACACTCAAAACCAAAAATATAAAAACGGGCGGCGGACATCTTTTCGCGAAAGTATATACTAAAGGCTACAAGGAAACGCATTCTACAAAATAATCCAACCGCAATATTTCTATCAAGAATCAAATTTGATTTAATAAAAAGTATAAAAAAAAGAGTTGCTACCACAAAAGTTGTTCACAATAGAAAGTACAAAATATAACAAATAAAAAAAAAAAAAAAAACGCGAAGCTCTACAACATCTTAAATAAAACGAAAGCAATTTATTAAGTTCAAAGAGGAAAAGTACCCGTGTGATATAGAGGAACTAAAAGAAGTGTTAAAAAGCCAAATCAAAAAAATATCGCGAAAAATCTGTAGTTGGTCATACATCTGCAGTCTCGAAAAAAAATATTTTATATATCATTTGTGACGAGTTGAAATTTTATACGATATATTTATGGAAAACAAAAACAACTTAGAAATTGCATTTAATAACGGAAATTTATTTACTAAAAGGTAATCATTTTATTTTCGCCACCCCCTTGGTTTAGACCAAGGAGATGGGTATTCTAAATTTTATCCCCCCCAAAAATTGCATTTAGTTTTCTTTAAGTTTAATTAAAAAAAGAAAAAAAATTATTTGTTTCTGTTCCTTTTGCAAAACAATTTGTGAATGAATGGGAAATTCGCGTTTTAATTTCCTGTTTTCAACTAAACACTGCTTATACGCGAAGACAAAATGGTAATTTTATTGCATGTCCTTAAAATGGCTGACTTTTGTTAAAAAAAAAAAAAAAAAATTCAGATGGCAGCGATTAAAGATTCAATGACGAGGTTGTATTTCATTGATGGTTAAGCAGCGTTTAGAATACCTTTGCGTTGGGAAAAAAGTATTTAATTCAGTTTTCACGTAATGGTATTGGCGCGCGCCATCGCTAGCACTCTCTGTCGCCACCACCCCTTTTGTTCTAGGAGACATGAAATGGTGTTTTATCACTTTTGCTCCCAACTCATTCTCATTCGCATTCGCTAGGATTTTGCGTAATAGGCGGGAGGAGTAGAAGAAAAATAAAAATAAACCAGGAAATAGATTTCCATTCGGTTCGAGGGAATATTTAATTAAATAGTTTTGATTTTGAATGACGTATGTTTCCGCACACGCACGTTTCTGTTTGGCGTATCAATTGATAATGCGATGTCTTCTCATTCTCATTCGCAAAGTTATTAATGGGAAGGTGTGCTCTTCTATATCCATTTAAGTGCGTAAATGTCAGATCGATCGAAGTGGATCCAATATTTTCACAGTGATGTGTAATATTATACATATTAATATTATGAAGGGCTGTATAGTGTATATCATCCCCAGACAGAGGGGTAGAGACAAGGATTTTTTTTTTAAGTAATCCAAACCACTCAGGGGCTTAAAGCGAGGGTCGGGAAAGCTTTCCATGCGTCGTAGCCAGTAGCATAGTAAGTTTTGGGATTAAGGCTTTTGGGTTGCCGTCGTTTTGTATCACCCTAGGGATAAATTCCAACACTCATTTTGCTCGGATTTAATAAATTGATTATTAAGGAAATTTAATCTGATAGCGCGTGTGTCGTAAGCCTTTGGGATTTATAAATCTACTGAATGTTTATATGTTGAGTTTAACTAGTTCTTTATCTTACAGGCTGCAATCTTTTCAATTTACTAACTGGAACTTTCAAAATTCGATTCCTACGGTACAAGTGAGAACGTTTTAAGTAACGAATCCTTCGAGTTCGACAAAGTAGTCCTATTCTTAAAAAAATTATTCTTTATTTAGAGGAATTTTGGTATTTCTCGGTATTCAAAAAGCCCTCACATCGTCTGTTTAAAAAATTGTTCTAGACGAATCGAAAATTATCATCTCACGTTAATACGTACACAGATCTCAGTGATCATTCTGCACATTCACCCTGCTTCATTACTTTTAGTATGGCGTCACATTATTCCTTTAGGAGTAAGCACAATGTCCCTCTCTGAAGTCTTAAAGAAATTGCCCAATCCTAGTTTCCTTCCCAAAAATTAAGAAATTGAAATATTTAAAAATCAACTCGTGTTATACAAATTTGAGTTCAAAAATACATTAAAAAGGAAATATTATTATTGTTATCCTGCGTGCAGGGTGCGTAGAAATCAATTTCTCATATAAAATGATAATAACTTGAAAATCTTTATTTTTTTCTTAATGTAATTATTCATCTTGTATTTCGCCTTAATCTCCCAAGTTTGTTTTATATTTATGTAAAACTAAAAAAAAAATAGGAAACAGGAGAGCTATGATTTATTTTTAAATTAGGAGGCTACTTCTGCGCCATCCATACCGTACCTTCAAAGCATGACTTACAAATATTGACCGGATCTTAGATTCTACTAACCTTCTATTAGTCTTACGAATTTAAACGAAACCAAAAGAATATTGAAGTTTTATTTTTCATATGTTTTTATGATATTTAAAAATTTAAACAATATTCAGGTGAATGGCATTCTGGTTTTTGCAAAACTTGTGTATTATATTTGAGGTGATAAGGCCATTGTCGGGAATTTTGAAAATGGAGAAATATTTTTAGGAGGCTGCAACTGCAACCTACAACTATTGAAGTGCTGATTTTAGCTGTGCCCGTAACTTCGTTTGTGGAGTAAAATATAAGTAGGTACCTCCAAAATCAGGCAGAACTTTTGACAATCGATCTCACTGTACCTATATTACGATCAAAATTTAAAAAAATCCTTATACAAAATTTATAGAAAATCAGTTGTTAAAAAATTGTCCAATTTCTTTTAAGAATTTAATTTTTTATGGAGTTTGCTTTGAAAGCTTAAAAGCAAAAAGGTCGGACGGTTTTTAAAAAAATCATAAAGTCGTTAATTTTTCCACAAACAAAAAATTATTGGCAGATTCTAGTTCTTCTTTTCATAGCATTTTAGAAAATCAAGAACGAAAATCGCATCTGTCATGTAATGACCACAATCAGCGATGCACTTCTGGAGTGGTTCTTTGAAGTTATTTGCCCCATCCTGCTGAAACCACACACGTCGGATCGATATTCGTCTTCGTCGTAATTCAGGCAAAAATAAGTTGTTGATCGTCTCGAAATTCATTCTGAACTGCGGCGACTGACTCATTATTTCCGACGAAACTGTCGAAAAATAACAATTTTCCACACTTGTGGTTAGAGTTCCAAACTCCTTTCCTTTAAACAAAAAATTTAATATGTAGTTGTTAATTTTGTATTGTCATTCGATATTCAATTTGGTTTTAAAACACAAAAATTTCTAAGGAGTAATGGGGTACCTGGTAACTGCTTCTACTTTTATCATTACTTAATCGGCGGCTTTAGACCTTTTGCTACTTTTCTTCAATTGACATAACTTCTCGGACGCCGTCATCGTATGTAATCGTTGGTTAAAATATTTCATAATATATCGTAAACAAATATTTTATAATGAAAAAAAATTCACAAATTGCAGAGATTATATATTAGATATTTCTTTTGGAATGAACGGATAAGCATGTCAAGGAAACACAAGACCAAAACTTTGAATGAAAACAACGGCGGCAGTTATTTTCAAAAGTATTAAGTAAATCTCACTTAATATTTTTTATGGACTCTTCAATTTCAAAATATGCCAACTGCTAGATATTTTATTTCAAGATTTGTTTTTACCACCTAACCTCACTTCTCATGAACGTCTGGAAGGCATTCAGCAGCTCAGAAATGACTGGTGCCCCTTTCAATTCGTGTTAAAAATAAAAATCACCACGAATGATTGCGAGACCGTGAGATAATAATTGGATCTAATTGTTATGTATCTACCATATAAATTCCATTCGTCCCAAAAAATAAAAGCTTACACAAATGGAGGGTGCCTAAGTCGTGTTACAATTAATTAATTTGCGTAACTTTAATCTGTTATTCCAATTAAACAGTAGATATGTTTTCGAATACACATACCGATTGCTGTTTATCGGATTGCTTGTTTGTTCAATGCTTTACTAGCAAATACACAAACCATAGTGGGTACGATTGACCGCATTTTAAGATCTCGTTTTCAAAATAATTGGCGCAACCATTCCTTTGTGTGAGTTTTTATTTTTGGGACGAATGGAAGGGACCTACAATTTTATTCCGAGTCCGAATGGCTAAATTGGGAAGCTTTTTTCAGGACAGTTATACTCTCGGATGTTTGTCAGACGTTCGAGAGAGGTGGCGCAGTAGAAAAAACCTTAAGATGTAATTTCTGTTTTTCCAGGGAACGAACCTGGGATCTCTCGCACAGTAGTCCAGCACACTAACCACTGCGCTACTGCGCCCACCAAACCAAATCTCTCGCATTAGCAAAATCTTGCAATATCAAAATCTCGCATAAGAATGTGGGGCATGCTGCCCCCCTTCAGCCCCCTCTTATTGTCACTGTTCCATTTGGAGTAGACACTAGCTTGGATTTTGGTAATTGTAGATTTTCCTCTATTTAAAAGATTTTGCAATTCGGGATTTATTTTAAAAAATGCGAGATTTCCTTATGCTATGAGATTTTGGTTTGCAGGCAATCCTTTTTTCCTTTTCTTGTCAATTTTTCGAATCGTGTGACACAAATGCTTCTATTTTATTATCTTTGGTAGGACTATTCTGTTTTTGTAGTTATAAGACTATAGGTTTTTCAAATTAATCGATTGGTGCGTTTAAATGTGATCACCTGCTATGACATATGCAATTGTCTGTGCACCATCACTATGCAGCATCGCGGGTGTCCTTGTTTAATACTCCCTATCCGTGATATGATAAGGTATTAAATCTACGTGTATAGTCATGTGAGATATCATTAAATACTCTGTTGTATAAAGTCTTAAACTATGTAAAGGAGTGAAGTGCATCATTAAGCAGTTTGTAGGGTCCTAAACACAGTGTTCAAATTACATCCATCATTCCCTTGGTAGAATAATTACATACGTAACTCGAAGGACTCACAATCATACAAGATGTATAGTCCTTCAAATTGCATTTGCCAGCTGAGATGTTCTCATGGGGTGTTAAGTAAACTTTGCATAGGTATGTACGTACATACAAATATGTATTCCTCCTTCACTGGTTCATCCCCAAAAGATGTTTGTTCTTGAGAAATAAAACACGTATATCCTTTTATCACAGTCTATATCTTCAGTTTTGTACTGTCTCCCCTTACATCAGTATTGTTGCTTTCATCTCTGACTAGAGCCGACTAACGATGATGATGAAGATGACGTAGGCAAGTGTATACTACAAGAAGGCGAAAAATTCCAAAACGCATTTCCAGGTCAAGGCTAATGGATGAGAAGGCAAAAAAAAAAAAAAGAAGCTTTTCGCCTCGCGCTTGTGCTCCAACGCATACATGCAGACAAACTATAATACGTATATTTGATGCTCTAGGGAAACATAACGGTAGTTGTGTGTACTTAGTTCAGGGAACAGTATAGTACGGCTATACATATTTATATATATGCGTATAATTGGTAAATAATCTCACGTACAAACAACTGAAATCAAATTTAAAAATAGAATATGACAGGAAGGACATGGCTGTGTTTAATTCAATTGTTGTGTTTGGCATTGCTGGTGTATGTCCTTAATTTAGAAATTGTCATGACTAGTTTTTAATCGGATCTTCAAATCCTCGGGGGCGTATACGTAATTTTTTTTTCCTTTATACATATGCTTTGCATTTCGTATAATTATGTGGGCTAAATGATTATTCCTTTGGATTTTTGAGTGGGTTAGGGAAGCTTGATCCGCTGAAAGTACCATTTTTTCGCTCTATCATGCAGTGACAAGTAAGTAGAATATTCAGTACCACTTCAGCATTTCGGAGGTTCAGCATGCAACCAGGTTCTTTTTAATAGAAAACACGACAAATCCCTACAATCGAGAAGCTGAAAAAGATTTGTTTTCGAAATGAATAAAAGCGATAAATTAATGAAAACACAAATATTCAACAATTTTAAATAATAAATAAATGGTAGCGGCAAGTCCGTTCCAAATGACTTGAAAATAGCTGTTTTTTTTTTATGGAGGGATCCAGAACGAACTGTAACACTTTACATTTTGAAATTGATTTTGACAGCAGATTTGGAGGGTGGGGTCATGAGTAGAAGAACCACCTCAACTTGCTTATGCAGGCCTTCTGGGATGAACTTTTCCTTAGCCAAGGTTTTTGAATTGATATTTCAAAAACTCAAGCTGCACTAAGTTAGAAGTACGCATGTGGCTTTACATTTCTTAAAAAGTTCCATTGGAACGGGAATATTTCAGTTTTGCTCAATTTTCATACATTGCCTACTATCCTGAGCGACTTAGAATTAATTTTGACGATGTTTATGTATACCCGCCGCAATCTTTTTAGCGACATCCTGCCATTCGGGTTACCAACAAATATTCAGTGTATGCTTTTATAGTTTACTATTCTTGTCACATATCTCTGATTCTGACGAAATTTGGCACGACATTAGCTTTCAAGGTTGAAATCTAAATACCCCTCTCAGAACATTGTCCATCGGCGTCAAATTACACTATCTTTCAGGTCAGTGGTCGGTCCATTTCTCGAGATAATCTTGTCATCGAACACTTCCTTTGGTTTCTTTGACATGATGGCATGTGGCACCATCCTATTGAAATAAAATATAAAATGGTTTTGCTATCCACATTCACGCAGATAGGTGATAATATAGAAGTGAACCCATCACTGAACAAGATTTGACGGTAAAAAGTCGGTCGACATCCAGTTAAAGGAACCTAATGACATAAATTCTATCGCCAATGCTATTGAAACCTACAACAGTTCTTATGTTAAATGTTTAATCCAGCCATTGTGTACAAGGATCAGTGAATGGCTGGAGTTGGATGAAGCTATAAGCATATTCAAAGGCGACAAAGGTTGGGACGCATTCGTGAGTTCGTGAGTTATGAAAAAGGCCCCTTAAAAGGGGTCATCGCCAATAACTCGGGCTCCAAGGAAAATTTCTAAAATCGGAGAAATTGGTTTTCTTTTTTTCTTATATAGGAGTACACAAACCCAATTTGAAGTCGATCGGATGAAAAATAAAAATGTTCCCATACAAAACTTTGACCCCCCTTTTACCTCCTTAAGGGTTAGATTTCAAAATGTTCTCGCTTATCTTGTATATATCATAAAAGGAACATCTATGTAAAATTGCAGCTTTCTATGGCAACAAGTTTTGACTGGACGTTGTTGAGTCAGTGAGTGAATCGTAATTTCTATTTGTATACCCTCCACAGGAAAGTATATTCACTTTGTCATTACATTTGTAACGCCAAGAAAGAGTCACCGGAGACCCCATAAAGTATATATATATTCTGAATCAGGATCACATTCTGAATCGATTTAGCCATGTCTGTCTGTCTTTCTGTTGAAAACACGATAGCGTCCAAACGAATTGACCTAGGTGTATGAAATTTTGTGGGAGGACTTCTTTTTACCGTCGTCAGGTTGGTATTGAAAATGGGCTGTGTCGGTCAAGTAGTCCTGGTACCTCCCATACAAAACCACTCTTAGACCCATGTGTCTCTCTATCTATTTAAATCACGATAGAGTCCAAACGAATCGACTAAGGCGACTGAAATTTTGTAAGAGATTTTAATTGTACGGTTGTCAGGTTTGTAATAAAAATGGTCCATGTCGGTAAAGTAGTTCCGTACAAAGTCAATATTCGACCAATTTATCTCTCTAGCTGTTGGAAACACCATAGCGTCCAAACGAACCGACTTAAATGAATACAATTTTGTGGGAGGACTTCTTTTTACCGTTGTCAGGTTGGTATTAAAAGTTGTCTATGTCGGTCAAGTAGTTCTGGTACCTCCCATACAAAAACAATATTAGACACAGGCGTGTACCTGTACAATACATACAGTGGAGGGTATCAAAGCATCGGCCAGGCCGATGATAACACTTTTACTTGTTATATAATAGGATTTTATCACATGACGTAGTTGGTACGATTATAAATACTAGACAGAAGTGGCACATTTTCCATTATCCCTGTACGCACGTTCATTCCCAGAACAGTAACAAAATGAAATTCCGGTACTAGTTAGTTATAGTTATATTCCTACCTATCATTCATAGAATTACGCCATGTCAGTGAGTTGACATTTTACTTTTTATTGGGCTTAAGTGAAGTGAGAACATGAAACAAAACGAAATAGTAACAATACTTTTCAAAAAGAAATTAGTGCGTAAATCAATTCAAATGTTCAAAACAAACATTGACAGAGACAGACTTCGAAAGTTACGCACGTTTTCAAGATAGGCTGTCCTAGAGTTGAGTTGCTTCGGAGATTAGCCATATGGATACCGAATAAAAGTAGATTTGAGTTACCTAATCAATACCTAATCGAGGAACTGCATCTTTTTTTTTTTTTTTTGTTTTTTTTTTTTTTTTTTACACAAAAATCCCCAAAAAATGGGAAAAAAACTATTTTGAAATGAGTTTCAGTTTAAATGTTTTATTTGAATTTTAGGGCAACTTTTTGTCATGATCACATCGCTGTTGTCGTTTTTTTGCTATCGTTGTTTGCTGGTTTCGTTTTTGCACCAAACTAATCTTTTTTATTTTCTAACAAAATTGTTAATTTTAACAGAAATTTGGAATTTTTTGTCTTAATCCGTTTTGTTTCTAATGTTCAATTTGTTGAGTCATATTACCATTTTTCATCGTACAGAACAGTTGTAAATTTTCCATTCATTCATTGCAAAATAGAAAATTTGGCAAATTTTTTGTTTAACTCTTTTTTTTTTATTATTTATTTTTATAAGTTCAATAAATTCTGAACTTTCGATTAACTTGTTTGTTTTGTTTATAAAACAATTTCTTAGCGGTTTTTGATAACACAACAAAAAAAAATAAAATAAAAAAAAAAAGAGAAAAGAGCTAACTGAAAAGAAAAACAAAAGCTGCACCGTTCTTTTTGTTTTTGTTTGTTTGGGATGATTTCATCAGTTTTTGATAGAAGCAACGCCTCAACAACTACCAACACCACCAACAGCAACAACAATAATAACAACGCTTTGATTTTCTTCGATACGCTTAGTACAAATTGGAAGGATAATAAAATGGTCAAATATGGCCACCACAGCTGCAGCTGGACACAGCGGATCTAAGGACTTCCATCAAGTACAATTTGCATCTAGAATTTTATCGGTACGTTCTACTGATGCCAACGCTATCGGAGGTGTTGTTGGTGTCGCTGCTAATATCATTGGAGGTGGTGTTGTTGGAATTGTTAGTGGTGGTGAAGGAGTCAATAAGAACACCAACGCCAATAATAACAATCGCATTGGTCAACCAATGAAGGACCAGTTGCCGGTTCTTAAGCCGGACACATTGTTGAATGATACTGGCATTTTTACCGTATACTGTTTTGTTAAAGAATTTATTGGGTAAGTAGTAATCATGTTATTTTTTTTTTTGTGTTTTCTATATTTTAACTGTTTTCTTTTTAACTATTTTTTGTATTGTAAGTTATAATATTAATAATAATGCCTTTGTATTGTGATTGTCTTGCTGTAATTATATGCTTTCAAAATTTGCTTGCTCTAATATTATTATTGCAGATCTTTGACAACTGCCTTCACTAGAAAGTTCGAAAGTATCCTCGAAAACTTCGATAATCTTACTGGTACATCTATTTTTTACCAAGAATCCGAATAAAAAAAAAAAAAAACAATTGCATCTATATATTGACCAGATTTGCACAAGAGTATCACGCGTAAAGACCAAATCATTAGTTATTCTTAGCCTTATCCGCGTTTAGTTGAAAACCAAACGATTTGTTTTCCAATGGCCATGAAAGCCTTTAACACGGCATACTTGAAGCGGCCGATTAGGTCGATATTGACCCCATGTCCAGTGTAACTGAACCGATCTGTTGAAAATAGTGCCCTTCGTGTTGACATCTGCCCTGCACACTATTTGGCTCCACAACGATATTGCAGGGTTCACATTGTAGCGCATTTTAGGAATAGTAGTTCGAAAGGGCTAATTCCAAATTGCATTTACGGTGTATTCCACAGATGAATCCGTTTTTTGTTGGGATCCCGAATTTGGCCATCAGCATATAGAATTTCATATAATACATCCTATCATGGGTTTGTGGCTTTGATTGATGTCAATAAAGTGATGGTCGGCCTGGACTGAAAATTCGTGGGCCTCTTCCATGAAAGGCATAAGATCGTTGTTATTTTGTAGATATGAAGCTGATCCCCGGCAATATTTCTTCCTTCTTCTACTTGACTGATGAAGATATAGCAATTAATACATGATCTCTACGATGTCAGACAAATTATATGTCTATATCTAAATCAGGCTCAGATCAAAAATGAAACATGATTTTATCTGATATGCGACTCTTCGAGAGTACACTATTCTTCAGGCCTAGCGTGCTTTGCTTGGCGCTCGATAGGATGAAATAAAATGCTTGGCATATACAAATTGAATTCATCTTTTCCCGTCGCTAGTAACTCGTGCTTCAAGAAAAATTTTTAAAATCGGAGAAATTAATTTTCTTTATTTCTTATATAAAGTACACAAACCGATTTTGAAGTCGATCGGATGAAAAATAAGAATTTTTTATACAAACTCTTTATCTACGTATTTGAAGTGCTATGCTAGTAATAAGTCAGAGCCGGCGACTTAACTGTTCTTGAGATTTTTTATAGCTAAGCCAGGTTCCTCTTTACTGGTCAAACTCACTTTATTTTTTCTTATACATATAATGCCCACTTAAAAGCTTCTCAAAAAACATCTACCATTCCCTGTACTTCTATGACTTGATTCCATTCGGGTCTACTTGTTGTCTAAGTAGATTAATTTTCGGAGGCTATTTGTGGCTCCTATAGGAGAGCCATAAGTTACAGCCAATATTCGTATGCCTGTAACCCATTTCGGGAAAGCTGGAGTTTGTCCTTAAATGGTTTATCCTCCAGCATCTCTTTCATGAACCTAATTAAACTAGTCCTGACCCTGAGTTAGTATGCTCATGTCGAAGTAGCACGAAGTATAGCCCGTCCCAAAGCAAAAGAAAGATCCCAACATGCGCAGTAGCACTTTATTTAAGGGACATTTTTCCCTTAAGGTATTTTTGATCGCATGAAATTGTTAATGCTTTTCTCTACTTTATCACAAAGTATAACGAAATTTCCATTTCAACCCTTTTAATAGTGGGTTTTACGCTGTTATAATAAAGATACTCAACACTCTGACTTTCATTACTAAACACTCATTTGAGAAGTGCAACGCCCAGCAAATTTTCCTTTTCTTTGGGGTGGGTAAATGTGTATCTTTGGCATACGCCAACGACGAACGGTGCTGTGTGGACAATCAGTCATGCTTCGATCGTCGATCGAGGGAGATGTCTTCGCCAGCAAGGGTATGTTTGTTGTTTGAAATGCGCACATAGTTTTTTTTAGCAGTAGTTCTGGTTGGAAAAGTTGTTTTGTTGTCGCTAAGAGAATAAAATGCCTAATGTGAAGAGACCTGCGCAAGAAATTTTCACTTAAGTTGGGACGGGCTATACCTATTCGCCTGGGTATCGATGAGACACCTGTCGGCACATCTGAATCAATTTATCCAACATATATTTTCCTTCCGAGGGGGTGGTTAACTTCAAAAACTATTTATGTACAACGCCCGAGCTTCTAATACTAGTAAATTGAGTCCGTATGGACAAGACCAGTAACTTGTGGCTACCACGAAGAGGTTAAATGACTACAATTGGTGTTTTTTAACAATTACCAGACCTATAATGGAATTTGTAGTTACCCCCCAAAGTTAAGGGTTGGTAGGCACTCTTGCCAGATTAGGTTTTAAAAAAAGGGGACCCGCCTTAAAATGGCTGTAACAGTTTTGAAGAAAACGTTTTTCCCTAATTGAAACACTAGGCAGACGATGTCCAAATATATATGTCTAAGTCTATCGGCCTTATTTGTCGCAGATTCATAAATGGGCGGCTAAAATGAACTTATCCTCACTGCAAGCTAATCTGAGTCAGTTATGACTTCAAAAAGGAACTACGGCGCTTGCCTTACGTCCAATGCTTTTGTCAAAATGCCTTACCTCAAAAATGTCATACAAGTTATATATTTTCTACAAACGGAAATTTCCTAAGCTTAAATATAATTACATTGTTCTGGTCAGTCAGGTTCCGGCAAGCGCTGATTTTAAAATAACGTGTTATACCACGGGACAAGTTCTTCTCAATGACTTGACTTTTAAAATCGGCGAAAAAAAATGTCTACTGACGAGCTTTACTTTTCTCATTAGTTTCCTTTCTTAACAGTTTTAATTCTAATTCTGACTGCCGCAGTTATAGATCCCACATTATTGGCCGCCTGAAATTTGTTTTTCTACTTTATCCTATAATATACTTACTGTCAATGTTAAAAGCCAGTTGTGGTTTTTTAGTCATTCAAAAGGAGACGTGACACTGATTTTTGAGTTGTTTACCATCATGTAACCTATACTGATCCGTTGAGTGTCCCCACAGTAATGCTGAAAGATTTCTTGAAATCGGCAGAGTAGTTTCAGAGATACCCCCTACCTTCCCTCCGCCTGTACCTATACCCCCTCTAATTTAGAAAAAAAATCATGAAAATAGGACAAATATTTTCAAATAAATCGCTGGCTGACAGAGCTTAATTAGCTTGCAGTTTATCGTTTGTCATAATAGCGAAGACTTTACTTTACTGCACAAGAAATGTCGTCAAATCACCACCTTCCAATGGCCAATTTCGCGGTATAATTCCGTATTCGAATCGATATGTCAATGGTTTCATGGGCGTATGACACGTGGCTCCAATCTTCTGGAACCGCACATCGTTCGGATAAATATTTTCCCCATTTTCGACAAAATAAGCAGCGATCATTGTTAGGTAATCTCAATGATAGTCATATTCTTTGTTTTAAAGAATATGCCACCAACAACGTGAAGACCATACCAAATAGTGGGCTTTTGGGGGTGTAATTAAGCCTCATGAGTCTCTTGGGAATTTGGGAAGGTACTCCTGAAGCAGCAGTTATCACAGACCCCTTGAGCTTTCTCACTAAACACAATATACCAAATTTTCGATCTGGAGTAAGTCTAATAATGATAATTTGTTTAACCATGCTGAGCATGCGCATAAATGTCGAAAAACTGTCAAAAATTAGTCCAAGGTGTGATAGGTCTAAAAAGAACACCCCATTATTCCAAGTAAACTCTCGAAAACAGAATTATCCGATCCACCATTCGTTCCAGTAATATTTCCGGCAAAGTTGGAAAGTAAAATAAAAAATAAAGCGGGAAAAAGAAGGAGTGGAGTATAGATTAATAAGCGACAGGCAATACGGATTTCGGAGCCATCGCTCCACTTGAGACCTGTTAAGCTACGTAACGCGCTTATTGACGCAAGCAATTGAACAACACGGCGAATCCAGAGCCGTAGCCTTGGACATATCAAAGGCATTTGACCGAGTCTGGCATAGAGCCCTATTAAGCAAGTTAGCGTCTTATGGATTATCACAACAACTCTGCGGATGGATGCAAATTTTTCTACTGGGAAGATCGATCCAAGTTCTTGTAGATGGTGTATCATCTAATTCGTTTGCTATAAATGCAGGAGTGCCCCAAGAAGATATTCTTTCTCCAACTCTATTTCTTCTCCACATCAACGATTTGCTTGGATCGACACATAATAATATCTACAGCTTTGCTGATGACAGCACTCTTATATCCTCCATCTCGAACAGTGGGCCTGTGAATGCGGCTACATCACACAGTCAGAGATGTGAACAAATTAGTTGTCTAAATGATGATCTGGACAAAATCTTGAAGTGGAGAAAAGTCAACTTGGTTGTACTTAATGCAAACGAGATACAGCTCACAACATTTTCTAGGAAAAATGCATCAACAGTTCCTCAGAAGAAATGAACGGACTCGGATGCAGTTTTAACTATTATGATCTGCATTTCTCTTTGTTCCTCCATAATTCCAAAACCATATATCTGATTATCTTGATTTTTGTAGTTACATTATGTAGGGATACTTCTTAAAGAAGTTTGACAAGTTACACCGTAAGGGCTTACGACAGAATTTCTCCATAACTAACAACACAAGAAGGAAAGAGACTGCGGAAATTCCATTCAATATCGTTGTTTGTTGTAATTCTTAAAATAAATAAATAGGTGGCGCAACAGGCGGTAGACACCCTCGGCCTAGCTTTCCATCATGCTCGCAACCATCCGGTTGTCTCAGTTTTTATTTTTGGGACGAATGGAAGGGCCTAAAATTGTATGCCGAGTCCGAACGGCTGAATTGAGAAGCTTTTTCAGGACAGTCATACTCTCGGATGTTTGTCAGATTGTTGGAATTCTTACTATTTCCAATTTTCCCATTGCCAAAGAGAAGCAATACTGTTATAGTATAGTCTTGCTATATTTCTATAAAAGTGCAATAATTAAATCTGCAACAGCGACAAGTAAATTAATCGCGCATCCTTAATCAAGAATAAGTTTTTTGTCCAAGAATTCCCTTTCATTATTTTTATTGCACAAAAATGACCGCGCAGCGTTACTAAATCAGTTTTAAAGTCTAAAAATATTTTTTATGAGTTTTTCCCGTAAATGTCGTTCAACTTGCATTCATCGCTTTTCTTAATAAAACTAAAAAAACAATTATTCTCAAAACGAATATACCGACCTTCAGTATTTCCATTTGACACGGAAGAAATAAAAACTTTCAACAAGAGTGCAAGCAGTTTAATCAACTTGTTCAACAAGCCGAGATAATAATTAAAATTCGAATAAGGCATTTAAATTGAGGAAATAATGTCACGGTCACCAGATACCGAGACACTTTATAAAATGTAGATACACAAACGAAATAAATCTAATGATTTATAAATAAAACTCAATTTACGTCAAATAAGCGGAATAAAAGTGGAAGAATGTTCGCTTTGATTGTGGCAACGATTTTGTTCACACCCCAGGATAAATTTAGATAGAAATTGTAAATTGCTTCCTGCCACGATTTGCTGTCTATAATTTGTCAAATTAAAAATGCATAAAACTCAAGAAAGGCGGGTGGTTAGAGACTGCGAGTGTTCACCTTGAATCGGTTGCTGTCATCAATGCCAAATTTGCTAATTAAAATGCATCAGAAGATAATCACAGAATGGCTGAGCGAAATAATCTTCGCAGTCGAATATTTCTTGCTGTACGAGTAGAGTATATATCAAAAATCAATAGTACTTCGTCTTCGATTGACGTAAGCTAATTCGCAATGTATCCGTTTTAGTTGTGTAATGATGTGTGAATGCTTGCCAGATGATAAACTTGGGGGGCTATAGTTTGATAATTATAAAATAGCAAGCGGCAGACATTGAAAAGTTAATTAGAAATGGTGAAGACTGAGAGCTGTATGCGAACAGAAGACGGATACTTCCTTTTCTATAGACGATTCTACATTTTGTAGTCAGACAGAAGCATTGTGGAATCGTCTTAAAGTGGACTGTCATTTTGGTCGTGTGAACCACGTGGCTTTCTGACAAAATCTAGACTCCGCTAATTTCAGTTGCGAGCGTCAGTAACATTTTGTTATATGGTCCGCTCTAAAGCTCGTAAGACTGTTGGTTGATTGAACTGCTTCAGACGGTTTTCTGGGTCCTTAGATTCTAAATTGTGGTAGACTACTGAAATTCTGTGACTAGTCTGCGAACATGGAGTAACTCAACCATAAGGTTGAATATGCTATACTTAGTGGAAGGATTCATAACGATGTTTTATCTTTCGCCTATTATATTTCAGCCTTTCGAGCAATATGATCCTCTGTCAATCGATTTCGAAATTTTAAAAACTGATTGCTGTTCATGGTCTTCATGTGAAAATTGGCGATGAATCGAACCAACAGCTCTGCATTATTGGCGCCGATGCTCAATTTATCCTTGTCAAGGTAATTAATGTGAATGACACCGCGAGCATAAAAAAAATTGTCGCAGGACCTTGTTATCTGATCGACAGACCTACATTGACCTTCTTCGGCTTCTATTCACCAATCCACTATCGGCTGTTCCTTGATCTCTAGTGTTTTGTCATGAATCGATGTTTTCAGGTTGTGATTTAGCATTGCCAAACTCTCATTTGATGTTGTCAAACGATTGCAAATGCTGCACTGCACCCGTCTTTTTCGTATCCAAATATTTTTGCAAAAAAATCACTGATCCATGTCCGTCTTCACTCTGCGATCGTCCAATATATCATAACGTGGATTTTATAGACCATTTTTGATGTGGAGAGTTATAAGCTGTTAAAAATTCCATTTTTCATGGATAAAATAATTACTTTATTGATGGAACAATTGTTTCTTTTTTAGACTTCATGAACATACTTTTTTTTGGTAAATATGTAATTAAAGTGTATGTAGAAGATCCTAATTATGTCGCTTCGCTCTCGACAAAGGCTTTAAATTCCAGTCGGTACAGTGGATTCCGCTTTATTGGGACACCGGATAATCGGGACAGCCGATTAACTGGGACAAATACTAAAGAACGGAAGCGAATGCATATTTTAGATTGAATTTGTTTCGCTTATTATGGACAGCAGCCGCTTATTCGGGACATATTCATCGCACATCTTAACACATTTTGACATAAAAAATATCCCCACATTGCCTGTCTGTCTATCACCGAATATGAGAAAGCATATTGACCCAATGCTATTTAAGTAACGCCATTTTCTCGTGGTGTTGTCCACCTTTTTGCCTTTGTGCAGTTCTAGAAGTGTCAAAGTGGCTTGCTATTACATAGTTTCGTTCCAGTAAGTTGCCGAGAGAAGTACATCGACAAGTAAATGTGAAATAATCGTCATTATAAGTCAAAAAATTTTTTAAATGTCTGTCACAACAAAACTATTTATCTGTCTGAAAATTTAGGTAACAAGCGAAATGTTTGGATATGAGGTGGCCATCGTTTTAATTTGCAGAGACTTATTGACTCACCCACTCAGTATCTACATATTATTCATACATATTTACCAAAACGTTTCTTTGTTTTGATTTAAATCTAAACCTAGACCTTTTAATATTGTATTTTTATTTTCTATTTCAAGGAATTCCTTGAAATTTGGCTGCCTTATGAAAACATTTCTTTAATTACTCATTACTTCAAAACAAGATACTCAACAAAAACGAAAAAATAGGTACATTGTGCAAATCTACGTGAGATTATCTTTCATTTGAGGGATGTATCATGGAGATCCGTTGAGAGCTTTTATAGAAAAACGTACGATATATTTATTTATCCGAATCATATTAATAAATGTCAAATTGTAGTTCAATGAGTTCTCTTATATTTGACTTTTTATACCCTCCATGAGCAAGCATTTCGCATGAATTTTATGCAGTGGACGGTACGGTATCAAAGCATCGATGATAATACTTTTAGTTGATTTATTTGAATTACCATCGACTCATTTTGTTGATTACTACAATAACAGTAATCTTAAAATTTAATTGTACCCAAAAAGACTACCAGTGGCCTATTTCACCAACTTACAAATTGTTGTTCACAGGCATTTTTTGGCAAGTTTTGGTTAAAACGTGCTAAGGCAGAGGAATTAATGAGACGAATTGGACCTCGGATTGCAAATGCAGATTGCAGACATGCACGGTATATCTAAATCTACGGTATGCAGAACTGTCCGTCGTATTTTTTACCGCGAGTTAAACCGGGCGATAAACATTTTGTTCTGTTTACTCATTTTGTTCTTTGATGTTATCAGTTAGAGCACTTAAAAAAAAAAAAACCAGTAAGACAATTATCTTCGACTATACCGAAGCTCAAATACCCGGTACTATATTATTGTAAAATAAAAAAAATATTTTAGTATTAAAAAATTATATATTTGTATGGGAGGTATGGGTACTTTTTATTCGACCAAGCTCATTTTATGTCAAAAATTTTTAAATATTATTAAAACAATATGAGCAAAGTTTAAACTTGCTATCTTTACTGTAGCTATTTAAATTTAATTTTTAACATAAAAAGCTATATAAATCTGATATTTTTGTATGGGAGGTAGTAGTAGTTTTCATCCGATCTAGCTCATCTTCGAACTTAGCCTCAGTTTGGTGGATAAAAGCTTACATACCAAATTTCAAGTCGATAGCTCTTAAATTACGGCCGTAATCGTGCGGACAGACAGACAGACAGACGGACAGACGGACAGACAGACGGACAGACAGACGGACATCGCTAGATCGACTAAGAAAGTGATGCTGATCTATAATATATATAGTTTGTCATACCTACAACGCCTCCTTATGGGCGTTACAAATGGAATGACAAAGTGAATATACCCTCACCACAGTGTGGTACCGGGTATAAAAATAGGTGGCGCAACAGGCGGGCCTAGGCCTAGCTTCTCGCAACCATTCGTTTGTGTGAGTTTCTATTTTTGGGATGAATGGAAGGGACCTACAATTTTATGCCGATTCCGAACGGCTGAATTGAGAAGCTTTTTCAGGACAGTTATACTCTCGGATGTTTGTCAGACGTTCGCGAGAGGTGGCGCAGTAGAAAAAAACACTAAGATGTAATTTGTGTTTTTCCGGGGATCGAACCTGGGATCCCTCGCACAGCAGTCCAGCACACTAACCACTGCGCTACTGCGCCCAGTTAGAGCAAAAAAAAAACGTTTCACCGTTTATTTAATAAATACAAATATTAAGTGCTCTAACTTACAAAATTATAAAAAACAGTTGTTGTTTACAACTCTGAAAAATAAACGGTGAAACGTTTTTTTGTAAATAACAAATACAATTTCCCTTAATTTTTTTCTCTTTTTAACATTTTTTTTTTTTTTTTTTTTTTTTGAATTAAGTTTGTAGTTTGTGAAACAGAAAATCAGTAAACAAATTTGTAAATGTAATCAACAAATACAAATTTGTAATTATAATTGTAATTTGGTGAAATAGGCCACAGGGCCTGTACCACAGGACTACAAGTTTTGTACAACAGGCGAATTTTAACAATTAACAATGGTTTCTGTACCACAAAACTACATGTCAATTTAACAATTAACAATTGTACAAGCAAACTTTAACAATTGGGAAATACAAAATTTCCCCATTTTCTGTGCCACAAAGCTACAAGTGTAGAAAAAGTTTTGCAAACGATTGTTAGGTATAAACTTGAGAAAATTTAACGTGTGAGTTGAAATTTGTAAAGCCGTTACAAGTCATGTTTTATGTCGTTTTAAGTAGGAATGTGAATCATTTGACTTGATAAAATACTAACTATATGAATCCAGTGTTATTATAGCACCAATTTTAAATTGAATAGAGTTAATAGAGAAAGGGGGAATTTTTTTGTTATAAAGTTTATAGATATCATATTCATATACTTCGAATACAAAGTAATAAATACAAATATTAATTTATTTTTTTATTTGACGAAAATTTGTTGTCTAAGACCTCCCCATTTCAAAACATGTGGTTAAAAAAGTTTTTAAGTACATATATGTCGCCAACAAATATTAACAACATATTTTATTTAATGATTTCAGCTAAGACAATTTGCCTGCTAAGACAATCCGCATTGCTAACAAGTGCCTGTAAAATTGTTAAATTGTAATTTTGTGTTATAGGCCCCAGACAATACAAAAATTGTATTCCCAGAGCTTTTTAGAAATTAAAAAAATTCCCCTGACATTAGGTGGATTTATTTTTTAACCGAAGTATTTCGGCTATATAAGGCTTTTGGCAAAACCAAAATGGTTTCCTATGCAGAAGGGGAGGATCCAATTCGAGCTTTATTTATAACACTGCAAATTGGACAGCTTTCAGTAATGAAACGTCTTTCAAACGTTTAATGTTAATTTGAAACAACACACTTACGAAATGAGTCGCTTAAGCACAGTTTAAAGCAATGAAATTGTTGTGTGAAAATACCATTTCTGTACTAACTGTGTTTCGAAGTGTAGGACCAACTCTTCTGAAGCTTTGATCGATTACAATTCGTCAAAGATATAACATCTCCGTCATCTGTCCATAATACAGGGAGATCACATGTAATACAGAACTATAAACTGTCTGTCCCAGAATTTCAAATGGATTTGTAAATCCAGAAGCAGGCGTTATGGTTTCAACCTAAAGTAGTAGCTGTATGGGTTTGTAGAAACCTCTTAAAGGACGCAAGGACTTCAAATGTATCTGTTTGCTCAATCCATTTTTGACCGGGTATTATTATATTGTGTTCATCGACTAATCGGACAATCCGTCACATCAATGGAACAATTTTCAAGGAGTTTTTAACAGAAATGGATATTGCATGGCCAAATCATTCTAAACTGAGTCCTTTCCTTATTCATTGCATTTAGATTATATTCATTAAAGAAAGTCAAATCCTTTTCTTCAATTTCATAAATAATCTTTATGGTAGTGAAACAGCAAGATGTCAATGATGAAAAAAAATTGTTGTCAATATAGGGATGACTTGGACTATTATTGTAGGGAATTCGACTGACCAGTGGTTATGTGTGGAGAGAGAGTCGAAAACAATTTCAACACTGATAACGATAATACGAGTTCAGTATTCGTTGCAATTTTTCGAGACTTCATGTTTTTCAAAACTGTGGTGCCTAGACATTTGCCATTATGTTTATTCTTTTTAAATAAAGTTGCAATTTTTACACACATGATTACCATCGAGACAATAAATAGGTTCCTTACCAAACGGGTTATTTAAAAACCCCCTTTTCGACTTTTATTTCAAGTTATTTAATAATAAATCTTAATAATCCGGATCCCAATAATTTATAGAAAGTAACATGACATTCACAAAAACAAAACAAAGAAATGCATTCATTGTAAAAGTCTCAATATTTTTTGAAATCATATCACTCTTTGGGTCATCATCATCATCGACAAAAACAATGAAACTGCTTGTAGTTTTGTAGTTTGTATATGGCGGCGAAACACTAAAGGCTCTCACGTAGTATACCTAATTATTGCTGAAATGAATTGGCTTCTCAATTTTCTTGTTGAATGGTTTCCTTAATTAATGAAAGAAACATCAAACATATTACTAGTAATGACATGTGTGTGTGCTATATATTATTATCTAACAAAGTTGGCACAATTGGCTGGGGTGAAAATTCGTTAAAACAAATGGTGAAGTATTGCGTGTTTTGTATTTGAATTACATTACATACTGGCATGTGTTTCATGTGGTACTAGAATAAAATGCCCATAAATGTGTTTTTTTTTAATCCCAATATGGTTGAGTGGTTAAATAAAAAATAAATACTTTACCAATTTGAGACAGTGAAATATATCAACATGACAAAACTGTCGTCAATATTGTCGAATTCTAATTAAACCTGTCCGTTTGTCTTTCAAAATGTTTTACACATATAGCCCCCATTTTATTTGACACCCACCAAGAGACAGTTCAAATTAATTGTATTTAAATATTTTTGGCACTAGAATTGTACTTTCTGCAAATGTGAGTCACGTTTCTGCAAATCGCGCAGCAAAGCCAACCGTTCGCCGAAGCGACTTATTTTATATCTGACGCGGGGCGTGCTCGTCGCGAACGGGCGCGGGAGTTGAAAAATTATAATGAACTTGCTATTTGCTGATATTTCGAAATTATGTATTAAACAAATCACATGTCAATTTTAAAATAAATATTTAATTTTGTTTCTTTTTTATTTTCAGGTAAGATAAATATTTGTGCATATGAATTGTACACGTGTAAAATATTTTTGTCGTAAGTTTAGTATTAAGTTAAATTAAAATCAGATTAAATTAATTTCAATGAGAAAATATTGGGTGAAATAGTGAATGGTCAAAATTCTGTTGTCAAAATACTGTGTGAACAAAACTCGGTATTTCAAAAATGTTCTCGGAAAAGTCTTTGCTAATGCGTTACATACGCGTCGTTGACCTGTAGTTGAATGGATGGTGTTCCATTGTCCGATCCCGCCCACATTTTATTAAATTTTTTCAACGGGCAATAAACGACTATTTACCAAATTTAAAGGCTAATTTAATTTTGAAATTTCTTTACTCCCCGCCCTTGAATAACATAATAATTTGGTGGGTGTCACGATGACAGCGCTCAAAGAATTTTTCAAATCGGCCGATGATATAGCTCCTACCATAGCCACTGGTGGCCGTGGGCATCACTTTCAATGGTATAGGTAGCCAAGTCGATGTGATGGAGGTGTCCTTTCACTAATGCCGGCTTAGAAAGTAATTACAAAATCACTGTAGGCGACAACTTAAGCCTAAAGCCTTTAGAAAAATATGAGATTTTTAGCACTTGTCCCATAAATGAATTTATTGCAGACCTATTTGCTTAGAAAATATACTCGCCTACCTGTACCTGTATTGGCTCTAGCAAATTTCTGTTAATTACATTAATATTATTTCGCATAAGTATTCAATTGTTTAATCCCTTGTATGGTATTTTGCGTTTCGAGGAAACGCCCATCATAAACCCTCTTGAGAGATTAGCAGAACTGCAGCAGGTACCAAGATACTTAATATTTTATTGACTTTTGAAAACCCTAAAAGGTTAATTATTATCTAGAATCGATATTTTCTAAGCCTACCTGAACTTGAAACTGCCTACCTGTCAATCTTCTTTAAATACTAACGCAGGACGGATAAGCAGCACAGTTTGCATTCAACCACTCATCAAGACCAGTCCCTGTAATGGCGAATCCAAACATTGCAAACAAATCGCTCCCAACTTCACTGGAACAGAGACAGCGACGAGAAAAATTCATAGCTCTACAAAGCAACGTAAGCAGCCTTGAATATCGTGTCAAGAGATTATGCGAAAACGTTTACTTCGAGATTCTAGTCAAACCACGTCAACGAAGAGGTGAAATAAAACGATACGCAATTGAGCTCAAGAGATCCGATCCCAACGACAGTAAGGCACATCCCAATGAAAGTCAACTTCATCCCCTGCAAAGGCGTATTTATCGACTAAAAAAGTTGCAAGAACAGTACAAAGTCCTCCATAATACGGCAAAGGAAACGTTTGCCCAAGTGAGAGAAGAATACAGCGAAATGGACTTTGACGTTATTCTCTTTGAACGAAAATTTAAATCAGACCACGATTCTAGCTCCGAGTCGGAATCCGGTCTAGCATCTGATACTGAATCGGCATCAGAATCCGAAACAGAATCAGAATTGGAATCGGACTCAGATTCCGATATAGACTTGGTATTTGAAACAGAGTCAGAATCAGAAGGCGAGTACAACTCAGCAACTGATACAGCCGCGGAGTCCGACGAGTGTGTCGAAAGCCAACCATTTAGTGGATCTTCAGCAATCCCATCATCAATACCTCCGCCCTCCGACACATTGGAACCGGTTGCAATATGCAAATCAGAACCGAGATATGAAGCAATGCAGTTGATAAGTGCAACACAATGTACCAGACAGCTGTTGACAATGGTTTTTGATGATGAAGTACTGGCCACACAAACTTTGTCCCGCAGATCTGCAACCGCAAGGAAATGGAACATTCATACTAAACTACAATTGAATCCTTCCAAGGCAGCGTATATTGTTGAACTGATTTGTTCACACTACACCATTAGTCAAATGCAAGTGCGCACGATGATCGCAACAAAATTGGCCGATGCCGCTGGGAAGTATCAAAAAGCGTTGAAAGAAAAACCATCAGAAAATGTTGACTAGTTGATCTGACCGAAGCCTGGGTCGTTTTTAAAATTTGTATTTATAGAGTGCAGTTGTTTTATTTGTATATTAAAAAAAAAAAAAACAGAAAAGCTACAGTCTTATAATTTTGTGGGTATTGCTTCCTTTTTACTTGTTCTCTAGAGCCTATCCGGTTAACCTCATTCTTAGCCAACTACTTCCTCCAGTCAGGCACTTATGTTAGGTTAGATTAGGTTAGTGGGTTGGCCAGACAGGAGAAACGTATACGAGGCACACTTAGGGGAATGTAAATCCGTTGTGATGCCCTAGGGTTTATGGCTCCCACACTCTGGAAACCTATGAAGCCCCTACAGATTGGTAAACCATCCCGAGGCATTTACAAATTTAAATACACTCATTTATCGACTGTCGGAACATTTTTCTAAATCCTCGCGAAAAATCAAGTAACTACCAATGATTCTAATTCTTATGTGGCATAGCGCCGCGCAGTGGCAAAGAAGGCGTGGGGTGTGCTCTTGCACCTCTTCATCGCCGCATTATTTGTACAGGTCATCTGTAGTGATTTCAATTTTCTTGATATGGTATCTCAGCATGTTGTGACAATGATTTCTTGTTCATTTGTAAGATTCTCTCAGTTTTCTGTTTGTTATATATTGGCCGCACTTTCCTGGTTATACCAAAGGAAACGAGCTTGTTCCATCATTCATTTTGCGCCATTAGTATTTTCTCCCAATCGTCTGTCTGAGATTACAGGGGGGAATCAATAATGTGTAGGGAATCAACCCGTAGCTCTTCGCGACTGCGACTTACAAGTTACAATCTTCCATTTTAACTCAACAGCAGAGATCGCTTTTATTGCCGCTTGACTATCGATGAAAGGGGTAGTATCTGCATGAGGTATTCCCATCAT
Organism: Cheilosia scutellata; assembly: GCA_955612985.1. NCBI lineage: Eukaryota > Metazoa > Arthropoda > Insecta > Diptera > Syrphidae > Cheilosia > Cheilosia scutellata. The sequence goes on from OY015311.1 coordinate 111,183,755, forward strand.
TGCAACCTGTTTAGCTTTTGTCACTGCCAGTCCCAATATCTACCTCAGCTTGGTATCCGCTGCTGTAGTCGGGAAGTCTGATTGAACTGAATAGTCCGAGACTTTCGGAGTAAAAACCCGCGCTAACGCCGACCTCTATATTCGTACCATCTGTATAGATAGGTCTGGCTGATCTTCGTACCATTCGTCCCTTTTAGGGAAGCACTTTGTAAATGGTCTTGTAAAATCTAGCCGGGGAGTAGTGTAGTCCGTATGCATACATCATTATTGCCCTGTATTTCTTCAGAATTGGTGCATGACCCGCCTGGCTATGTTTCCAACTTTCGGTCTGAAATTAATAGACTGTGGGGCTTAAGATAAATATAGGAAAAACAGTTTGGCACTTCTTTATGACTTCTTAAGTGTAAACATTTTATTGACAGTGCACTTTACTGGCCTAAAACCGCACTCAGGCTTGATCGAAATCATCACTTTGGTTCATTGCTTGTAAATCCTGAGACATATCCGATTTTGAATATTGAGACGAGGAAACCGTGTGCTTGAGATAATTACATTTCGTTCCACAGGAAATTCAATTAACTTAAGACTGTTATCAGAATTTCGTGTAGGCTGTGCCACCATCCTGTCCTACCAAAGATGAAGATTTTTCTAATGCGGGCTTGTTATCGTAGTTAGGCACGCTCGGCGAGAAACCTCGTAGATGATGTTCGCCTATTGAAAATCCCCCTTTAAATAAGCACTTCTTCAGCTTCTTACAGAAATAACAGAAATAGATGTCACAGGTTTTCCGTCCTCCTTGTGCCGCGCTCATCCCATCGTATACTTTTTAGAGGATGGTTATGTCAGCTTTATACACGTCCGCAATCCATCCTAATTTGTCAGCTTCTCGCAGCGGCCTACGCGAACATTCCACGCGTGAATTTAACCTTTGTCGATTTGCAGGGTTGTCAACAAAAAAAAAAACATGCTTCCTTTTGCAAGGCTTGTAGTCCAATCACATACGGGTAGAGGAGAAATGTCGAATTTAATCTAACAATCTTACCCTGAGCCTACCTTGAGGACACCTGCCCCATGACTCCATATAGCACTTCTTGGAATCCGAATCGAGCTTTGGAATATGTACTGCTGTCGGTGACTGGGAGGGGCTTGTAGTTGTCGAATATTTAGTTTTCCAATGTTAAAATGAATGTCAAAACGACTTATAGGTAAAGAAAAGGGCTAATGGACCCGCCGCACTTAGATTAAAGCAGAGATGGCTAGCCATCTCGTGGGGTTTTTTTAATAAACTTTTGACTCGCCTAGGCACCTAGGCAATATAAAGTGCGGCACGTCGACTTTGTTTAGATATACATATTGTCCTTTTGCATATCCTTTTGCAAGGCTTGTAGTCCAATCACATACGGGTAGAGGAGAAATGTCGAATTTAATCTAACAATCTTACCCTGAGCCTACCTTGAGGACACCTGCCCCATGACTCCATAGCACTTCTTGGAATCCGAATCGAGCTTTGGAATATGTACTGCTGTCGGTGACTGGGAGGGGCTTGTAGTTATTTAGAATATTTAGTTTTCCAATGTTAAAATGAATGTCAAAACGTCCTATAGGAAAAGAAAAAGGCTAATGGACCCGTCGCACTTAGATCAAAGCAGATCCATTATGATTGCCCTGGATTATGGCTAGCCATCTCGTGGGGTTTTTTAATAAACTTTTGACTCGCCTAGGCACCTAGTCAATATAAAGAGGGGCACGTCGACTTTGTTTAGATATATTGTACCATATTGCAGAAAGGGGTTAGAGGCTAACAGGTTCTCCACTTTTTATTATAAAGTTTGTGTTATCGCTAGCAGAGGTTCTTTTTTCGAGGTTCAATTCGTCCCTGAAGAAGATTTTCCTTCTAATTCCACGTATAGGGCTGAACATTCACAAATAATGTTTTCAACTGTTTCGTCTTCTTCGATAAAGCCGGAGTGCTGGCTAGATTAATTTTGTTTAGGTGATACCGTAACCCATGATGTCCTGTGTCCTGTTACTGATATCATGCCTACTTAGGTTTAAAATCATGTTTGGCATTGCGATTGAATGGCTGGATATGAGATAAATTTAGGTTATGTTGTCAGCTTTTTATGGCTAAATTTGTAGCAGATTTGGGGGTATAGCAGAAAGGTTCCAGTCCCGTGAAAGGTGTTTCTTAACCTTTTCTGACCAATTCGTCAGCTATTTTTTTTTCCTCAAAGCCCTAATGACCAGAAACGCACCAAATATTTCTTCTGTTGCTGGAGCTGAGACTTTAAATGGGTGTTGAAACAGTGTAACACTGATTTCTAGTCAATGATAGGTGAGCTAAGTGTCTTTATAGCTACTTTACTGTCCGTGAATATATGGAAAAGAGCGTCTTTGATGCCAGCTTTGTGGACGTTCTTTAATGGCGTGGAGCTCTGCCTGGAAAACACTAGAGCTTTTCCCCATAGGTAATGAGACCACCACCCGATTCCATGTTGGAACCATCCTTATACCACTCATTTTGGCAGTTTAATGGGCAGTTGCTTACCCATTTTTCTCTACTTGGGATCTCGTGGTGTTACGTGGCAAACGCGTCTTACAAATTACCTAATTTTTAAAAACTAGTCAGTCTAATTTTAGCTGTTTTTTTAAGACCTTTCTTTCTTTTTTTGTTCATATCACTCTTACCGCTCTCTTTAATTAGCTTGATAATTCCCAAATTGTTGTTAAACTCAAATATAACTCTATGTTACATAATGTAATCCAATACAACAGCTATTTTAGTGTTACCATATTTTAACGCACCCATCCATCTGGTTAAAAACTGCACATCTCTTCGAAACACTTGTACATTTTTCTAGTTTTGTTTTTATTTTCGGTCCCTCAGTTTCAATTAAGATATTGAAAATCACTAGAAACACAAGAAACCACTCACTCGATTGTCTATTTCGAGATCGCCTAAGAAAGTAAAGTGTTTTCGAAATACCCGGTCGCCATTCACAAGCCACTCACAATTTAGCAAAATAAACAAAAATGCGTACCGCATTCCATTAGCTATATAAAAACTAATTATGTTTACTACTCTCACAGTCGCTGTTTTGCTGTTGTTTTTTTTATAAACTTGATTACACTGTTATGATAACACCGCATATCTATACCCAGTGGAAATGTAATTGTGATATAACGATAATCTTGTTGACGTTGCGCTCTGTAGTGGTTTATGGCCAAAAAAAAAAATCTTAATTATTATCTAGCAAATAACACGCCTATATTCTGCTCACATATGATTATATTTTATAGTCGCCGTCGACTAACACTACTTTTCTATGGTCGACACCAACGACACCATCTCACCGGGTAACTCAGTTACAAGCAAACACTCGTCAAAAACGTTCGTTCAACTTATTTGTGTATCTATTGCTGTTTGAGAAAGAAAAATAAAAAAATAAAAAATAAAACTAACACTAGACAGTCATCTATAAGTTGTGGCAACCTTGTTCATACCTTGTCAAATCAAAATAAAATTATACAAACAGAAAAGAAAAAAAAGAAACCACTCTAACGCTAACAACATTATAATTATTCTCTTTGAATATTAAATTTAAATGTATGCACATTGTATATGTAAAAAAAAATGCTTATCACCGAGTACCAGTATCAGTATTCGTAGTGAACCGCAGTCGTGTTGTTGGAATTTTGTGTAAATAAATCAATAAAAAAAAAATATAATAAAAGGTATATAGACGCTATATCCGATAAAAATAAACGCTGCGCCAGTGATGATGATGTGTTGAAATTGACTCTCTTTTTTTTTCTGATACTGGTGGCGTATACGTGTTTCTTTTTTGAGTAAAAATCGTGCTTCTTAGCTAAACGCTGAATATTTAGCAAAAGCGCGCCGCGGGCTAAGCAGAATAAATAGAAACAAACATTTCGTATGAAACGAATTTATTGAGCTTTTTTTTTCGTTTCGTATTTTGTATTTCTCCACACGTTAGATATAGCAGATTTGGTGTGAGTCTTTCGGTTTTCACACATCAGATAGCTGAGATTTTGTTTTCCATTGCAGTCGCTCGCGCGCGGTTTTCTTTACGAATTTCGTCGTTTTTATATCGGACAATTCTTTTCTCTACGGGCTTTATTATACCCCTTTTCTCTTACATCAACAGTGCGAAAAAATAAAATAGATAGTATCTCGAGAGTGTCTAATGATAAAGTTGTCGTTCGATAAAATAGTTTCTTTTGTTTACACCAGTTCAAGTTGAATATATATATAAAAAAAAAAACTTGTGTGAGTGGTTGCGCTTGGTTTATATAGCACAAGTGATACAACAGGGCAATACAGTTCGATTCAGTGTGAAGATACAGATTATTCTTTTCACAATGGGGCCATTTACGAAATTTCAATCAACAACACATGGTGATGGATTATGGCCATCCGGACAGCATTCGACGGGACCTGAATCATTCTATCATCAGCAACATGATGGAGAGTATCCATCAACGGCACAAGTTCCAGTTGGATTGAAGAGGAATATTGTGAGGATGTTTAGTGAAGAGTAAGATAAATATTGACAGTTTTATTTAATAATGTCTCAAGGTCTTTTAAAGTACATATATTAAAAATGTACGAAAACAAAATACGATCCAACAAGTAATTCTAATTTTACTACCTCTCAATGTTACTGGTTTTGATTTATCAGACTTGTTAAATTTATAGTGCTTTTTTATACAGTATGCAAATAAATCATGACTAGTTGTACAGTAAATGCGACTTGGTATGAGATATCGAAGCCGGTTTTCTTTGGACTCAAGATGAGGTTACTTATTTGCAAAAATATTAAATCGAAAAACTTGACCTCCATTTTGGCATTAATTAATTCAACCGCTTTAATATTGTACTTACCTAACTTTTACAAGTATCCAGTCACAACTATCAAACTCAAAATTCACTGCAAATACACTGGTTTTTATTGCAAAGATGTAACTTAACTGTTTACATTTGTGATGTCGAAAAAGTCAAAAGCTATCATGGTTCATAGATTTGCTAAACAAATAGACTGAAAACGTATGCCAGCTATTAGATGGTTGATGTCAGTGATGACATTTAGACATTTGCTTTTTAGAACAACCTTTAAACCTTCAGCTTTTGTTAAACTTAATATTTATATGTCGCTAGCGAACCCCCTGCACACTTCGTAATGCAAAATAGTGAACATTTTCCAAACTTCGGCTGCCATGACTGTCGAATATCGTTTGCAATGATTTTTTTTGTATGGGAGGCGCCACGCCCCTTTGTCCAAATTTTCCGAATTTCACAGGAAACTACTGGATCCATACCTAAGATTGTAGGTAAATTTGAACTCAATCGATTCGGTGGTTTTGGGCGGTGCCACGCCTCTTTGTCCATTTTGACCAATCTTCACAGAAATACTCCTTGGCCAATACCTAAGATTATACGTAAATTTGAGCTCAGTCGATTTGATGGTTTGCGAGATATAAGATTTTGAATAATATTTTTGTATGGGTGGTGCCACGCCCCTATAACTCATGAACCAGTCACACATACAAATTCCGTATATACATATAAACCATGGTATTGACGTCACCTTTCAGGGAAAATTTCCAGAATCAAAATCGGTTCACGCATTACAGAGAACATTAATGACAAACACAATACAACTTATTTTTATATATATAGATATGCCAAAATAGCCCAGTCCGCCTTCATTTTTTTACCTCAATAACAGCATCGTACGTTAAACGTTAAAACACTTGGTTATGGAGCATACCAAATTCATCTCAATTGCACTCGTTTTCATTGCATCCATGTCGTTGAGTCGATTAGCAAAAGAATATATTTTTATTTTAGCAACAGAATTTTGTTACAGAGTATGCACAATTGTACAATAGGAGAGCAAAAAGAAAAACTATTTCACTGTCTGTTTTGTTTCTGTTACTTTTATTGTTCTTTATCACTAGATGTTTTAACAGTTCAATTTTATGTTACTGACAAAATGCCATGATATACAAATTATGGATCATACCTTTGCTGAATGAATATACTGAAAATATGAAAATATGGCGGCGATCAGATGGTACAGGTCATGGCCAGTGTTGCCAGCACGGGCTATTTATCGGCAATTAGGCTTACTCGGATTTTTCACTCGCTCCATAAAATTGCGATTTGGGATTTATCCAAATTTGGGCTATTTCATTTTAAAATTGGGCTATTTTTAGGCTCCTTAGTAACTTTTTAAAAAAAGTCATACATCATTATATTTTTTTTTAATTGCGAACTCGTAGAACTGAAACTTTTTAAAAATGTAATTGTGAAGGAGTCAACTCCAGTTTCGATATTGTGGTTACACTCTCACTTCTGAGTAGTAAAATCAGCTCACAAGACTTATGCATGAATATGAAAACTCATTATTTGCCCAAGTATATGTCCCCTTCCAGTAAAAAGTTTTTTTTTGTACATTGTTAGATTTATTTAATGTAAACATTTATGCAAATTTGACTTCAGAAACAACTTGGAGGAAACTTGCGATTTTTAATTGAGTTTTTTGAGTTTATTAACTGATTACTTTCACCAAATGTTCATCTTATATATTTGTAAATTATTTTTCTTTTAATACCTACCAATGAATTAATGTAAAATAAAAAAACTAATATTTTTCTTATGAATACCTACAGTTTTATTATTTATTATTTTTAGTCTGTTCTACTCTTTTATTTAAAACGTTAGGTTGTTGTTGTTTCTGTGTTTCTAATCAAACCTTAATGCGCAATTATCACGAAGAGACTGATATTTTAATTGTTTTTTTTTTTTTTGTATTTTTATTGGAATTATTTTATGTTTTGTTAACATTACACTTAAATATATATATTTTGTTTATATTACTTTTATTTCCAATTACGAGTTCGTATATAAATGGAATGAAGAAGCTAAAAGTTATTTTTTATTAATTTTGAATTCAATCAATTTAATCAAAATAAATGTGCGTAAACAATTAAACAAATAGGTGCGCATTTGTATTCCTCATATTCGTGTTGGGCTATTTTTGGCTACAAGACTTTCAAAGTTGGGCTCCATACCCCTTGGAAAAGCTGGCAACACTGGTCATGGTTGTAGTCATTTATTGAGAGAAGCCTACTGTCCACGTAAGTGCGCTTCATACACACGCTTTCGTCATTTGCAGCTTGTTGTACGCTTGTTTGCTTACAAAAAGATCTTTGAATTGATAAACATTTTTTTTGGTCACTGATAGGTCACCACTGACAAGGTTTTAAAAGATATTTTAAGCTGTGTTCGACGATACCATTGCTATAACTTTCTAGTCTCATACACCCGTTTCTCTGGGGTGCGTGTCAGGTTTTACCCAAAAATGATAATCGACACGACTGTTTGATATTGGCGACTGAAAATAAACGACTTTTGTCGCGGCAACGATCGACAAATGGCTTCTGAAATGTCAAAAAATGTGGATTCTGTTTTTCGACGACGATCGTCGGTATTGCATGAGGCGTGTTGTGACGAGGTTTGTCGTGGAAATGATACATTTCTGTCGTCGACTATTTTGCGGACGACTGTGTGATAAATGTGTTAAAAAAAGTATGTGTACTTAATTTTTAATTAACTAAAAGACAATTATAGTTATTTTGCAGAATGGAGACAACAAATAAAATACAATTTCTACATTTATTGAACGAAATGCAGAAAAATATTCCTTTGGCAAAATCATTCACGAAGGCCTAACAAAAGTAATGTTAATCGGCAATGAGATTAACCTTTTTTCTGAATTGTCTTGGACCATATAACTCAAGGCGCACAGGTAATGAGTTATTACACGACGACCATAATTAAGGCCATAAAATCATTTATGATGAAATACCCAGAAAGCGGAAGGATGCAGTATTTGGGTATCGTTTTTTGTATCCCTGCGGATGTGCCACAGGGGTATAAAAGGAACTCCAACTATATCAATAGTTTGCATTAATTTTTTACAACTGAGTGATCAATCAAAAAAGTGACAATCAACTATCACCTTAGCCGATTCCACCCCTGGATCTTTCGGTGATATTACTTCTATCACATATTGTCTCTCAAACCTGTCCCACTCTGGAAAACTGACAATGTATATAGACATTTTTCAGTTTTGACTAACCAGAAATTCCTAAATGTTTACTTAACAAACTTGTCAGAAAAAAAGTAAAAAAATCGGCCTTATTTTCAGTCACCAAGCTATAGCATAAAGAAGGTTAATCGAAGACTTCTGTCATGCAAGTGGTTCAATCAGAGTGGTATTTTTTTCTTGGACGAATTCGATCTGATATCATGAGACGTTTCCAATGATAGCTTTGAAGTAAGTTCATTTTACCTAAGCAAAAACACGAAGAAAATATAGGGAAACAAAATCGATTCCCTAACGTCATAAAAAAATGTTCCTTTATTTTATGTGACTCCACTCGCGCAAAAAAACACATCAACGAGTGCCTGATTAAAGATTGTTAATCTAAATACACTCAATGCCCCATAATTCCAATAGTTATGGGAACAAATAATTTATTCGATGAAATATTCAATTTATGAAGCACCGAGTTCTTCAAATTGATTGTTAAAGGCTTCGCCGACATTTTTTGGCCCTCTCAAAAACACACACAAACAATTTCATCAAAATCGATCCAGGCGTTTCGAAGGAAATAAATAAAATTCCTGAAACCCGATTGCAGCGCCACTTACCGGGACCAATTATAAATATGAACTATCCAGGGACTCACTCAAACACACACACAACATTTCAGGAACGGTTCAGGCGTTTAGGAGGAAGGGAAGTGTTTCACTTTGACTTGCGTTTCATTTTTTCTGACTTACACCCCGCTGAAGAAGTTTCACCTCAAAAAATTAAGAAATTCATATCTAAATCTGGAAAAAGAATTTATACAATTTTCCGTACGAAAAACTTTTTCTTTTCAACTTCTCAGTCAATTCCACAAAATGTTCCATTGAATTCCTATGAAATGCTTGGGATAAATGTTTCAGTTTTGTGTTTTTACGAATAAATTTTTCTAATGGGTATAAGTATAACTGATGCCTTAAAAGAAAGTTCCGTGTGACTCCTTCGTGCACATTTTTGTCTCTGAAAATATTATATTTATCTAAGCCCTGAGTTATTGAGTTGGTTCCTAACCAAGAATTTGGCTGAAATGAATTCAGCCCATATCCTTTGGTCATTAGTATTGCTCGCTTCTCAATTTATCAATACCTGTTTTCAATTTTCAAAGCAGTTCCAAAACATAGTTTGTTGTTGTTTTGATTACTACAGGGTCATACAAAATTTAATGTGCGTGCCAAATCTTTTGTTGTGCCGCTTTCGCTACTCGACTTTAATCCACTTGCACATGTTTTCTTTGTTTATTTTTGGATTATGTAATCAATAATTTTTGGAAATCCTTTATTTTCATGAGTTTTGATTGTTTAATCGCCACATCAATCATAGGACTAAAGCCTTTACTTTAGAAAGTGGTTAAATTTGGCTATTTGGAAAAATAATGAGTTAAGCTATTCGGATTTGAATAAACCTTACTTGCGTCAATATGCTAATTTTACAACATTTGTTAATGAAAATATTATCCCCCACAAAAGAAGGAAGGGTCTTAACTTAAAATAATAATATCTATCAATAAAGCTTGTTATTGTAACTTAATTCAATTTAACATTTTTAAGACACTGTGAGTTATTGAATACGACAGTCGGATTTGCAGCAACTTTGTGAAGCAACTTTATGTACTTCCTGAACTACGCCCACGCGAATATTTTATCTTCTCGCAAATATTTACGCTAGAGGCCAGTGGGGGCAGCCATAACATAGGCAAATACGAGATATTGTATTTTTATTTTATAAAGTAGATAATGTAAAGTAGTAAATTATGGATAGGCGGTAGCCATGGTGTAGTGGTTATACTCACTGCATGTGACCCGGGCGGAGTAGGTTCGAGCACCGGCGAGGGACAGCAATCGTAAACCCAAACGAGTTTAATCAGAGATTCTCCAGACCACCACTACACGAAAAAAAAGGTTTCTGCTTGCTATTTCAATGGGGACCGGGATTGGTCTGAGCGCTCCAAGATTTGGCATACCTACCTACCTACCTCCCCTTTACAAAAAAAAGTTATGTGTGCTTTCAGCTCCTGCAGTATTTCTAGCAACTCCACAATTACGCCTATCGTGCAGTGTCCAGTAAGCGCTCTAGTCAGTACACTTTCCTACTTTTCTGGCGTACTAAGCGGAGCTCTTACAGGGATATTGGAGAGGTGCAGGGCGTTTTTGGTCATTTACACTTCCCTGTTTCCTCGAAAATATATCTGCCACAGGCCCACGGCACCCAGCATACGGTCACAGTATTTGTATTTGGTCTGAGTTCTGCCAGTAGGGCAATTGAGTCAAGTCGGGGAATTACTTATTTTAGACTAGCCATGCCCGCGGCTTCCCCCGTCGGTTTCTTTAATTTTAAATAAAATTAAAATTTATTTGAGTTATCACATTGTGTACGTTTGTTTATATTTTTTCCTCTTTTTTAAGCTTACAAAATATTTTATCGCTTTGCCTTTTTGTAAACTATACAAGTGATATTTTAGTGGGCGCAAGTACATACATATAAACAAATTGCGACAGAAGCTCACACGCGAACATGCAACATATAGCTGTCTATGTGAAAAACATGGTTGTCGGAGGTCAAGAGAGGAGGTCGGAGGTCATCCCCTCTCTAAGTAACCTATACTGAGCCGGAGGATGTAGCCAGTACACTGTTGAAATAATTTCTAAAAACGGCCGAATAGTTCCAGAGTTAGTCCCTTTCACCCCTTTTGTCAAGAGTTATAGGACGAATTTTGAAAAACGATTAATGAGGCATTCAATAATTTTGACTTATATATCAACATACAAACTTTCAAGTTCTTACGGCTAACGGTTCGTGAGACCCCCCTTACTTCCTGCGACCCCCTTTACCCCTCACCCACCCTACGGCCTAATTTGGACCATTGGCCTAAAATCGGACGATTGGTTCTCGAGTTATGGAGGGACGAACAGACGGACGTTGCATTTTATATAGTAGTATGGAAGTATGGATGACAGGGGTTTACAAGGTCTGCTTGCAATTTTTTTCCGAAAAAAAAACAATCTTCAGTGGCCTAGTTCTTCGGGTTACACTTACACTTAGGTGGTTTTTCAAGCATACTTATCGTAGCCATTTGGCCATTGGTGGTCCTCCGAGTATGCCCTCAATTCTTTCATTTAGTGCTAGTTCCCTTTTTTTTTTTTATCCAGTTTGGGTGTTCAGCTAAATTTAAAAACCGAGGGGTCCAGGAGTACACGTCTGTTAGGTACTGAACCAGCGTTAATGAGTTAATGAGTATTTTTGTAACGTGATATCTACAAAACAATCGAAACGTGTGTTCAAAGATACGTCATGTCAGTTTGTTTCCTAGTCTTCAAGGCTACCGATGCAAAAGAAATCAATTTATCAAGTAACAAATGTATTACTCTGTTTTGTTTACTATAATTGTTCATGCACTATTCATTCTCCATTCGCCAGAGTATAGTCAACTTTTATCTGCATTCTAAACAATATGACACTTGGTACACTCTTCATATTATATCTAGCAAAAACAAGATTCCCTTGGCTTGCATTTAGCATTTCGCAGTTACATACATTCTATCTTTAAGTTCTCGCTGCGTTTTTAAATGAGTCACAAGAATAAAACTGGTCTGGGGATGAATGATAATTCTCCATGAAGGGTGATAAGTTTTTAACTTAAGTTCGTATGTTTGCTTAAATGATGTCAATTTCTCAACGCGACATGATTGGCCATTTAAACTGAAAGTGAACGAACTAATTATCTCAAATAGCAAGATAACTAAATTTATCATCAGCCAGTCTATATACAAAAGCACACGTGCGCAAATCCATTTGGCGATAATGTACGTGCCCGCAAGGGAGTGTAATAACAAATTATACAACAATTAACACCGGATATCAAATTGATCATGTGATTCTTACATGTTTGCATTGACATTTGAACAGTAGACAGCTTGACGCTTATGAACACAAATCGAAATGAAAATTATGCAAAGCGCGGCATTTTCATTCTTTTATCTTTTAGCCAAAATAAATCGATGTCAGGTGTTAATGACTTACAAAGCCAAGAAGCTAATTGACATTTCAAATGAAATCTTCAGAAAAGTAAGGCGCAACTTTCAAGGAAGTACAGCGGTCTCTCCATTGTCCTAAATATAGATTCGTTTTCTATTACCAAATTGCACACCTTCTTTGGCATGATTGCAAGTATGTGCAAGTGGCTGGTGCGCCCCTGCTACCCTGCTACTGATTGGGGTTGGGTCATTAATTTCCGCCGCAAGTGAGAGCGATATTTCTAGAAGAAAAATGCAATTCCAATCGTCGGTATTCATGCAAGGAGATCTTATCGCGCGCGTTCTCCTCATGCAAAATATACTTTTATTTTCTTTGTTGGAAATGTATATACCTATACAATATACATTCACTAGAATGCAAATGTACCTACATCCACGGACGCGGCCACTCTCTAACTGCGCAAACAAATCAACGATGGTGTCTTTCTACAATTCGAAATGGATTAATTTGCTGGTATATTTTGCAGTGTTACATAACGCAATGGCATTGCATCATCCTTAAATGAAGTGCATTTGTGGAATATTACTTGCGCCTCGTTTATTCACATTTACCGGGGGGTATCCTATTACTTTTCATTTCAGCTTGAAGATGCATATTCATTTAATTAATCGGATGCTTTTTGCTTTCTATATTTATATATCTGAGAGTGAGATAACCGGCAATAATAGCCGTTTCACGGTTGGATATGACTTGAGGTGTAATGGTTGGATACGTTTTTGGTGTAATAATTATCTCAATAGGAACCAAAAATATCGTTGGGTACTTCAATTATAGCGCAATTTTTAAGATCAAAATACACTTTTTTGAAGTTACTTAATTTTAATTTCAAAATGTTGCCCCACGGCTTTTTTTTTGGATAGTTAAACACAATGCTTAGGAACCTTTTCCATTGACTACCAAAACTTGTGCAAAATGATCTCCAAAGATCACATTTATCACGAAAAGTTTTTTAACCAACCAACCAAAAGATACCCTTAAAATCAATTCATTGGTAGTTGATCGTATATGATTTATCGATTTAAACCATGGATGCATTGACCAGGCTTGTCCAACATCTAACAACGAAATATACCAATCATATTTGTTTACTCATGCTCCAGAGGTTATGAATACACTTTTAATATCGCTACCAGTATTTTTTGATTAGGTATAAAAGTAGGTTAATGTGTCTGGCTTCATGTTTCTACAATTAAAACAATTGTTTGGTTTAGATACAACGTAAGGAAGAAAGAAAGAAATCATCCCCCAAGTTAGTTTTTCAGAGTCATTGGCAACTAGCCTAAAAGTCTGCAAGTATTCCTGATATCTCATATTATAAAACAGTTTGTCCTCACTGACTGATTGGTGATCAAGTCTCAGCCCAAACGGTAAGAGAAAGGAAGCTGATTTTGAAGCAAATTTTCCTTTTATGGCCAAAGTGAGCATTCAAACATCAAAATGGAGAAAAGGAGGGTCAAAGTTTGTTTGGGAAAATTCGTATAATTCATACGATCAAATTTAAATTGAGTTTGTGTACTATAAGAAATAGAGAACAACAATTTTTTCCGCTTATGTCTGCGATATTTTTGCTGTCAGAATGAAATATTGGTCTCAATAGAAACCAACACATTTCGCATATTCTTCTTGGAGCTCGAATAGACCATACTCGTAGTTTCGCATATTTATCCCCTGCAACTTTGCATAATCTTTCTCTATTGCCATACATTTCCTCTACTTTCTGTTCGCATTTTGTTCTTCCTATTCTTTTATCAATATTTGCTGCGACGTCAGCAATTCCATAGGCCTGTATCGCCTCGCCTGGGATTTTTAGACGATCTCGTTGACGACCGAAGATCATCTTTCGAAGCGCAAATAATGAAAGTCTGATTTTCTAGGATATAAGCCAAAAAATTTAAATCTGACTGAAAATATAGGCAATGAGTTTCTTACCGATCACTTTTATTATCATTATATTAATAGGATACACGTTTCTTTTGTCGAATTGGGGTCTTTATTAATTTATTTATTTTTTGACTAAATGAAAGGTGAACTTTCGTAGATGCGTTTCCGCATGCATTTTTTTTTATTTTTATAGGAATCTGTTCACTTTGTCATTACATTTGTAACGCCAAAAAGGATTCACAGGAGACCCTATAAAGTATATATATTCTGAATTAGGATCAAATTGTGAATCGATTTAGATGTCCGTCTGTCTGTCTGTCTGTCTGTCTGTCTGTCTGTTTGTTGAAAACACGATAGCGTCCAAACGAATCGACTTAGGTGAATATAATTTTGTTTCTATCGTCGTCAGGTTGGTATTGAAAATGGTCTATGTCGGTCAAGTAGTTCGGTACCTCCCATACAAAACCAATATTAGACACAGCCGTGTACCTGTATAGTACATAGATATCTACTAACTCGCATGGCAAACATTTTGCATGACTTTTATGCAGTGGATGGTATCAAAGCATCGCCCATGCCGATGATAACACTTTTACTTGCTTTTTATTTGATTTACCACAAATACACAATAGAATAAAAGAACTGAAAAAAAAAACATTGCATATTAATAGGATACACGTACAATATGTTGAAACCATGGAAAGCGTTGCATATTTATAGGCTAATTTGGAAAATATTAACGTCTTTAATGACTTGTTAATGGGACGCAGAGTTGGTATTCATTTATGGAGTTCAATGGTTTTCTGCCCTATTTCCTGCAGGGCACAACTCTCGTCGAAACGCCAACCACCTAAACCAGCTAATCTTCTAGTATCTAGTATCTAGTTCCTAAGTTAAGTCAAATTTGAGCTTCTAGTTCACTTTTCAAAAATGAAACAAAATTTGCCTATATGGGGATAATTGTGATTTAGAAAATAGCTTATTACGAACGCCATACATTTGTAAACGGTTTTGGTGTTCAGTTGATCATCAACCTCCTTCATTTTTCTCAGTCTCCATTGTGGATCGTTGGGCTCAGTTGGGTTCCTTTTGAAAATTTGGGTACACCATAATAATAATAGCCATACTTGTCGTTCTTGGTTCTTGGGTTGTGGCTTTGGGATTCTCGCATGTTGATGATTTATACATTTTTGGTTTTCACACATGTCTGGTTAATTCTTTTGACTACATCAGCTGCAGCTGCCATGTTTTCCACATTGCGTCGATTGATTTTACAGCTCTTGAGTCCGCTTATTCAGTTCAGTCACCTGCCAGTACTTTGGTAATTTATTTTATTTAGCCTATATTTGTTAACAATATTAGTGAAAACCTGTTCTAAAACTCCTCAACAGAGATCACAGGATTTCAAAAATCTGCTGAAAATATGATGCATCTGCC
Organism: Cheilosia scutellata; assembly: GCA_955612985.1. NCBI lineage: Eukaryota > Metazoa > Arthropoda > Insecta > Diptera > Syrphidae > Cheilosia > Cheilosia scutellata. Next base: position 111,199,285 of record OY015311.1, read on the forward strand.
ATATAGCTTGCATACTTGCTACAAGATCTTAATATGCGTCTTACCCCCAGTTTCACAGTAGAAGTTTAAACGAAAGTTCAACTGAGCCTGAACTTGAGTTTAAATTTGAAGTTCAGGTTGTCCAGTTTCACTATGTAACCTGGACTTAACTAATAAAAACCAGGCCTGTTCACTATATCGAAATTGATCACTATTTCGAGCGGGAGTTTTTAACGTTTTTATTACAAAACACTAAAATAACAAACAAAATTAATCTTTAAAAAACACTGAGATGAAGATATTTTTTTTTGAGGAACACACAAATAAATATCATTTTATTCCATAATTAAATTTTCAAAAAACAATTTGACACCTTCATTAAGTGTCTTCTTCGCCATCGTCGAAGACTAACCGCCACCTGTAGGAGCTGACTACCACCCCTACCATGGAATCCGCCGGGGGGAATTATTCACGGAAAAGAATAATTTGGTATCGTCAAAATCGCAAAGGGAACAGTTCCCCGTTCGGGAAAAATTCGATTTGAACGTTTTTAACGATACATTGAAACTCATTCACATTACCCACACGGGGAACTGTTCACTTTGCGATTTTGACGTTACCAAATTATTCTTTTCCGTGAATAATTCCCCCCGGCGGATTCCACGATAGGAGTGTACATCAGTCAACTTCATTTCGACACTCTAAACATCTCGTCAGAGGCAATAGACTGTTAAACTGTTTCGGTCACCATTCGTCTTTGCTTTCCCTGAAGGAGAAACTCTAACCCTTTTTTTGGTACCAAGCAGTATGGTGGTTTGCTTCAATCAAACTCTTCTGGTCAACACCAGTCTTTGTTTCATGGACGGGATTTCAAAGGAAATAAACGGGGGGCAGAGTGCTACGGTTACCCTCCATCCTTTTCTTCCAGTAGACAATGCATCCACTGACTTTTGATCAAGCGGAAGAACGGATTGATTGAACCACCCATTTCTGCCATGTATCAGTCTCTCTCTCCTCAGTGGTAGATTGTCAGAGGCAATTAGACAGGGGGTAGGCTGCTACGGTTACCCTCCGTCCATACCCGAAGTCAAACCGCCACCAGGAGATGCTAAATTCAAACATGTTTAACCAACTGAGTGGACTGTTTCAGCCATCACGGTAAGATGTACGGAGATACCTTTCTTTAAAAGAAATTCGTAGTTAGCAATAGAGTTCCCACCTGTAATGTCCGGCCCATAATTTTTCTGGCCACTTCCTGTGTCCTGTTTTTGGGGCAGCCTAGGTGGCTAACCAAACCTTCATAACTAAAATATCAAAAAAAAAAACACAAATGAACGGTAAATTGTTCTAAAAAATTGTTGACATGCAGGCGCATTGCTAAACTGGAACATTTTTCTTTGACTTTTGCGAACAAAATCTGAGTTCACTATATCGAGATTTTCATAGTTCACTATTTAGAGTAGTCTGTGTAAATTCTTGGTGGTTCACCATTTTGGATAGTTCACTATACAGAGGGTTCACTATACCGAGCGTCTACTGTATATAGAATTTGGCAATACATGTACATTACTTAGCTTTTATACGACTTTTTTCCTTGACTATTCTTTCAAAGAACACGAAAAACATCGTAAAATATTTTTGTTTTTGACAATCGGCAACTTTCAAATTGAAATGTGACTGTGTCAACTGATCAGAGATTTTAACGGCAGAATACTGTCGATTAATGGTTGCGAGAAGCTAGGCCTTGGGTGTCTACCGCCTGTTGCGCCGCCTATTTATTTATTTATTTTTTAATACAGAATGAACCTTGTTCAAGGTATAAACGAAACTGTGAATTCGAAACTGGTTAGAAATATAAAATTGGGTTACATATAGAGTTGATCAAAGTAAGAGCCGTAACCACTAACGCGCGAGTAAGCCGCGTACCTTTCTCATAGACCTAAATGTCCCTAAACCTTCCCCATACCACTACAGTGCGCACGCTTTATTACTTCAGCCCGCAAGAATGATCTGTAGTTATTTTCTCTGTGAGTTATTTTCATTTTTAACTATCTCCGAAAAATAGCCTTTATCACTCAGGGATAGTGTGTGTAGCTTTATTTTTCTTTTTATAATTTTTATAATGTAGTGTATTTAACAAATTAAAACCTTGAAATGTGACCACCCATTCTTCCAAACGTAGTAGCTTTATCAGATCTCGGTTTTTTTTAGGGTAATTGGCTGTGCCAACATCTAATCGACCTTGAGTGGCTCTTATACATAATCTACTTACATTTTATTTCGCAACTAAACAGCTACCTCATGGAATTTCCTTTTCATGTTACAGTTAAACAAAAGTTCATTCTGAGGAAACACAAAATGTTGCAGGCTTAAATAAATATTTATGTTTGACCATGAAACCAACACAACGGCCCACAAAATAATCGGAAAGCCTAATTGAGTAGATAAATTATCACTCCTAATTAGTCGTAAAAAACATTTCTCGGTATCGCCTATTAAAAGTATAGAGCCTGCTGCCAGTAGTACTTACCACAGAACGTTGTACTTAATGTGATTACCAGCCATAAACATAGCTTCTCTTTCCTTTCTTTCTTCAAGTTCACTGATTTAATTAATTTAACCTAGAGCGGCCGCCAGGACAGAGCCTTTGCTCTTAATTGTTCACAATTTATTATAGGAAAGAGAATTGTAGGAAAGAGTATATTAATTGAAACACCCTGTTACCTTCAACTTGATAAATTAGGTAGTATAATCCATACACACGGATAATAATTTTTATATCCAATTTGTTAGACATTGAAAGTAAATCAGCAACAATTTAGGAATCCATTTTAAAATACATTTTATTTAGCTCAACAATAACAATAATAATATTTTCATTCCTGTTTATTGACCTAATCCTATTTTTCTTTTCTCTTTCAGGTGAGTTTGCAAATTGTATATTCCCAAACAATATTGTATTTTGCTACCGTGTGTCTTGCGAAAAAAAGAAATACATTAAAAAGCGTAAACAAGTAAACGGTAATGAGTGAGTAAACAAATTGGGGATTTATTATTATGGATCTAACATCGAATTCATTAAGTTGTCTTTCTTTAAAAAAAAATTGTTTTGTTTGCCATGAGTCATTACGCAACCATCTAAGTAACGATGCCGACGAACGGCCGGCGGCGGCGTGTTGCTTTGGACTACGATACAAGGTGCAGGTATTTTTAGAAATTTTGTTTATTTTGGAATTAGTATACCATGAGACGCAATATGGCTCTCTCTCAATCGTTTGGTTGTCAAAAATGTGTGAAGTGATCCCGTCCTTATACAAGCGAACAATGTTTATTGTAAAATTATTTTTGGATATATTGGCCAAATGTCGCAAACTTCAGCGTCTCTAAGGTGAAACTTATGCATAGTAAATGTATACCATCATAGGTTAGGTTAGACTAGGTTGTATAGGATGTGAGTTTATCACAGTAGACTAGGAACCATATGGGACCCATCGCCTTCCCTGGGGAACCTTCTTGGAGAAAACCTAAACCAATTCGCCCAACACTTACAGAATCTAAAAATAGTTTCAATTTATTTTAAGAGGCCAACCTCCTTCAAACTGTCGAAAAAGTACCTTCCAATGTGTTTCCTCCTATTCCGAGCAATAGCTTGACATTCACAGAGAAAATGAGTAATATCCTCTGAGACATGTCGATCCTCTCAATATCTACACGTGTCCGTATTTACTACCTAATCTCCCAGCGTGATTCCTAAGAAGGCAGTATCTAAGAGAGTATCCCTATCGCCAATCGTAACTTTGATCTGCTGAGTTTTAACAATTCTACAGGAGGTATTTTCCGATTTAGCTCAGGCGACAAGGCTTTTGAGACCCTTTGGCCTTCTATATGTGATCATCTTAGAGTTCTAGTTTTCTCCAGATTATTTTTTTTTTCGTCACGGTTATAGGTGGTCCTAAGCCAATTCCATGGTCAATTGTTTAATTTTGTGGAAGCTCTGCTCCAGTTTTCGACAGAATGTCAGCCCTTTCGTTACGTTGTTTAATATTTTAGTGTCCTGGTACTTAACACAATCTAACATGGCTTTGCACGTATAATATTCTGAGAATTGTGCAGCAGCCCATGACTATAGTTCAGATTTGATGATGTAAGATTCTAGGGCCTTTGGCGCAACCTGACTATATAAATGTAGATACCGATATTCTTGTTGGATATTGAACCCATTTCAAGTAGAACTGCAGCTTTGAGCACGGGCAGAACCTCTAGCTGGAACACACCACATGTGTCCGGAAGTCTTAATGACACGTGTAGGTCTATATCACTAGAGTATATTTTACCTGATGATGTACAGAGGCACCTTCCTTAGTTGCCGTATAAATCGAAATTTCATTTTCATTAATTTTCCCTATCTGGGTATAGTACTTCGAACGGTGTGTCGAAGTCAAGTGCACCCAAACTTTCATCCGCTTTATCAGAGATATTGGAAGAAGATTCCTTGAGTATGTCCCTATCCTATCTATCCGGTTTCGAATTGTAAGTCCAATGTCGAATTGTAAGTAAAAGATACATATGGACGCTTCAAGTGCAGCTGTGGGTGTAGTGCTTAAAGCACCAGAGATAAAAGTATAGGCTGTTCTACCAGCCGCATTTTCAAAGAAGAATGGTCTGATAAAGACACCACCCTAAAATCCGTAAAAAGTCTTAGTTTCGTCTTTTTCGGGTTGACACGAAATCCACACTTATTAGCCCATTTGTTGAACTTGTTAAGGGGCCGATTCCATAGTCTCACTGAATGTATTCAGGAATTTACCCTAGAACTAGAATCGCCACATCATCCGCTCATGCAGCGACTCTAACACCTGCGTTGCTGAGTTCTTTAAGTATATCGTCTATAACAGGAACCCAGAGGAGAGGAGAGATAACCTCTACCTTGGGAGTGCCTCCAGTGACCGATTTTGAATTTATTGAACTCTTTCCGAATGTATACCATCATACACCAACGACTTCACATAATCACCCCACCAGTAATTAGTGTGGTGGATTACTGACCGATGGGTTTCATTTTCAACTCCTAGAGAAAGTTAATTTACACCAAAGATTTTTTTCACTGCTGCACAGCACCTCATTGAACTACTGACAACGTTCGGATTCGGCCATACAATTTTCGGTCCTTTCTATTCGTCCCAAAAAAAACCAGTAAGACAATTATCTTCGACTATACCGAAGCTCAAATACCCGGTACTATATTATTGTAAAATAAAAAAAATATTTTAGTATTAAAAAATTATATATTTGTATGGGAGGTATGGGTAGTTTTTATTCGACCAAGCTAATTTTTTGTCAAAAATGTTTAAATATTATTAAAACAATATGTGCAAAGTTTAAACTTGCTTTCTTTACTGTAGCTATTTAAATTTAATTTTTAACATCAAAAAGCTATATAAATCCGATATTTTTGTATGGGAGGTAGTAGTAGTTTTCATCCGATCTTGCTCATCTTCGAACTTAGCCTCAGTTTGGTGAATAAAAGCTTACGTACCAAATTTCAAGTCGATAGCTCTTAAATTACGGCCGTAATCGTGCGGACGGACAGACGGACAGACAGACGGACATCGCTAGATCGACTAAGAAAGTGATCCTGATCAATAATATATATAGTTTGTCATACCTACAACGTCTCCTTATGTGCGTTACAAATGGAATGTCAAAGTGAATATATGTACCTTCACCACAGTGTGGTACCGGGTATAAAAATATGCGAATGGTTGTGAGAAGCTAGGCGCAGGGGTCTAAACGCTCCAAACGGTGCATAAGTAACGTTAGAATTTGTTTAATGAATAACTTTTTTCTTTCTGATTTTATTTAACTTTGGAATATTTTAAAAATAATATATCTCCTAAAATGGTTTGCTTCGACCTGACTAACTTCTTCCCGACCATTTATCATCAATTCTTCTTTGATATTGGACTTAAGCCGTTGCATGTCTCTTGAGTTAGTGGCATACACCTAGCCATTAAGGTAGCCCCAAAGAAAAAAAAAATCTGGAGGCTTTAAATCGGGCGAACCCGGTCGCCAGTTAAAATCAGAAATTCGATCGCCTAAAAATGCCCTCAGAAGAGCCATAGTTGGACAAGCTATGTGAGCAGTGACTTCATCTTGTTGGAACCATATTTCTGAATTATACTCTGGCCTTAAAAGATATTCAATCCGGTCCAATATGGTTCAATGATCCTTTTGAGGTTTTTTGATGTTCAACAATAATTTTTGTTTTGTGGGTGCTATATAGGATATACGTTTGTTTATTCACGTTACCATTGAGGTGAAAATGGACCTCATTGCTGCTTGGGAATAAACTCGTTAGGACCAATTCTTTAAAGCGCCGATCATATTGAATCCGTATTTGTGGATCATTTGGTTTTAAATCGTGAACCAACTGCCGTAAAATTCTTTGGAAAGACCGCCCATAAAAGGTTCTCACTAGGTGTATGTTTAGGGGTTTTTCTCAATGTTAACATCATTTCGAACTGCACGTGATCTTTCAGCACGCGGAAGATCAAAGACAGTGAACCGGTCGTTAAATTGTTAGATCACTCTGGGCGCATTTCGAACATGAAAAACATTTTTATTATTTTTTTTTTTTGCAACTTTTCCATCGTCTATAAAACCAAAGTAAATTCAAAGTAGCACCGCAACAATTCACATCAATCCAATTATTGTATTAAAAGACAGATAACACTTGACTTTTCTATTACATTCGCTTGTAGTAGTTTATCTCAAATTGAAATCTAGTAAGCTTGTGTTTATTATTCAGAAGCCATAAGGAAGCTTAATTCAGTGCTTTACGACACAATACACCAAGTTTCGCCAACAACTAAATTAATCACCTTTTAAACAACAATAAACACAAAACTACTTTGAGTGATAACGAATCTTTATTTTTTTTTTTTTCTCTATTAAATGCTGTAATAGCAAGTTTAACACTCCCTCAGACAAGTTGACGATTTCAAGTTTCTAATGCACGTATAGCTATAAAAATGTTATTAATTCCAGAGAGCATTCGTTGTGCACATGTTCCGTATTCAGGAATTGCACTATACAGTTGTATATACAAACTACGACATCATGCAAGTTTGATTTGTTTAACTAATACACAGAGAATTATTGTGAATTTACGAAGGTCAATATGAAAGTCACAATTGAAATGCAAAGCCTTTCTTTTAAGAAGAGGTTTTTTTTTCTCATTTTTTTTTTAACATTTTATTTTTGCAATAAAACAATCAAATGATTTGTTATACGCGACGGAATGAAATTCAATTGTTCGGAGACCTGCCGATTTAATCTGGTAACAACTTGTAGGTAAATTGCTATTTAAGTGAATTGAATTGGTAGAAATTGAATCAAATTAACAAGACTGGCTGGGACTAGTTTCATATGCCTAGAGAGTGGAGTTGCCAAAAGGTGTAGATAGATAGCCAAAACGGATATGGTGGACCAACACTTTATAAACAAATTGTATTTGTTTTAAATTTTATAGTTATGTAGTCTTCGTTATGCAATTCAGGTTCAGATTAGGGGGACAAACTCCACTAAGTGTGTAAACTCGGCCTAAACGGTAATTGGATTTTAATCAACTAGATCAAAGTGAAAGCTCTTACATTTGACCCTACGTTAGTGTAGTATAGATAAGAGTAGATTGGCAGCTTGATTGTGATTTTGTTACAAAACTGTGCACTGTGCAGTTTCAATAAAGGATTTCAAACGGTGAGATTCTTTTCCTCTTCCTTTGACCTTTTTGTTGAGCTTGAAACAGAAAGATGTTCTCTCTTTTTGGTGTTTATACAGCTATTGTGCTTGCTGGGTTACAAAATATATCTATCTAGACTTTTACATCTGGCCTGAGCAGAGTTTAGTTACCTATGTACTTTTATTTAAACAATGTCGCGTTCTTTTTGAAGTCTTAGAAGAATGCATGCACCAACGAATTTGTAGGATTTGATGACAAACAAAAAGACCTCCTCAAATGAACCAAATATAGACACGTTTTTATCTGCCATAATGTGTGAACGCTATAATAACCTGGGTCATATTTCATAAAAATAAACAGGTGACAATTCTCGGCAAATTCTTGACAATTTTTTTATGAAACTTGTCAATTGTCGGTTATTTTCCGACACTTATACAAAATTGTCTAATTATTTATGAAACCCAAATTGTCATCTGTCGCAATTGTCAATTTTTATGAACCTTTCAGTTTGGTCTTAGACCAGTAAAGTCTACCTTAGGTCAGGTCAAATTCACATCAACAACCACAAAGTCACAATTGACACTCACCCATTTTTTAAAAACCGACAATGACAGCATACACAGAGTCTGCCTATAGAAAGGCGTTTAGAGAAAGTTACTGCGTCAACGTACCTTTGATGTGAAAAACTATTTAGACAAAATGAAATGTTACGTCTTTTACAAGACACCACTTCAGGTGGACCTTTCAAAGCCTGTTTAATTACTTACATATATTATATCGAAGACGTTTACATAGTTGTTGCAACATACTAGTCAAATTTGTGCTTTTGCAAGTATAGAAACAGAAGCAACTAAAATTGGTTTTCCGGCTGACGAAAGCAAACCCAAGTTGCTTTTGAACAATCGAAAAAGTGGCATATAAGCAGCTTGAGGTAGTCAAGGACTTTGCCTATTTCGTCTTTCCTATCACACTTGAAAAACAGTTCTCTTCAGAAATCAAATAAAGAAATCACTTACCAATCGATGTATCTTTGGCTTCCGAACAACTAAAAAAGGCTGTAAGACTGTATTGTGCCCCAAATACCTTGACAATTCTAGTAGATACTGTTCTGCTGATCTGAAACCTGGACCCTTTTCAACCGTGAACCTTTTAAGAGTCGTGGTTTATTCAGAGAGTTACCGACTTTCATTCCACTAGACTGGCTTGACATCTGTTCTTGTTCAGTGCAATAATGCCTCCTGGATAAATTGTTATTGGGATACTTCCTGATTTTGTAGCGACAAGAAGCCCTTTCGCAGTCGCAGAGATAGTTGCCTCTCTGGCGGCTTATTCCCAAAAGCGATTCGCTTTATTTAAAAGTGATATTTGTTTAGAAATTGGAATCGGGATTTAAAAAAAAAAAAAAAAACTGGGAAGCACTGAAAATATTAGTAGCTTATGAGAATTGCAAAACCGACGACGGTCAAAATCGAAATGTCTTTCATTGGCTTTGGCACTGCGGCCTCTTTAAAAGGAGCCTATTGTACCTTCCCTCCTGAAGTCCAAGACCTCTTTTTACTCTGGAAACAGTCAGGAAGACAAGAATCTTCTCTGTGGGTATGTCAGCAAAATTTGCTGAAGTAACGATTTCCTCGCCAAGGGTATTTGCTCTGAGTCGAAAGAGAGCCGGACATTTCATGAGTATGTGAAGGGAGTATTCGTCGCTCTCAAGACAGAGTCTATATGTAGGATCCGGTGAGACGCCAATTCGGTGAAGATGTTTTTTCATAAGACCATGACCACTAATCATATACCTGTCAGGATTCTTATTTCTCAAGCTATTTTTGTCCAGTTTAATGCAAGAGTGGGATTTTCTGGGGGAGAATTTATGGAAGAATTATCTGGTGCAGTTTTGCCCAGGTGTTTTAAGCCCGACTTCATTGGATTTGGTTTGAGGCAACCTCTTGATGTAGTTCCTGAAATGTTTTTTACTGACATCACGGAAGGGTTTAAGTCCGATAAGTGGTATAGTCGCTGTTTCGTTCCCACCAAAGCCCGTGTGGGCTGGAATCCAATGAAGAATGACTGTGTTTTTCTTTGCCAAGTTCGTAGATGGCCATGTATCTTTCCAAGTAGCACCTTGATGTGACAGATATATTATTAAAATTAAAATAACCTTCTCAAATAAAGACTAGAGTAAGTCGGGTACAGCCACTTCCCTTCTGTCAATATCTTATTCGCGGGTTACCCGAGTTTTTTCATTACCCTGCATCATTACGAGTACCTACATTCAATTACTGTTTATTTATCTGTTAGCGGCAGAGATATCCCTGCCAGCCACACCCATGTTACACAATTTGCGCCTTGAAATTTCAATTTTTTTATGAGTCCGTAACTCAATTACCACCCATACGATTCTAGTCATGAAAAGCTAAGAAACTGAATGAATTCCACCAAACTTAAAACAGGAACGCTACACATTCATACTTAATTAGTAAAATCAAAATGTGCATCTATTGCAAAAAGTACAAGCCAACTTTGTCTTTGGATGACTGAGTTACATATGCCAACCGAACACCGATCTATCAGCCACTTGTAGCCTGACAATCATAAATAGAAGTCGAATAAGTCGTTTAAGCGGCTCGTGTTCAATCACCTACATCGACGACGGCCTCCTTCCCCTATTTTGAATTTGCGCATTGTCGGAGATACATTTTCACTATTTGTAAATTGATTTCTATTACATATATATGTAGTTTGTCCCCCGCGGTTGTGGCTACGTCTCTTGTCTCTCGCTTCCAGTGCAATCTATGAATTGACGTCGTGAAGATCAGAGGTTATAGTTTCACTATTGTACTAGCGCACGCTTCTCTAGCTCATGGAAGATGATAACAATGACGGTGGCGACTACGTGTCTCCGTGTGTAATTATAATATCGTATAATTTACAGGTCACGATCTAGGCAAATGTAAATGTATCTCAGTTAGCATGGATGAATAAGTCGATAGCAGGTTCGTTGGTAACTGTTTTTTTTTTTACGATATTACTTTTAATGAACTTGTCTATTGTGTCGTGATTTGCTGTAGTTTAAAAAGTTGAATAAAAATAAATTGTTTGCTCTTATGAATATTTAATGAATTCCGGACTAGTCGAAAAAGTCGCTTGGTTACGTAGCCGCCGAGATGGAAATCCACCTCATCTAAAAAGATGATTTTTTGAGCAAAATCGTCGTCAATTTCTAGCAGAGAGTTCAAACAGAGAAGCGATAACGAAGTGGGTTGTCATTTGGCTTCAATTCTTTAGTCAATTGCAGATACTGTGTAAGCGAAGAATACAGCTCGTATAGCTCGTCTTTGAATCTCCTCCTTCAAAGCCCGTCCACGCAAAAGGAATCGATATACAAAGAATATTTCTCTTAAAATAACTTACTAGGATATCGTCCTCTTTGAAAAGAGTCCAAAGCAGCGCCATAAAGCAGGATGATCCTATACAGAATCTCCTTAGTTGTCCAGGATTGGGTTCTATTCTTATACCTTCTAATACTACAGCGAGCTTTGTCCATCGTTATCCTACACAGACGAACGACTTTTGTAGGGGTGCCAAAACTAGACATGGCTCTGTGCCGGGTGGGCCAAATACAAGTTTCTTTTTAAAAATGCAATAAAATGAACAGAATTATTTTTTTTCCATGTACATATTATGTATTAGTAAGAATAAACATTCCCATCCATACTACTTTATAAAATGCAACGTCCGTCTGTTCGTCCCTCCATAACTCGAGAGCCATTCGTCCGATTTTCATTATTTTCTAATTTATAGATGTGTGCCCAACTTAGGCCGTAGGGTGGGTCAGAATTGTTCAGGAGTAAAGGGTTCGCGGGGAGTAAGGGGGGTCTCACGAACTGTTAGCCGTATGAACTTAAAAGTTTCTATGGTAATAGATAAGTTAAAATTATTACATGCCTCATTCATAGTTTTCAAAAATTCGTCTTCTAAGGGTTGAAAAAAGGGGATGAAAACATTTCTATTTCGACCTTACTGTGCTCAACTTGTCATTCTACACATAAATCTATGCCGGTGCGGCGATGCGGGCATGACTATAGTTAATTATGGAATACAACGTCGTTCAAATGGCTGCCTCGGCTTCGCAGTAGCGCATTCTGTCACCAATTTTCCAAGACCTTTTTGATGGTTTCGGGCTGTAGCTCACGGATTGCTTGGATGATATTGGCCTTAAGTGCTTGAATCGTTTCCGGATTGTTGGCATAACATCCGTTCTTCACGGTTCCCCACAAAACAAATTCCAAAGGGGTCAAATCGCAGCTCCGAGACGGCCAATTGACATCGCCAAGACGGCTGATAACACGATTTGGGAATTTGGTGCGCAAAAGATCGATTGTGGCATGGGCTGTGTGGCATGGCGCATCATACAATACAATTTACAGACATTTAAAACCAATGTGCATCGGAATCTCCTATCTTCTCTATCCCAATTTCCTTAATGCCCGCGCTGTGTAAATCACATTGCACTATAAGAGTAGTCATAACCTCTTTAGCGCGTGTTAATTATAAAAAAAAACGTGCTGGTTTTCCCAGCCCCAGATGCGGCAATTTAGTTTGTTAACGTAGCCACCGAGATGAAAATGCGCTGATTTTTCGCCCAAAATCGTTGTCCAATTCAAGCTGCTCTAAGCCCCAAACTGCGAAGCTATAACGAAGCGGATGGTCTTGCGTCTTCAATTGCTGCTTCAATTGGACCTAGTAAACGAATAAATAAGAAAAATTGTTTTCCCAGAGATCGCTGTCTGATCCTGGTTATTGCCGGACACGCACATAGGCAGTCAGTGAGAGTTCCTTTTTCTTTTTCGGCTTTATGCCTAAGTTTGATCGACGATGGACGTTCCTCATGGTCCAAAACCGCACTGATAGTAGCAAGTTACGAGTATTTACGAAGGGTTACAGACGCTCACACAATGTGGCAGATACGATTTTGTGTGCAAAAGTAGAGTGACAGAGGTAGACTCTAGTGCCGCTGAAGAGATATCCTTGAATATTTTAATAGCTCCCTAAATGTCGGTCAAGTCCGACCATTCTGTTATAAAAAGTTTGGCGCAACAGATCGATTATGTAAGTCCCTCGGCCTAGCCTAGCTTACTTTTGTGACCAATGGAAGGGACCTATACAATTTTTTGCCAAATTCCAATGGCTGAATTGAGAAGCTTTCTCAAGATTAATATACTCTCTAAAGTTTGTCAGACGTTCGCGAAACGTGAACGCAGTGTAAGTGACGTTGAAATGCAAGTGAGCCCACGTGCTTCGAAATTGTGGAGGTTTTTGTGATCATTTGGCTGTCGAGTTCTCTCGTGTCTCGTCTTAATGGCTTGCAAAATCAAATTGCGGTTATAAAACTAAATTTATTGCCGAGCCCAACCTGCATTCGACTACCGAGCATTTATAATTCACTTTTAATGCGAACACTTTTTCCAAAACAACTTTCCGCAATTAATCGTCAATAAAAGAGCATTTCAATTATGCTGTCAGTCACCAGTCCATCACATCCGAAACTTCCAAAACGCCACCAAAATCAGCGCTGAGCACTGAGCAGGTGCTATCGATTGCTACAACACTATCGGCAATTTCAAAGCGATCGCACTCATTACAATGTACAGCTTGCACAATATACCAGCATTAAAAATTTTATAATGACGTGGAACGAATGCAGTCATGGAAATTACACTCTCATTGCTGATAATGGCGGCACTCCTCATGCCCCATAATTGTGGCACACTTGTCAGGTCATATACCATCCACAGTTCGAGTTATATAGGATTCCTGGCATCAATCAGAAGGAACAGTGGCGCACCTATTTTTTTTTTTTTTCATGTCCATCCACTCGCTCATGTGTGCCACAGTATTGAACTCAGCCAGAAAGTGTGTTGCATAACGAAACGTTGGCAGATCTCTGACAACACAAAAGATAAACCAGCCAAAACATTGCAAAATGTGTGAGTTGAATTTTCAAATTTCAAACTATTTTGCAAATTTCGTTGCTCATTTTAAATCCAGTTTTGTTTGGAGTTTTTCCTTTATTTACGATCGCTTGGGATTTGCAATCATCGAATTAGAGGGGGCCGACCGACGCTGACGACTGCGACTGTGTGGTGTTTGAAAGGCCGACGTGCACGCCTACTTATTTCTGGCATACTGTTTAGCCTGTCATTACTGCGATAAATTGATTATCATTGCGAGTGTCGAGCTTGGTAATTTTATTGATTTGACTACGAGCAATGGCAGTGCAATGGAGCCACATGATTAATGCAAATATTGTTCCAAATGATTGCTACTGATCGCCTTCTGTTTCCATTAAAATGTAAGCCGATAATAATTTGTGTCATTCATAAGGTGGAGCAAAATTCGAAAGGGGGACAGATAATGTGCAACAGCTCCCAAAATAGATTCCCGACTGATTCCAGAATTGTTTAATTTGAATGACGCAATTTTTGGGAAAATTCTAGTCGGTATTTTTGGAGTCCTCAGACACTAGCTGGTTTGATTAGTGCTTTAAAAATATGGAGTTATGTGGACTCAGCGATTAGTTCAGTGTGTGGTGTACTTAGCGAGTACCGAGAACCTTTTATATTTTCACCCCGGACTATAAACGTAACACCTTGAACAAATGTTCTGAACAAGTTTGTCGAAACAGTCTTTCGAATAACCCATCAAATTGTATGTCCTTTCCTTTCCTTTCGTGCTAAAAAACTAAAACTCACTCACTAAGAAGATACGAATAATGTTCTACATGGGTCAGCACTTAAAGCGTTTAACTGAACTGAACTGAAGTGGATTTTCGTCCAAACTTGACACTAGCATAAGCCCATATAAATCCATCGTTGACACTTTTGCCTTCGTAACACAAATCGACACTCAAATGAGATTATTTTACGTGGCAAGATATTTCATCTGTCATTCTAACCGGCCGGGGCATTAGTGAATGTGGAGCATAAAGAGGTCAGTATGCTTAGCATAGTTTGACACTTCACACTATGAACTTCAGTTCTTTAAACAAGAGCGGGCTTAAAGGAGCTCAGCTGCTCTTAAAACCATTTGAATCTAACAAATTTGTCTAGGTTAGACTTGCTTGGGGTTCAATTTTGAGGACTTTTTTCGGTAAATCTATATTGTCTAAGGTGGTGCAGGGAAATAAGTCCCCGGGAACTAAGTCCACTGAGGGACTTCGTTCCCACCTACTGGGAAATAAATCCACTTTCTTATGGGAACTTAGTACACATTCAACAGTTTAATACGTATGGGGTTATGGTTTAATACCCCCTGCTTGGGTTTACTGTCAGATTTCAAGTATGTGCGATATTTTGTTTATTGAAAGGGAAATAAAACCACTCAGAGCTTTCGGAATTTATTTCCCACCTTACATCTGGGTGCAGGGAACTAAGTCCACTGAGGGACTTCGTTCCCACCTAGTGGGAAATAAAACCACTTTCTTATGGGAACTTAGTACACATTCAACAGTTTAATACGTACGGGGGGTCATGGTGCCCCCCCCCCCCCCCCCCCCCCTGCAACCCCCCTGCTTAGGTTTACTGTCAGATTTCCAGTATGTGCGATATTTTATTTATTGAAAGGGAAATAAAATCACTCAGAGTTTTCGGAATTTATTTCCCACCTTACATGGGAACAAAGCCCACTTCACGAAAGTGGTTTTATTTCCCACTATGTGGGAACGAAGTCCCTCAGTGCACCGTCTGGTACCAATGGAAGCTTTGGAAGTTTAGCCAGCTCGTCAGTCTCGCTTCTCGCAGCTCCCTGGGTATAAGAGTGACCAGGTCCTAAAAGATTTTTCTCTTCCACGTTTAATGTTCGTTTAACATAATACCACAAGTACAAGTCTACAAATTCAACTGGCTCTTGTGAGACTTGCTGACTTTTAGCTTCGTCTTCGGAACCTACCTGATTGCAGCCTGTCTCTTAATTGAAATCACACTCTTAGCACCAGAGTCATATTATACCAAGAATACAAGTGGATATATAGTTTCCTATTATAGGCTCAAGGTATTAGCGTTAAGGCAGCTTCTTGACGGCTTGAAAGAAACTGTCGTGCTGTGACACATTGAAGGTTTTGATTAATGCCAAGGGCAAGGTCACTTGAAAAAAAAACACAGCCTGCACCTACTTCTTTGACGAAACGAAACTAGCCTTCCTGTACTGGTTCAAATCGAAGCAAAAACAGTTTTTTTTTAGTTTTGCGACCAGATTAATCTAGTTCTTAAACCCGACAGCTTGACTCTACACCTTTATTCATAACATTTAAAACGTTCGCGAGAGATGGCGCAGTGGGGGAGAATTTTGAAAAGCCACTGTAGGCTGTATTTTATTTTCGAGAATAGCCTTCATCCAGAGAACAATTATTTATGCTTTCTAGCAGTAGAAAATGCTGTCTAAAACAGATGCAAATGCCATTAAAACCTGGATTCTCAAGAGTGCGCTCTATATCGACGAATAAACCTACATACATAGTGGATTCTTTCCTGTCAATCTCGTCCACTATTCTAAACCAGTTTTTTAAGCGCATAGTCTCCCAGGATTTTACCACGGTGGTATAGGTATGTTGCTTTCCTATATTTGTTCAAACCGGAAGTGAGTTCTTAGACGCAGTTCTAACGTTTCTGTATAAGGCGGAAATAAAACACGGCGACTTTTGTTTAAAGTCGGGAAAATATATAAAAACCCGACTATTATTAATTCTTTATTCTGTACTAAAACGACTGTACTATTAACTATACGATATTTGCTATACGATTATTAGTCTCTACGTTACGTTATTCGGCCTGTACTTCTGTACTGTCAGATTGTGACTGAGACCGCCTGACGACCTCTTGTTTGGAGAAGAGAGTCGCCAGCTGGCTCATATGTCATATTTAAAGTAAAAGACTAATACACGAGTACAATAATAACCCATGTATGAGTGATTCGATACAGTTTCAGCTTATTTGCTGCCCAACAGTTGTCGTCCTTGTAGAAGTAACCCATGAGGGGGAAGAGGCTTTAGCTAGGATTTTCCGTATTTTTTAGCCGCATTTTATCTGGTGTCAATATTGGAGTAGTTTGCCCAGGTTGTTCTTTCAGCCTTACTTGTTTTCTTTTAAAAATCGCTTCTTAGTTTCTGGTCAATTTTGCTCTGTTGAAAAGTTTCCTAGAAAAATCTTTATTAATTTGAATCTTCGGAATTTTTAAAAGTGTTTGTTTAAATTACCCCTTAGCTCCAACTATTACAAGACGTGGAGACGTTATCTCCAAAATTGCTTACAGGCAAATTCTGAAAGCACGCGTCCCGGAATTTTCTTGAGGATATTTTTGATCGTTCCTAGTTATACCCTTATGAACGGTCCAGGCCACTGCTAATCTTAATTTGGTGGTTTGGTGGTCTTAATTTGGTCGAATTTAAAAATCAATCCACCTCATACTCCTTTCACTCAGCAAGAAAGACGTCATTGATAATCACTGTGACGCATCATATGATATTCGAATGAATCAGAAACCGCAAATTTTTTGTTTTCTTGTCTTTTTTCTTCTGTAAAATTTCAGAAAGCAAATAAAAATAACCAAGTCGTGGCCAAATTATGACGAATATTCTTATCTTGTGTAGCGCCTTGGAGTCCTGTCTATTTTTAGACATTATTAACAAATAGTTTTGGTTGAAGTAGAAGATATTCATCAGATATGCAATGTGGGGACTTATTTGTAAAAATGCGGTCAGGGTACCACATGGTAGACTAAATATCTTGCCGGAACTACTCAAATTTTTAGGATTCAGTGTAATACATATCCTACCCATTTAAACAATAGAGAAAACATTTCCCAATTGATAATATATCCCAAGATTCAACAGGCTCATTGCTAAAAAAAAGGGAATAACACGATTCGCGATCACTCCAAAAGTAAATGAAAAAAGAAATTATTTAAAATGATGATCATTATCAACGCTTTTTCTTACATGCTTGCATGAATGTATTTATTTAAAAATGCCTGACCTTGGCATTCATAAAGACCCACATATCTCAAAGTTTTTTTTTAGTTTTTTTTTCGCTTATATTTCCTCTACTTATGTATGTTGAAGTATATCTCACTTCACTCAAGTATCATGAAACTTAAAAACATAAGAGAAACATTTTCGTTTTTGTTTTTAGCAACAACAAAAAAAAATTGGGGAAAATATTGAATGTCAAGTGCTTTACTTGACAATCCAAAAATGAATTTATGATATCAGAGCTCTGCGTATGTGTCAGTCTGCGCTTGAATTTTGCCTTTTCTTTTTCAGATACATATATACATTGTATTTTCAAGTTCAATGAATTTTTATGAATGCGAAAAGTGCAGTCAACTAAACGAGTTTGAACAACGTAGCACTTCCTTTAATTGCCCAATTGTTTCTTTCCTTTTTTTTCTCTCTTTTTTTATTTTTGTTGCTTAGTGACGTTGTACTCTGATGTGCATTTTGTGAGAGACCTTGAATAATTTTTTCGACAGTTGTTACTGATTATTTTGTTTTGTTTTTTTGCCATGCGAATTCTTAATTTTTGACTGGACAAATGATTAATTGTTCCCATTTTTTTTCTTTTGTTTAAGGGAAGATTTTTATAAATGTACTGCATTTGATAAAAAATTTAAGACAAACAATAGTCTATTTTTATTTCAGTCTTTAACAACTTAAAACGACAAAAAAAAATGTACCTATTCATATATTTTTTGGAGAAACTTGAAGTAGCTGTTACATACTTCATACTAAATAACATTGTAATAGTCTATTTTGTAATGTAACAAAGTTTTTTCGTAGACACAAATATATTATCAATTTTTTATAACTACTATATATTTACTCGGATTTTGACAGTCAAATAACTTTTTTTCTTTTCTTTTTTTTTCAGGTGAGTGTGTGTTTTTGAATATTTATTTATGTAATAAATAAAAATTGGTTTGTATAAATACTTGATGCCCCAATTGTGTAATAAATAAAAAATTGACAAATATTTACAAAATCACAAATTGTTAATCATAAACTCTAAAAATAAATATATATTTTAGAAATAAGGATACGCATTGAAATTGCGTCAAATTTAATTAAAAATATAGTAGCAGAACAGTCTTTATTCAAGCCTTCTCGACAAGACTGTCAGAGACTTTCTTTCAAACTAATGGCGGTTGCTTAACCTTTCACTGTAAATACGACTAAAAATCCAAAATCTCCGTCTTGATCGTGTTGCGAGTCATACACTGAACCATATATACCTAGTTGATCAACTCATTCAATTGTTGAATAACCTCGTATACTTAGTTGATTTCGTTGAATACCAACGCGATCTAATCGAGCTACTAAAATTTGTTTCTGCAGTTCAACTGCGTTTACCGCGATGTTGATCAACTTGTTCAGTTGTTGAATATCCCCGCCACCTAATTGATCAAGTTGCGCGATTTGGCAAACAAATCGGTTGCTGGAGTTGTTCAACCACGTTTTTTGGGCGCAGCTGATCAATTTACTCATTTTATGAATTTCGTTGATCAACTACTAGTCAACTAGTTTCAACGAACGAGCTATGCACTTATTCAGCGATGTCTTGATTGTACAGAGTTGAAAAGTCTCGGTTGTCGTTCATTAGAGTCGTTTGCGCTGAATTCGAAATTGAAGGGCACGCAGTACACGCTCGACCTATGTCTTCCATAACAAAAGTATTAGAGGGTCTGTGCTAGACTTTTGGGTGAGTCTGAGTAGTCTCAGGTTAAACACCCGAAAAACACCATTTCTAGTCTAGGGCCTAGTGGTTCCCACCTCATGTGGCATCTCATAAGGGAATGGTAACTGGATGCATCGACGAACTCTATTTAAATTTTGAATCTTTGCAAAGAAAGAATTCGAGTGCTGATACTGAAGGCTTCAAAATTACTACAGTTTATGGAATCTCTTGCTCTCTCTCTCTCTACAAACTATTATTGCAATCGAAAGTATATACGACATCCATAAGATTTTGCAATCAGTCATGTAAGGAAAAAGGATATGTGAAGGTCTGACAAACATGTCCTGCCAAAGCTCCTAAATTCAGCTGGTCGAATTGGGCATAAAATAGTTGATCCCTCCCATTCGTCCCAAAAATAAAAACACAAATAAGTCTATGGTTTTCAAAATCTAGGAATCCTATGAAATTTTTGCGCCAACTATTTAGTTATTTATGCTCTATTAAGAAAATAAAAAGGACTCATTCCGGATTATACAAAATAAGTCTTTCGCAGATGTTAAGAGAACAACAAATATTAAAAAGGTTTTATTTGGAATTTAAGCCTTTTCTAAAATTAGGTAGTTAGTTCCTTTCAGGTGGTCTTCGATGAGGTAGACTTAGACGAAAATAGGTCCGTTGTACTGCCACACTGTCCACTCCTGGAATCGCTTAATTTTTTTAACGAAGCTGTAAATGTTTGCAATACTGACATTCTTAAGGTTGTTGAGATCGATTGAAATAAAAGCGATGACCTAGTGTAGCCTTGTAGGAGATGTCCTACAACCAGTGAGCATTCCTTTGCTATTTCTAACAACACCAGAAATTCATCATCTAACTCCCTGCTTAAACGATTAATGATCTGTATATTTGACCCTTTGTTGCAGTGTTGCGTCACTTCGTCTAATGTTTTGTCTCTATTAACATCGTAATGTCACTACGTGTCCAATTATATCTACTCCTCCTGGCCTCCCCATTGGAAGCACTCCATTACATAACTTTCCACGGATCTGGTCTTAGAACTGACTCTTGTGGCATTCCATCTTGTAAGTTTATATCTTTTTTGCCCTTCGTCCTCCTATATTCTTCAAAATAAGTTTGTATTAATGGCAGGGCAGTAGGTAGTTAGGCAGGGGACTCGCATTTTTTTTAGTCATCTCATAAAGTTGCTCCATTCGGTCATTGAAGGCGTTTTTGATGGCGAGGGAGTTTTTTCTTGTTTCCGCGATGAAATCGCGCCTTGTATCGTATGGGTGGTGCCTCCTGAATTCATATTGTCGGTTGGAAAACCTGTTGTCCTCTTCGGTATTCTGCTCAAGTCTGTCGTTTCATCTAACATACCGAATGGTCTGTATGACGACGGTTGCTCTGGGGGCTTGTCGTCTTTTGGTATTTGTACCAGTCTCTGATTCCCTTTCCATTTGAGTGGAAACTTGCCTTGAACCAGTACATATAGAGCTTCGCAAATGTCTCTGGTTAAGACTTCGGATTTCAACTGGTGCGACGGGTGGCTATGTCGGATAGATGGACACAGGATTTCATTGGGCAAACTATTTTATTAATCATGCACGATCATTTTGGAGCAGCTGTGCAAATTTTTAGCTTGCTCATAATGCACGAGTTATGTTGTAGGTTTTCTCGTAGAGCTTGAAAATAGCCGCTTTTGGTCTTTGTTATGTGTTTTCTAAGTTTCTTTCTTTTTTTGGGAATTTTTCCCGTGTCTATTCAAAATATTTCAACTCCAACTCTCTAACTTGCATGTACATTATTTACTGGTGGCTATAACTGGGGTCACTAAAACCATGCAGCAAATTTAGTTACTACCTAAAGAGATGCTTACTTACATAAAAAATGTATTCCCTCGCGTTATTTTCATTTTAAAATATCTGTCTAGTGCATAAAAGTATTTTTCTTCTCGAAATTTCTAAAAATGATTACTATAAAGTGTTATTTTTCAATTCTTCCCGAGAAAATAAATCAGAATTCCACCCGGAATGTCTACAAAATGTCGCCTTTTCATCCTTTCACCCTCTCACCATTTAAAGACATGCTATTCGCATGCATTCGAAGTCGAACTCAGTCCGCCATGAAGAACCCAAACAAATCAATGTCCCCTTCCGCCTTTCAGTTCTCGCAGGATTTACACGAAACACCTTATCTTCCCTCTCCATCCTTGGCCAGTGCAAAATAGTAGCGGCAGCTCTCCAGCTACCCAGCCAGTTTCATTCTTGTTGTTGTTTTTTTTTTTCTTCTCGTCACTGAGAATACTTTTTTTTTTTGTTGCTATTTTGCACTTGTATGTTCCAATCAGCTGATAGTTCATGGCAAACATGTGTGCAGACGTGGCTAAAGTTAAATCCAATACACATTGAAATGAAGCCATATTCCAATGGGACATAGTTGGTTATTTGGTTGTATTTTAAATGCAGTGGTATAAGTACAGCAGCCATGTTTTTTTTCTTTAGATGTGTGCTGTTCACCACAAGCAAACAAGACTTAGAGGTATACATTTTATGCGCAAAGTAGCAGAGAGAAAATGAGATCTTCATCGAAATCCAACATGAACATAAGAATAGAAGTGTTGCCAGATGATGGGCACAAAATGTAACACTTGCGTAAAAAGTGGTTGCGCACAATATGACGAATTTATTAAGCCCATTATCCATAAACGGCGAGTTCTGTAGGTATACAAAAAAAAAACGAATAACTTTTCAATACGCGTGGGGTTAGTTGTCAAAAATTGAGAGCTTAACTTATGTTTATCATATAAATATTATTATTTCTACGATGTTATATACATTAAAAATGTTTAAAAATTAAGTTAATATTTTAAATAATTTTTAACGTTACTAATTTTGATACATAATATTGATTGAGGTTTGAACGTTTTTTTTATACTTGTACCTAGCTAAAAGGGTATCCACAAAAAACCTAATATGTCCTCAAAAGTCATTGAATACCTTAATTTTATGAATTGATAACCTTTGTAAGGACAGTTCAGTAGCCTGAGATTAAAATGATGGCTGTAGGCTCGTTGAGCACGTTATTAAAGTAAAATTCAAAGATTTGTGTACTCGTACGCTGTTTGCTACTCAGGAGTTATGCATTTTTCAATGCCTGTATTTTTAACCCAGGGTTCATTGATTTCCTCAGATTTTTTGATTAGTTCTATACCTGATTGTGTAAAATAATTTTTTATCTGTAAATCGTTACATTTTCCTGCATCATAAAAAAATTCGTCAATTTTCAAATGTATGCCAATTTCTAAAAAATACTAATGGCGTAAAATTATAATCAGATAAATTACATCTTTTAGTACGTGACAAAGTCAGTATTAGTGTTTTTTTTTTAATTATAGACTACATAAAACTCACTTTATTGTTGTCACCTGGTAGTAAACTTAAAACCACGAAAAGTACATTTTATCTCTTAGTGCGGCTTTAATAATCTGCCATCTGTGAATTTGATAGCAAAATTAAAATATTTTGTTTAAGATTTTATTTTAGACAATTTTAACGCGAAATTGAACGAAAGGTTTTCCGAGGATGAAGATTAGTTATCTTTCAATATTTGAATATACATATTTGAAAAGAAAATTTGATATTTATTAAGTTCAATGAATCTTTTGTTTGTCTTTCCATTTTTATATTTTATTATGAACTATCTCTCAGTTTATGAAAATGTGTTGCAATAGGGTTCCTCAAACTGTGTTTATTTTCTCAAACTGTCAATTTGTGGGTCTGTTTGACGAACATTTGCGTCAGGTCCACTCTAATGTTAGTTAGTACTTGTATGTAGTTATAGGATGATAAAAAAGCTTCTAGAATATTAAAAAAAAAGTTAGGCACAGTTTTGGAGTTAGAGTGCTGTTACTTACTATCTACTAACCTCGCCTAATACTCGGCGGTATTGCAATTGGAAATGTCTTAAGGAAAATGATGAGTGCTCTTCTAAATAATTTCCAAAAAAATACATTTTGATCAGCAATTACCAAAGTTGGAAATTGTAAAATGTAAACTTATCAATATCTGGCAACATTGACAACATAGGCTGCCGCCGCCATGATTTTATCATCCAGCATAAATCCATGTACGAGTAGAAGAGTGTTGAGCTGAATTTGAATTTTGAATCAAATACCTACCAATACCGACTGACTGAGCCGTGGTAATTCAGCGAAAATTATTCTAATGTGCAAATGCGATGAAGAAACGTTTTGGTGTGCCCAATTTGTTTGTGGGAACATTTTTTTGTTTACATGGCAATGGCGTGTATACGATACGAATGCTGAAAGAGGAATATGTAATGCAAAACGGTGTTTTTTTTTTCTCATTTTGATTTCTATTGAATTCAGCTGACTGAGAGAGAGTGAGTACATACACAGCTGGATATGTGTATACAGTGTTGGTATGCAATGCACCAGATCTCATCTCCATTGCTGGGTGCAGCACAGCATCCATCATCAACGCGCACTGCTTTGCTGAAATCATGGCCAAAAGCCGGAGAGTCCAGCGAAGCAAATCGATGCTGTTCCATACCACTTACCTTACCACTGCTGCTAATGGCAGCCACTAGTACAATACATAGTCCACAATCTCACGAAAACCGAAGGCAGGAATCACAATCATTTTTATTCAGATATTCAGTTATGCTGAAGAGCTCTTCGACATCGCCTCAGCTTTTTTTCTGTTCGTGCTCAATATTGTCGACGTGCATTTCCTTTGCTTTCTATTTGTTCTTCGCTTTAGTTTGCTACATAAAAAATTCTACATATCTCCTCCTGTTTCAAGGATTAATCTAAGAGCAATAAATTTAAATATTTTCTGTAGTATTTTGTCCGTAATTAGTGTCACTGTGTCGTGCTGCATTGCAAAACAAAAGACGAATCGTCAACTGAAAAGATTTCGCACGGTATTTTATTTTTCAAAATTGTACATCAGTTTTATTGGTTTTTCAGAAGAGAGAAGATAGAAATCCATTTTCAGTTACTCTTTGATTTTGATTCACCACTGTGCGGTACGGTTCAATAGTGTGGTCGAGTGTGTTCGTTCGTATATTGTATTTGTATAGTCAAGTGACCCCCTACCCGGCGTTCACACGTACACAACAAAATAAATATATGCCTAGTGCTCTGTGGTGTGTGCCTGAATATTCTCTGCTGCTCTAAACACATTGAAACGAAAAACCGCGATTCTTTGAAATTCTCGTGTTCTACTGTACTTTCTAGCCCTATAGTGTGTATATACCAGCTTGTGTATACAAACTCAAAAACACACACAATCGCGCAAAGGAAGAGAGCACATTCACAGTCGCGCGCACTTGCATTCAAAAATATATGTATTCTACACACAATCGCAGTGTGTAATTATACGAAAATTATTGAAATTTTATGGTCTCGCGCAGACTTACCATTTTCATTTAATGTTTGCGCTGTGTTACAATTGTGGGTTTTATGTTTCTGTATTTCTTGTAGTGTATTAAACATAAATTAATTACATGTAATTAAAACTCTTTTTTTCTAACAAGTGAAATAAAAAGTGAGAAATTTAAAATTGTGCAATCTTTCTAGAGAAAAAAAAAAAATATCTTGTGCGCTTGTGAAAGAAAGATAAAAATCTGTCTACCTACCTTGACCAAAAATATTTAACAAGGTTTACCTTTTTTTATACAAAAAAAGAATAGATATATATCTATATGTAAATCCCAGTCGTCATACGTATACATATCACAAAAAAAAAAAAGTAAAAATTTCAAGTGATCAACCATTTTGAGTCGGTTTTCTGAATTAGATAGTGTTGCCGCGCCCCAGAATTAAATACAAATTAACAACTTCTTCGCTTAAGAAAAAGTATAGAACTGCATTTTAAACTACTGTTAGGGAAGCATAAAATGAAGACAGACGTCATGACCTTCCAATTGTATCCAACCACCTCCGGAAAACAAGACATTGTCCGAGAGGTTGTAATGAAGTACATCGATTACTTTTACCCGGAGTAAGTATCTAAATATTTTCTAGATTTTTATACTTGTCACAGTGAAGAGGTTTTGGTTTTTTTTTTATGCTAAATAATTATCCATTCTGTAGGTATAGATACTGAAGAGAAAAATAGAAAATATTTTTTTGCAGAAGAAGGAAAAATATTTGGTGTGTATGTGTAGTGTACCTCCATGTTTGCCATTTTATGATGCACTCAAGGAAATCGATATTTTAGCAATTTTTAATTAAAAGGTGTAAATGAGAATGCAATTGACAAGAGGTAACAGTTTTATGGAAATTACATTAATTTTCATTGGAGTTCTAACTTCTCTGTTTTTCGGGGAATCTCTAGGTGCCGGCGATGAACTATGTTCGAATCCGAATTCATGTAAATTTGGAATTATTCCAGTAATTGTACAATTTGTTTAGATTTAGATCAAATTATTAGTGGTAGTTTCAAGTTTGAAAAACACACCTGAGGAGAATAAGTTCGAAATTTAGCACACCGAAAATAGATACGAATTTAGATGTTTTCGAACATGTTTTATTAAATGTCGGTAGCAATTCAATCAATCAATTTCAAATAATTATCTTCTCCAACGCAAATATTGAATTGAAAAATACCCTTTTCTCCCTCATTAACTAAACTATCATTATTTAAACTATCTACATACACAAATTGAGAAAGGGCCTTTTTTAATCTTAATCTTTACGTGGGCTCGTAATGTGCTAGCTAAACTTACAAATCATTGGGTCTCAAATTCAACCCATTAAGCCATTCGAATTGTGCACAATTTTAGGTCTATTCTATTTTTCACAAAAAGAAGAACTCACACAAGTGAACGGTTGTGAGTTGCTGGACTTAGGGCCGTTTGTTCATCTTTGGTTAACTCTAATCAACTGGTTTTCCAGCTGATAACCATAGAATCCGTTTGTTGAGTCAAATTTTAACCAGAGAATCAATGGTTTGGCCCAATTTGGTCGCTTAACGGCATTTAACCAAGGATATTTTGAAATTTTGTTTGTTCAGGTTTTGACTGCTATCAAGAACAAAACAAATTTCTTTCAAAAACTGTATAAAATAAACGCAAAATAGTATGTTGTTTCGTATCTGCTATATCGACGCATTTTAGACTGGCAGATGTATACAAGCCCAACAGTGTGGACAAAAAATTAACCATAGATTAATTCTAACAAATGAATTTACAAATAAACTGGAAAACTGAAACGATTTGTCGCAAATCAATGGGTTGGTGACCAAAGTGAAAAATATGTGAATATGTCACGGCTTAAACGGCGAAAAAATTTCATACAAACGTTAGCCCGGATAATTATCGGGGTTTATGCCTTAGCCTCGATAAAACTGTCCTACCAAGCTGTCATTGCATTAAAAGTTATCGAAAGCTACTATAGAGTGTGTCATAAATGACATTTGATACCAGAAAATTAAAAGAAATAGCATTTGCCAGCAAAATTTACCAACAATTTTCGAAGTTTAATGTTCACATGCATTCTCCATGTTTCGAAAACGATGTATTCCCAAAATTTGTATTTGATTTTATTTGTATACTTATTCCCAGCATTTTTTTTTTTTTTGTTGGTTGTGAGTGACATATTTTCCAAATTTCAATTCTGAGTGCTGCCAAGCTTTTCTGAAGAAAGAGGTAAGCCCCGATAAGGGTTTTTTTTTGTAAGGCGACATAGGATAACAAAAAAAAACACGCCTTTAGTAAATTTGATATAGAAAATTTCACCATTGTGAGTTAATAAAATTTAAGGCGCCTACGTTTATTAATGTAGCCATAGGTACTAATTTTAGTCGCTCTTTGAATAATAACCCTAAACGTACTTTAACTCAGTTGATTTTTATTAAAAACCGAAAATAATCAAAAAAAATACCTTCTTTTCGTTGAACAAAAATCAAACAAAAAAAAATCAACTTTTGTATATCCAGCTACTTCTTTCGCATTTCATAAATTATCACATCAGGCTTAGTACGCTGCTCGAGGTCGATTTTAGCTTCCATATAGAACTTTCCCCAAAATTTATGCGAATCTCTTTAGCTGAGCGGTACGCAGCTCCACCTAAATTTTAAAACAAATTTTCATTTCAGACTGTACTTCATAAATTCTGTCAAAATTTAGCTCACCAATTAATTTGGCACATTTTCTCGAGCTCAATTCTGACAGATGGTGTTTTTTTTTTTTTTTTTGTGTTTTTGCGTTGCGGAAAAATAAATAAAGATGGAGGCTTTACAATGAATACATCATCAAGGACTCCTTTGAAAATGAAAAAAGAAAGCACAAGCACGAAAACAAATCATTTTTTCGTATCGATCAATTTTTGAAGGAAATTATTTTCAACGAACAGCTGTTTTCTGTGACAGTTATCCACATCGTACTCCATGTCAAAATTTAGCTTGGTTTTTAGCTAGTATTTGAAACGAAAAATCGGAGAGCAGCTAAAATTTAGTTTCGGTCACTCAAAACTACCTACTGTCAAAATGTTGAGAATCTCAGAAAGAGTTAAAATCTTCTAGAGCAGTTTTTCAATAAAATTCCTATTTCTGAGATAGGCCGCGTTCAATGTGGTTAGGCACCTAAATATTTAGGTGACAGTTTATCATTGAACGGAAAATTGCCTAGTTCCTAAGTTAAATGTCAAATGCTTCACATGTGTTAAGAATTGAACATTCACTTGCTGTTTTTACATCAACTGATCAACACATTGGCTACCTACTAAAGAAAAATATAAAATTATTGAAGTGTAAAATGAATGATTCTATGGATGGTTTTATGCAAGTACCAATATCTACTTAACCAATACCTATTTCATTTTTTTTAATTATTATCACACCTATGTACGTGTTGATTTTATTACCCGTAGTCAATTTGTTGTACGTTTCCTCGCTATAATAGATGTCCTACAGATCACCGTCAATAGTAACTTAAAATTTAATTTTTTATCATTTTTCCTAACAAAACCACATACAAGTCTCAGCAAAGTTCAACAATGGAGTGAAAATTTCTTCGATTTCAATCAGCTGTTTATGACATTTCTCAAATCGACTAAGAACATAGGCAGAAATTCTTGCCTAAATTTCCAGTCCCCACAGCTGACCGACCTCATACAGTCGGAGAAATGCCTTTCAAAAAAGATGACAGTCAATATTTAACATGCTAAATGAGTCAAAATAATATTTATCTGCGGTTTAGCTAGACACTCGCATCGTTCTATAATCATTTTGGATCATGTTAATAAACTTGGCGACGAATTATATTTCGGTATCAAGTGAAAAAAGAGAACTCTATTTATATATTATCTTTGTCTAACTGTAAACATTGTGTAGAAGTATACCTTGTTGATCGTTTATCTAAAAATCTTTCAAAACCAAACAACACAACCTGCATAATTAATTCGTCTTTAGTTGACGTAGGCAATAACGACGAATTGTACACACAATCGGAGTATCGATAGCCGGATGTTTTGATGCCACAACTCTTTCGATAAAAACATTTATTGTATTGTGCATATCTGGAAAGTGTTTATTTACACTAACTACAAAATCCCTTGTTTACAATTTCTTTTCGGATAAATAACAAAATCCTTTCGAATCAAGTGGTGAAACACAATTCTAGAGAAAACAACAAATTCGCACAAAGATCTCGGACGATGGGATATTTATATTTCTTCATTTTCACCCCCCAATAACTTTTGTCTTTATTTACATTACACACAGTGGCCTGGTGTTGAGAATTAATTTAGCTATTTTTGGATTTTCCTTTCGAAAATTTGTTCCAACAGAATTACTACATCGAGGACAATGCACACGAACGCTTCAGCTCAGATCATCATTATCCACACTCTGTTGGAGTTGAATCTATCAATCACTGCAGCTCACAAGAATACAAAGCCATTTAACAACAAGGGGTACACAACCTGCAGTGAGGTTAATTGTATTTCCTCCGAAGAAATTATTTTCTTCATGCAGATATTACTACTGTGTGTAGAGTATAGAAGAAAATGGCAACAGCTTTTACTCGTAAATATCCCTGGTCAATGGCGTTTTCCCTCAAAACCAAAAAAATGCATCTCATTCTAAAAATAAAGAAAATTATAATCACTCTCTGTGAATAGGTTAAATTTTTTTAAGGGTTTGTATTGTTCAGCCGACACAATATTTATAGTGACGCCAAATAAATTCATTGTCCTAAGAAAGATTCAAATGTCAATTATTCGATTTTAGCGGACACAGACACAGAGCCAAGAGTGAAAGTTCGATATAAATAATTCTACAATGCAATTCGTTTACATTGTTTCATCATCTGTATGGCAACCATTGAGCAACTTGCGATTTGCACATTGCATCTATCGTCTACTTGAGTTAGATTACTGATGAGATGACGTATGTGCATTTTTGAAAATAACCTAAACGTAGCCGGCACCAGATAGGTGTGGTCAACAAACTGCGTAGATATGTTCATCTGATTTTATTCTGCATCTCTGTGAACATTCCGACAACATTGCAATCCGTAAAAATAGAATTGAGTTGACAGCACCTCACAGAGACTGAATGCAGGACTTTTGCGGTGACTTAGAAAACTTTTCACCTTCATTTCGATACAGAATTGGAACATAGGAAATTTGTTGTTAGTTCCGTTTTAGTAGGTGTGTTGCAGAAAACGTCTGTCCTCTCTGTATATGTGTTTTCGGTTTTGTATGCACGCATGCAAAGGAATTTGTCCCGCACGAGTTTTAATTTTCGTAAACAATTTTTTTCTAGCGCATTGCGTGTTGAAAAATGTTCGTATTCAAGGTGGCTTTACTATAATATTTATAGCCTCGAAGTCGACAGTCTGATAAATCACACAAAGACACGAGGAGAGTACATAGTAACATTCTGGCATCAGTTATATAAAGCAACAATAGACCGACCGTTGACCAGCAAGCAGTCAGGAATAAACTTTTTTTTATATAAATTTAGCCACTATATACATACTATATGGGTACAACTCAGCTCTATCCTCCATGAAGCCCATCTATGGCTATCTTATACCAAGACTGTAGGGCAACTGAGACCATCTTCTTTAGTTGGGCGCTGTTGTTTTGCATTATCTAGTCTCCAATGTTTCTTATACCGATTCTTGTTGACATCCACAAGCCATATATACCTATAACACTTTTTCCTGACATTAATTTTTCTATGTATGGAGCAACATGTTCCGTCGGTCTCTCAAACTAATTCCTAAAGTAGCAATTTTTCCTAATCCCTATGGACCAGTTTTGACAACTATTCACTTCCATGAACAAAATCCGACAACTGGTTTCGCAAGCGCACATACTTAAGTGCGCAGAACAAAGTTTCGGTAAAATTTGGTTTAAATATGATGTGCGCTAAAGTTTTAATTAGCGCACGTTTATTAGTTTGCTAATTTGTGCGCAATACAATACATAATGCATTTGCTTCGGTTTCAGTTCCTCAAAACTACGCACTTATGAATGCTGCCGAGGATTGCATAAAAGCCAATAAGTTATTTATCGCGCACATGATGATTTAGCAAAACAAACCATCGCACCTAAAATATTAGAATAAAAAGCTGGATTTGATTTGCTGCCCATGAGCTGTGTCATATTTTGGTGGTCTACTTTTAGGGCACATTGTTTTTATTCGTTATTTGGGGCTTTTTCATTGTAACAGCCTTATTCATAACACTTAATTAAATCTGAATTAGGGTTAATGTTGGTTTAATTGCAGAAAACGTTATTCATAAACTTTTTTCGAAGTTAATTTCCATTTAATCAAGTGTCAAAAAATTAAATGCCGACATCGGCATTCAGGAACAAATTAAATCTGAATTAAATTTTTCATTGACTCAAATCATGGCATATAACAATTATTATGCTATTATTTCATTACCAAATATCGTATTTGTAATTGATTTGTGCATTAGCACAACAAAAATTAGTGTTTTCCGAATTTATATTACAAATTTCCGTCAAAAAAAATCGCATGCCAACTGCATAATACAATTTGCTTAAATCGTCATGGCGTTCTTATCTCATACACACAACATTCCAGAGAAAAATGTCAGAATTTATCAAATATTTCTACCAATTGCATACTTTTATATGAAATGCTGGTATACTTTTAGGCTTATTGCCTTAATTCATTGATTAGCTGGTAGGTATACGAGTAAAAATTCTTTATGAATAAGCATTTTTTAAGTCTTAATTAAAATGACATTTTCGCATTTGACGTGAATTAGCTGAGACACTGATAATTAACAGATTAAATGAATCTAATGAATAAGGCTGCAAAAGTGTAAATTTAAAATTTCTTATTTTCCATTTGCAATTTTTTTACAATTACAAAATGGATACCTAACAAATTCCTATTTGGGAATAGTGGTTACAGTAAAAAATGCCCAATAAGGAATTTGGTCTTATTTGTGTAGTTAATGTTTCTTATTGAGTATTGTGGCTAATATGCGTGCCAAAAACATCGCAATTGGGAATTGCGTTTAATTTGCGTTGACAAGAAGTTTCTATTTAGGAATATGTTCTTATTTGCATGCTTACAGCCTTATTCATAACACTTAATTAAATCTGAATTAGGGTTAATGTTGGTTTAATTGCAGAAAACGTTATTCATAAACTTTTTTCGAAGTTAATTTCCATTTAATCAAGTGTCAAAAAATTAAACGCCGGCATCGGCATTCAGGAACAAATTAACTCTGAATTAAATTTTTCATTGACTCAAATCATGGCATATAATAATTATTATGCTATTATTTCATTACCAAATATCGTATTTGTAATTGATTTGTGCATTAGCACAACAAAAATTACTGTTTTCCGAATTTAAATTACAAATTTCCGTCAAAAAAAATCTCATGCCAACTGCATAATACAATTTTCTTAAATCGTCATGGCGTCCTTATCTCATGCACACAACATTCCAGAGAAAAATGTCAGAATTTATCAAATATTTCTACCAATTGCATACTTTTATATGAAATGCTGGTATACTTTTAGGCTTATTGCCTTAATTCATTGATTAGCTGGTATACGAGCAAAAATTCTTTATGAATAAGCATTTTTTAAGTCTTAATTAAAATGACATTTTCGCATTTGACGTGAATTAGCTGAGACACTGATAAACAAATTAAATGAATCTAATGAATAAGGCTGTAAATATTTAACTTGCGCACACTTTTCATGGTTATTTGATGTGCGCATTAAACGCTTTAAATCAACTATTGTTGGCATAATATTCTTTGCTTAGGC
Source organism: Cheilosia scutellata (assembly GCA_955612985.1). NCBI lineage: Eukaryota > Metazoa > Arthropoda > Insecta > Diptera > Syrphidae > Cheilosia > Cheilosia scutellata. The sequence continues at coordinate 111,232,025 of OY015311.1, forward strand.
AAAGGCTACCGAGACAAAAGGAATGGCTGTGATGGCACTCTCTACAATGTGCGCTACTGGTTTTGTAAACAGTTTCCGCATATTTTATTTCATAAGTTTAAAAAATAAAACTATTTTTCTTAACATTTTTTTAACGCACACTGTTTAGTGTGCGGTTTGTTTTCGCACGTGTTTTGGAGTATTTGAATATTCAGGAAATCTATTAATCTTATTTCTACAAATTTGTAGGCAGAATTTTCAAGGTATTGAAAAGTGAGCACAGAAGCTTATCAATTTTAAAGCCTTGGATTTTAATTCGGTTTTATCGCACACTGTTGAATTACACATCAGTATTTTTTTTTAGTGGGGCAAGTAACGCAGTGGTTAGTGTGCTGGACTACTGTGCGAGGGATCCCAAGTTCGATCCCCGGAAAAACACAAATTACATCTTAATGTTTTTTCTACTGCGCCACCTCTCGCGAACGTCTGACAAATATCCGAGAGTATGACTGTCCTGAAAAAGCTTCTCAATTCAACCGTTGGGACTCGACATAAAATTGTAGGTCCCTTCCATTCGTCCCAAAAATAGAAACTCACACAAACGAATGGTTGCGAGAAGCTAGGCCTAGGGTGTCACCCGCCTGTTGCGCCACCTATTTATTTATTTATTTTATGAGAAGGATTTTATTTCACGTATTTCTAAATGTAGGTATGGAAAAATTTTCGGATTCATACGAATCGTGTGAGAAAGGTTTTTTAATTAGGGGCCTGTATCACACTTTCCGCAAACGTGTGGGTTGTCATACTTTTACCTCATCCAGCACTTCGCACATGAACAACATTTAAGTGGGAGTTTTGATACCCTAAGCCCATCATTTTAGTAAGGGACACACATCAAACCAGTGTATTAACGTTATGCACACTGACAAGCTATGAGTGGAGAGATTTGGTACTCTAGGGCTAGGCCCTACAAAATTTTTAAAATATGAAAACCACTGTAGTGCCATTAGTTGTTCATTATGTATCAACTCATTGACATTGGCTTCCGATAAATGCAAATTAGCCCATTCGTGGAAGGTAGCTCTACAAAGTGCCTACTTCAATCATACATATACTTGGTCTGCTGTAGGCGCCATTGTAGCTGCCATCTATAGGCAATTCTTCCGCCTGAGTCTAATTTAAATACGAGTGCAGTAATAGAAACACTTATACCCGACCTCTTGTAAGTTTCCACCACCGTCTTTCCAAGGGGAATCACCTCAATCGAGATTCTAAGCACCTGCGTCGCCTACCCACATTCAACATAGTGGGAGCTGTAGATATCAGGAAGTGTATCTCTATAAGAACACTTGTAACTCTATGTACATCGCATCTTAACCTTTTTGAGTACGTGTTACTAACAGCTTAGCATTTATGCATTTATTATCATCTCGAGCGCCTGTGGCAATAATGAGAATCATTTGAAACTAGAAATCGTATTATTCTTGAATTTGTATTCACAATAAAAACTCGTAAATAGTACAGGTATCTGCAATCTGCATACAAAATCATAGACACTGTAGAGTCACGGTTAACAGGTTTTGTTAATTACAATTTTAGATCGTGCTAGCTACTAGGTAGGTACATTACAAGTTTTGTTTTCGTTTCGTCATTTTCTCTTCTTTGAAATGTGGATTTGGGAACTTTGTTATTTGCCAAATTGAAATAACAAAAGAGAGAAAAACCAACAAAACACGTTTTAGTTGACCCGATTTTTACTATGGAAAATGTGTGCCAAAGTTCCGCGCCTATTTTGTGGCATTAACAAATTTCCTTTTACAATCATTTTGTTTTGTTTTTTTTTTTTTTTCCTGCCAACGGCTAAGATATCCGTTTCAGTTTTCCGGTCCAACATTGCGAAATATTTCTCTAAAATATTCCCATAGATAGTTTGGTTTGTGGAGTGAGTGAGGCACATGCAACCTGATAGCGATGGGTAAGGTGAGACTCATTCATTGTGTCCTATATTTTTATTCAATCAAGCCGGATAAGGGGACTTTTTGGTTGCACTGCACTTGCTCTCCTTGCGGAGAGGTTTAGGAATGTTGAAAGTAATTTTTCTTTTTTGTTTGGGTTACATTTACCACACAAGGGAAACAAAAAAAAAACCTATATTATGGATGATAATAATCCATAGACAGTAGTGGCGCTGTCCACCATTTATGTACCCACTCTGTGCGTATTGTGTGTCAATGATTTTCAGTTGAGTAAATATTGCATTAGACCTTTTTTTTTTTTGTGTTTTGTTTTGGTGGGAAATACCGGTAGATCATGATATAGTTACCCGGCAAACGAGAGAAAACCGCTTTCGACATCTATACGTCGTCGCTCGTTGCGGTTCAAGGCGTGCTCAGCTCATATGCCTATATGTGTATGGATGTGTTTTCGTGTATATTTTTCACTGAAATATGCATATCAATAAAACCTACAGTTTGTTTGCGGGATAACGAACTAGTTTTGTAAATAGAAAACATAAGTAATTGGGTCAGGGACTTTGAAGACGATATAGGGCTTTGCTTAAATTCCATGGATGTGAATGTGATGGATTATGGAACTGTGGCTAATATTTTTTTTATAAATTCATTGAAAACATACAGAAAATTAGGAATTGCCACAAAATAAAACATGAACCGAATGGAAAGTGCATTCAACTATATTTGGCTACTTTTTTTCAAAATGTTTGCCGGAAGTATTGGTCAGTAAAGTCAGAAACTCATAACTATCGTAGGGTCAGACCGGAAAATACTAGCCTCACTGTTTCACACACTAATAAACCCAATCCCCTTACCTAGGTACGAATGAAGAGATAAAAGTGCATTTCTTTGTGGGTTCAGTGTTATTTGAAAAATGTTCCTTTATAAACCTGCATAAATCAGGACACTTGAATTTTCAAAAGTAGACCATTTGAAACTAACCGTATTTTATGTACATGCTGACGTATTCCATATTTTAATGTTGTTATTTTCTTCCAAAAATTTAATTGACTTCTTTAAACTTAGAATAGAAAACGTTGCTAAAAATACTAGCTCCATTTGTGACAATCGATACGCTGTTCCTCAAAGTTGCTACAACTTATTATTACTTAGATCTATGGAATACAAATGAAATGGCAACACATAACAGCTTAAAACTGAAATAATTAAAACACTGTTTTTATCATAAAAACGCCCATAAAATATGGGCGTGGTATGAAAAAACGTTGAGTAGACCTTGGTATACACACATATTTTAATACATTTTTGTTCACGCCTGTCAGTAGTAGGATTTTACAAATGTTTAGCTTAATTTAACCAAGGAATATATGCTCCTAGATATATGCAGCACTTATTGCACTTTTTGAACTAAAATTGTTGTGCATGCGTGTAGTCGCCGGATTTCATAATTGGATGACATTTTCGTTGATTTCATATTCGCGTTGGCGTTTGTCGTAAACGACTCGTATTTCACTTCGTTTTTTTTGTCGGTATTTTTAACTTTTTGTGACAAATGAGTTGAAATTATGGTGAACACATACCTAGAAAGGGAAATATTATTGTTAACAAATAAAGTTAAAAAAATCTGAACATCGCTGTACAACGACACCAAACATGATTTGTATTTGAAATGAGAAAACCTTTGGAATAATTAGGTGTAAATCGTTGGTTAAGTAAAAGTCCACATTTCTACAACTACATTCTAGTTGTCAGTCCGTTATCTATCATCTTAGAAAGTACATGCATACTTGGGTTATGACTTGGTAATCATAATCAATATGAAAGTTATGCCAAATACAGTCATCTGACAAGATTTTTCTTTTATTTTGGTCCCCTAATGCATACATATCGGTAATTACTCATTACTTCCAACAAAACCGAAAGATTGTGCAAATCTACGCGTGATTATCATTCATTTGATGTATATACAGTGGGGGGGCACAAGTATTTTGACAAAACTAAAGATAATTCTGCTCATAATTTCAAACTTACTTCATGTAAATTTTGGCACCAATGGAAAGGTCATTTAAATTCCGTTTGAATGATACAAAACTTTCCTTAATCCATTAAGTACCCATTTAAAAATGTTAGAATTTAGAATTTTTGTCAATGTCTACTTTTTTGACTTTTATCCTCGGTCCAAAAAAAAAAAATGTTTTGATGCAAAAAGTTTCTTCAAACAGTGACTGCAAATATTTTTCGCTAATATTTTTTATGATTTTTTAAAAATTGCTAAAAGTGGCTAACACTTTTTCCTCCTTTTCATACAAAATGTTTCTGAGATCATCCAATTCAAAAAATCATAAAAAATATTAGCGAAGAGATTTTTGAAAATTTTTTTGCAGTCACTATTAGAATTATTTGAAGAAACTTTTTGCATCAAAACATTTTTTTTTTTGGACCGAGGATAAAAGTCAAAAAAGTAGACTTTTATAAAAGTTCTAAATTTTCAATGGGTACTTAATGGGCTAAGGAAAGTTGTGTATCAAGTATCATTCCAACGGAATTTTAATTACCTTTCCATTGATGCCAAAATTTACATGAAGTAAGTTCAAATTATGAGCAGAATTAACTTTAGTTTTGTCAAAATACTTATGCCGGCCACTGTATCATGCAGATCCGATGTGTATTTATGGAGCAAAATTAACGACAAATTTATGCCAAGTTTATTAATATTTAGATTTCTAATTTGACTTTTAATGGGCAGGTTATGAGGGTACGATTTTTCAAAAGAATATATCACAAGTGTGAGCTATCATGAATTTAGTTTTAGTTCACTCGCAGTGCGATGTAGCGTAACTTTCAACATCTCGCAGTAAAATTATTAATTAAATTAAAAAAAAAAAAACAATAGAAATTACTATGCATAAACAAAATTATTTTCTTTTACAATGTTTCATCTGCAGTCATTGACTCTTCCTCTGTTAGATAATAGATATGTCAACCCCGCTACTTTTACTAGTGGCAACATTTTTGTTTTTCTATAACAAATCTTGTAAAACAATTACTTCAGCAGATTCTGCTGCATATACCAATAACTTATATATTACACATTTTACACTAGTTCTTAAATATTCCGACTTTCAGCTAAGGGTCGGTCTCAGATATAATATCAAAGAGTGCTAGGCAGTGGGAAGCCTGCGTCTGCAATTGCCTTCAAATCTAGGCGGGGAAGGGATCTCTTATCTCCCTTTTTACAACAAAATGCCAGTTTTGTCTTGTCAGACAAATGTAAAAATAAATGATAAAAAATGTGCACGACTGGGTCGTACATAACTTTCTTTTTTTATATTAGTTGCGTTTTTATGAAACCTCCCCAGCCAGTGGTTGCCAGTAGTTGCCAATAGTTGACAGTTGGGGCACATTTCACATGCTAATTAGAACAACAACCTGCTGGCAACTGCTGGCAACAACTCTTGATTTCCTCCCCAGTTGGAGAGCGGCTGGCTGGCAGCTGGCTGGCAGCTGGCTAAATTCAATTCACAACCAGTAAGACAATTATCTTCGACTATGCCGAAGCTCAAATACCCGGTACTATATTATTGTAAAATAAAAAAAAAATTTTTGTATTAAAAAATTATATATTTGTATGGGAGGTGTGGGTACTTTTTATTCGACCAAGCTCATTTTTTGTCAAAAATTTTTAAATATTATTAAAACAATATGTGCAAAGTTTAAACTTGCTATCTTTTCTGTAGCTATTTAAATTTAATTTTTAACATAAAAAGCTATATAAATCTGATATTTTTGTATGGGAGGTAGTAGTAGTTTTCATCCGATCTTGCTCATCTTCGAACTTAGCCTCAGTTTGGTGGATAAAAGCTTACATACCAAAATTCAAGTCGATAGCTCTTAAATTACGGCCGTAATCGTGCGGACAGACAGACAGACGGACAGACAGACGGACAGACAGACGGACATCGTTAGATCGACTAAGAAAGTGATGCTGATCAATAATATATATAGTTTGTCATACCTACAACGCCTCCTTATGGGCGTTACATATGGAATGACAAAGTGAATATACCCTCACCACAGTGTGGTACCGGGTATAATGAACAAACAGGTGGCGCTGAAAGCAACAAGTGGCTTAGAATTTCCGTACAATTTGCTTAAATCATACGGCGTTCTTATCTCATGCACACAACATTCCAGAGAAAAATGTTAGAATTTATCAAATATTTCTACCAAATGCATAATTTTATACTAAAACTCGGCTGCTCAGAAGATTCCTCAAAAAGTAACTATTCGAATATGGAATGAATGTAATAGGCAATAACCTTCCTTCGTAAACGTTTAGTCCATCTCATCACAATTCATCAACTTCCTTATCGGACATGACAATGTAAAACACGAATGGACTAGGCAGCATACATAAATTATAGAAACCAGCTTAAAATACGTATGTATACCTATACAACTTTTGCAGAGAATTTATGCCCATCTACCAACTAATTTAAATGCAAATCAATCGGAAATAAACGACAGGCCACACAAATCAAAACAAACCAACAAAAATCTAACTACAATAAAAAAAACATTTAAGTTCATTACCTATATAGCGTTCTCAATGTTGAAATATCCGCAGCGTTGTGCGAAATTAAATATTAATGTCACGATTTGTTGTGCCAAAACAAAAAGTCAGCAATAAATTATCGCGCACGAACTACACATTTTAATAAACAATTTAACGGAATCGTGGAAAACCATTTTTTGTTGTTATTGCATTCCTTCAAACAGGTGATAATTTACGAAATTTGCTCGAGTAAAAAATGTTGTTTGTTGATACAAAAAATACACAAAAATTATAATATTGGTAAAATTATTGTAATTTTTAGTAGATACATATTTGCACAGTAAGCCGCCACAAATATCGAAAACAACAAAATAACGTCTGACCTATTTACATGTTTGGACAACCTGCATTCTTATTCGAAATCAGATGCACTTGTTGTTTATTCCTATGACGTTTTATCGTATTTGTTTGTCCTGTGTGCTAGTGCTGCAATTTTCTAAGAATATTCCTCTTACAGCATTTTTTCCTCGAATTAAATTACATTACAATGCTGCCATTTGAAACGAAAATAATGTAACGTAAACAAAGTTCTCCGAATGCTTTGCGATTGAATTCGAATGAATTGAATTCCATTTAAATGGTGTCAGTTGCTGAACTTGCTGTTTTGGCTGGTGGGTCAAATTTTAGAGGTTGTATTTGACTTTTTAAAAATACATTGGAAAGTACATGACTGCGCTTCATGGGTATCATCACGAAGTGGCATGATTGTAAATTACTAGGTGAAAATCCAGTCATTGTCTTTAAATGCACTTAAGAATAACTGTGAGAATAATAACTAAGACTATAGTTCCTCTTATAACGTTGGTCTAACTCATCTAATGTTAGCGGCAAATACATTCGAAATATGGCTACCTACCATTATTATACTATCACTTAATTTTGTAAAAATGTCTAAATCCTTTTTAACGTCAAAGGTCTCGGTGAGATTGTTTCCGACATTAATGAAGCAGCGAGCATTCTCCATCTTTATTTTGCACATTCTGACAAGTTTGGTAGGGATGCCAAAACTAGACATATCTCTATATATTTCGCAAACAAATTAAAATTGCAATTGCGATACGTACCTATTTTATAAAAAAACTTTTGATTTGTCCATAGGAAAAAAGGAATTTTCGACTCGATTTATGGGGTTTTTCTTTTAAAATTTTCCGCCAGCACTTTATAATCAATTTTAATAAAAAAATTTATTAAATACTCAAACCAGTGCGTTACTTATAATCGGCGTTAAAGTTTTAGTAAACATAGATCCAGATGTCATCTCTCACAAGTTGTTGATTGTAACCTAAAATGGACATTAATTGTTAAAATGTAGTTACAATTTAATTACATTAAAAACTTGGGACGTCTTTGTTATAAAATTGTAAGCCCAAAATATATTCCAATTTTCTATCAGATCTATCTATGTTTTAAATTTCAGATCCCTAGAAGTAGGTAATTAGGCTTCGAATTATTTTTTTATCTAACAGAGGATGTAATTGGCATGGCACTTTCCAAATCATTCAAAATCGTATATCTCGAAAATCACCGAAGCGATAGAGCTCAAACTTTCAGGAAATGTTTTGTTATTGGTGTTTCTGTAAATTTTGGTCACAACCGGACAGAGGGGCGTGGGACCTCCCATTAAAATAAAATATTCCAAATCGTATATCTCAACCGATTAAGCTCAATCTTTCAGACAATCTTCGGTATTGTAAAAACATAGTAAACGCTTTTTCTCGACACTTCTAAAAGTATGAAGTGAAAAGTACCCATACATCAAACATTTTAAAGTGTTCCTATAGATGGCGTTAAACACATAAATTTTCCAATTTACACTATATCTTGACATTTATTTAGCCTTAAAATTTGGTAAATAAAAGTTCATTGCCTGCTAAGAGCATTTAATAAAATGTGGGCATGTTCGGACAAAGGCACTTGTCATTTCCCATACAAAAAAAAATTTACTCAACGTTTTGTCGAGCTCATTTTTGTTTCAATTTCATCTTTTAAGATTGTTTCGGCTTATTTCAAGAACAATCGGTGTCATATTAAGATTTAGCACGTAAGAATGAAAAAATCTAAAATCAAGCTTGAGCATACTAGAACTTAGCTTGCGATTTTTCTCTTAGTGTACCGTTTTCGAGAAAAACCCAATTTTCAAAAGTGCCTTTGCTGGACTTTTTAGCGAAAAACTGGGTATGCAGTCATGTTAAACATGCTTACATTAACTCAACTATCAATTTTGGTTCAAATCGTTAGAGCCGTTCTCGAAAAAAATTAAATTGTTTAATATTTCGTAAAATTTTGATATGGGAAGTACCGTCAATATTAGGGCTAAAATTTGGTGTATCTTCGCTACAGAAAATCGACAGATCTATACCAAAATTCCAGTTTCGTTATCCTACTTAATTTTTTTTGTACAGACATGGCCTCTAAAATACAGATATAAGAAGTAACATCGATATCTTAGGATTTTTAAGACCCACTCATATCCAGTTAACCGTGTGAGAATTGTGTTTCAAAAAATAAAACAAAATTGCTGAACTCTTTTTATCAATTAAAAATCTCTTCTGCCAATATTTTACGAACTCAATTTACACTAAATTTTAAATAATTATTACTTTATGCTTTGATGTCGAAACTCACATTATATACCACCTCCACCAGGTTATATCATTATTTTATAGTTCAATCATTATAACACAAAAAAATAAGAAATATAAAAATAAAATTTTAATCGAAAAATACATAAAACGTTTTCCGATTTTTACGAGCTTCTGCACCTTTATTTGATAATTTTAAAAAAGTTGTTTCTTTTGCAATAGGTGCGTTTGTGCGACCATGCGAATGAATCTGGCTGAACTCATAGCAATTATATTACTCGCCTTCAGCGAGTCTCTCGTGCGTCGTCGTAATGATCTTATGTAAAATATAAAAAAAAAGAATATACTCGTAGTAATAAAATACGCTGAACGACTGAATGCCGAAGCGGGCTACATAAAACTACAGCTAATAACAGCCTTTAGGCATACTAAAATCAAATTTTAATTTCTGCATAATTTTAAAGCAACTCTACGACCTAGAGAAGAGATGTAAACAATTTCGCAACGCAACAGAAATTTTTTTTTTTTTTTTTTTTTTTTTTCAATTAAATCTTAAATTTTTTTTTAATAGCTTGTCAGCAAAAAAAATTAAAATGCCTTGTTCCATACGAAGTTAAACGTCATTAATTTTGACTAACAAAACAAATGGAAGTCGTTTCGTTTCAATATTAAAGGAATGATATATAATAAGTACAAGCATCGTAATCAAAAAAACATAATTTTAAAGTGTATCACAGAAATTTGTCATGAATCAATTTAATTGTTTGGACCGCTTTAAAGTTTTCATCACAAGAGTAAACATTTAATTACTCACCTGTGTTCAGTACCAAAAGACATAATGTCATAATTTTTATAATTCATAAGCATAATGCTGTGAACAGCTATCCAACTTTTAGCTTTATGTATGCAAAACTGATCTACCGGCGCGCGCGGAGGAGGCACATTTGAACGGTAACGAAAATTGCTAGTAAGGCATGCAACATTGACACACTTTCTGAGTGATGAATTTGTTTCGACGGTAATTTTGCGGAGCAGTCTGCGTGGGACTTTGAGTAGCGTGTTTTTGGCAGCACCTCCATATTGATGGATTTGTTTGGACAATTAGTTTATTGCTTTAGGCATTAGCTATCTTAATTACAATTTTTTTAAGTTATCTTGTTGTTTATTGTAGTGATCAATTTTCAAAACGAACACCAACCGTTTGATGAAGTAAATTGAAACGTAGAGTATTAACGCCTTCTGTACAAATTCCAAGTGAATGAAAATACTGACAGTCTCACACTAGTCGATGTAGAGACGAAATCGAAAGACAACACTTTTGACCTTCTCTATCATCAAAAGTGGAACCCATATCGACCTGCTGATCAATTTATTTTCTGTGGGAATCAATTATATTGTCGCACAAATGAATTTTTCCTAAGTGCATAAAACAAGTGCTACTTATTGAGCGTGACCACTCAGGCGCCAGATTTTGAAGTTTTTAAACAATTTTGTTATTTTTTTTTTTAAGTTATAGTTCTTTTGCGCGTTGAGGGTAAAATTCGAATTGTTGCGGAAGTAAAATCCATGTTTGGGACGGAAATCAATTTATTGTTATGGTAAAATACGTACAACACTACATAATCACCCCTATCGCAAATAATATTTGCGCCGGAATGTTTCCCATTCAGCAATTCGATTTATATTGCTGACAAGGGAAACATTTCCATCGGAATTTATTCGCGATACCCCTAAATATATAGCGATAATGGGAAAAATAAGTTAAAAACAAACTAATGTTTTTTTTTCTCTCTTTCTTTGCAGTGCATCTGGAACAAGTGCAGTTGCCATCGACAACAAAATCGAACAAGCTATGGTAAGTAAAGATTACAATATATGTAAGAACATTTTTCTTATTCAACATTAAGTTTGTGTTTTTAATAAATACGGACGCGTGCAGGTATTGTGAGGACCTGTCCTACATGTCGCAGAGGATATTGCCCATCATCTTTGTGAATATCAATAATATTGCTCGGAACTAGCGTTGCCATCCGTCCGTGCTTTCCCGATCATGTACCCTTTTTCGCCTATGCAGAGAACGTCCGGGATAGTTTTTCTAGATTGTTCGAGTTTTTCATTTTTTCATTTCCAAAAGGAAATTCGAAATTAACAAAGCTTGAAAGCGTCAATTTTATTCCCAATTTTTGGTATCTAGTGATTTTGAGTCATAACTTGCTACTTCTGAATTATTGTGCAAAATGTTATTGTAATACCAACTTTGGTAATCGACAAAAGAAAGGTTCGAAAACACTGAATGAAAAAATGGCTAGTGTTGTATGTCACAGTACCCAATAAATATAATGCGATCTTACCTATTGAAGTCTATGTAACCACTTTAAATATATAAAATATTTTGCTGAATTTGCTCTACAATGAATATAGAATACCAAGCACTTTTATACCATTTAAAAGGGAGATTCTTTTCTCTTCACCTGGCAGTGGAACTACTTTTGCTTATGTATGAAACCCTAAAATAATATTTCGAGGACGTCAAAAATCCACTGAAAATATACTTTTTTTTTTTTTGTTTGGGTTGTTTAATGCGGCAAGGTTTTTTTCAATGAGAAATAAATACGTGTTTTTAATAAATACGGACGCGTGCAGGTATTGTGAGGACCTGTCCTACATGTCGCAGAGGATATTGCCCATCATCTTTGTGAATATCAATAATATTGCTCGGAACTAGCGTTGCCATCCGTCCGTGCTTTCCCGATCATGTACCCTTTTTCGCCTATGCAGAGAACGTCCGGGATAGTTTCTAGATTGTTCGAGTTTTTCATTTTTTCATTTCCAAAAGGAAATTCGAAATTAACAAAGCTTGAAAGCGTCAATTTTATTCCCAATTTTTGGTATCTAGTGATTTTGAGTCATAACTTGCTACTTCTGAATTATTGTGCAAAATGTTATTGTAATACCAACTTTGGTAATCGACAAAAGAAAGGTTCGAAAACACTGAATGAAAAAATGGCTAGTGTTGTATGTCACAGTACCCAATAAATATAATGCGATCTTACCTATTGAAGTCTATGTAACCACTTTAAATATATAAAATATTTTGCTGAATTTGCTCTACAATGAATATAGAATACCAAGCACTTTTATACCATTTAAAAGGGAGATTCTTTTCTCTTCACCTGGCAGTGGAACTACTTTTGCTTATGTATGAAACCCTAAAATAATATTTCGAGGACGTCAAAAATCCACTGAAAATATACTTTTTTTTTTTTTGTTTGGGTTGTTTAATGCGGCAAGGTTTTTTTCAATGAGAAAAAATATTTCCAATAACATATTTTGAAAATCCATGAATGCCAAAATTAGCGGAATTTATAAAACCATCTTTTTTTTTTGTAAAATAGGTACCTACGAAATATATTTTGTTTCCAATAACTTGGATCCCAAGCAATATTTTCAAAATCCCAGAAATAGATTTTCTTTATCTTCCCCAATTGGAAATTGGAAAAATATGGAGTATCTAACTAAGGAAATATTTGAGTTTAGTGAACTTTTTTGTGTCAGAAAATCAGCCGAGAATAATTATTCAGCACAATAAACGTGGTTCGCAATGAAAAATCGTTTGTAACAAATAATACGCGCATTTGGGTCCTAGTTTCGTACTCTTTTTGAGATCCTATTTTGTCCGGGATTTTTATGCTCAATAACTACTTTCTTCAAATGATTTCTGGCAACCCTACCCGGAACAGAAGTATGAACCTAGCCTAAGTCAGTGGTTAAATAATCAAGTTCCAATAATTTTCGGAACTTTATATGACTGTTAAAATTTAACTCAAAGTTAAAAAAAAATTTCTTAAAATTTTCAATATTTCTCAATTGTTCTGGCTAATTTATGAAATTCGCAATATTCGTGACTTAGTTTTAACCCAGGATTTTGAATTGTATCCGGTGAGCGTAATATTGTTTTTGGCGCACCATATCAAATGAGAATTATCCTCAAGTTTGGGACTAAAGAACGAACGATTTAACCATCGAAAATAACTTGCCCAAACAGATAGTTTATAATCCTGTAACAAAGATACGACTCCATCAAAGAAGCACGCATTTTTTAGATAGGTACCAAAATCTTTGAAATGCTATTCAAATATCAATCATAAGCCGACAATTTATAAATGGTTTTCTTTTGATGTGTAGTTTGAGAGAAGAACAACTGATCTCCAAGCAGTTTATTTGGAATAACATATATTTTGAACTACATCATCATCAGGCAAGAACTTTGAACATTTGGATTTTCACAGTCGATTCTACTCTTCAGAAAGGGAACCTTCTACTTATAAAGGAACGGAAAAAAACTTTAATGCTATTAACCCGCTTTGTTTTTTTTTTTTGTATATTGTAAATCCCCTTACTGTTTACTGTTTATTGTATTTATTATTTATTTCGTTTATTAATCCGTCAAATATCATATCACTTCCAATCGATTGCTACGCTGATTACAAATACCTAAGTGGTAGGTACCTATAGTGATTACCACAACAAGGCAATCAATTGAAGGAAAAGTCAAGAATATTGCTTATTCTTATCAAAAGAAATACAAAGAGATTAAGAATTTACTAACTTGCAATCATAAGATAAGAAATATTATCATGTATATTGCTTTAAGTTTATCAACAAAAAACACCGAAAAAAACCCTCCTATCAAATACTATAATTTTCAATCTTATATCTGTTGATTATTATTTTCGTTTCCTTAATGAAATATCAATCCGCGCATAACATACCCAACTGGTATCTACCAGTATACATGTTCGTATGTAAAACAAATTTATTATCCCACTGCAATATTACTTCCGCCAATTGGCGTTTGGGTAACATTTTTCCATTCGCCACTAACGAATTTCTTTATTACGATTGAGGCGACAACGCAACAGGATTTATTGTTGTCGCGCTTCTTTGGCTATGCTGGCATAAATTGCAACAAGTATCACGCATGCAGTTCGCTGATGATCATGCAGCAACATATACGAAGCCAATTAAACAACGAGTACTCGTATGGTTAGTGTTTTCTAGAAATTGCTAGTGCGACGGGTCAATTTGTATTAATATAAAAAAATGAATGGCTAAGAAAGGAGTACCAACTGACTCGAACAATGCGCCAACGAACGTCGCGTCGGCAAAAATAAAGTGTTGAAGGCATGGCGCATACGCCTTTACTTATATGTGTGCCAGATACAAATGCGTTAATTCAATAAATGCCGTACAAACTAATTGACGCAATCATTGGGTGCGCGTACCGCTCACTCATCGTCGCAGTCTTTATCATCATCATCATCGTTGTGTCTACCACAATGTATCTAAAAATAGTGTGCAGTGATCCCTAATTTATGTCATATCGGCAATTGGCTGCGGGGCACAATAATTGTGCAGGACACACACAGCACGCATCTAGAACATTCGAATGCGAAAGAGAAATCAAATAGAAAGCATGAATTTCTTCCAAATTGGTTTTCACTCTGGCGGATACGTAACCTTTTTTGTAGTGTTGTTCCTTATTTATTTTGATTGACAAAACCAGCACAATATCGACTGATGCTGACACGCATATCGCGTTATTTATTTTGATGTCCAGAAATGTCTACAATATTGTGCGCGTGTGTGTGTGTGCAAAAACTAACCCACTTCTTGACGTGTGCAGTTGATCCACTTTGGTTCCCCTTGAAGGATTGGGCGAATGTCCGGTTAGTGGTTATTGAGAGATTGAATTGCAGTCTCCATATCAACAGCTATGACGACGAACAATGATCATTGAGTCTCTACATACATAGAGTTCAATAGACATGCGGTTTGCGGCTGTAACTGTTGTTATAATTTTTTTTTTTTTTTTTTTTTCGAGGTCAGCCAAATGAGATTAATGTTATGGATTTAGAAGGCGCTTGTAAAACGAGAGTTCCTGTTTCCATAAATCGCGATGACCCTTTCGTAAGAAATTGTATTTTAGTTTTATACTGATTATCTACTCCTAATCGAACCTTGTCGAAATCTGTTTGACTGTAAATATTGACAAAGCAGACCATTCAATGTGAAATGTCATCAAATCTCACAGTTTTCGGACTGATAAGCGTACAAATATAAATATTTAATCAAAGTCTGCTGAAATTTGTTTATTAAATGTCTATGCTCAATCATGACTGAACTAATTACTTATATTTTTAAACATTTGTATTTTTTTCAAAATCTACTGGTGCGATTGGAACGTCATAATATTAGAAAATCCAGTTTTGGGTCCAAATGGTTGTTCAAAACACTCTGTTGATTTTTATCTTGGCGCCATGATTAAATATACAGATTGCGACAAAAATATATATGACAATTTATTGTGTCAAAATCGTATGTCCATTGTTAAGTTTTGATAAGAAAAATATTGTTTTCGCGAGCAAATCATAAATGACGTGAATTCTAAATTTTACAGTAAACAGTAAATGTTTTTGGAAAGGGTGGACAATAGGGCGTCCCAGGATAGGAGGCGATTTTTTTTTTTTGCTAATTTTGTAACGCATACCCTCTATTTTTGTTCGATTTAGGTCTAAGTCCTTGAATATAAAATTTTATAGCGATAGGATAACAGGAACCCGTGCCGACTTGTTGTCAAACTTAGAACCTAACAATTTGTACTGGGTCAATTTTCAATTACTTTAGAATTGTATAATAAATAGCTCTTGCCATCCATCGAGCTTGGTGCATGGCGCCGGGAAGCCTAATCTTAAACTGCTTTTCTGTATTTCCGCCTAAAAATATTATACAAAGCTCAATCAATTCTCGATAATCATCTCTGATTAATTGCTTGGTCAATTCAGTGCAATAGAACTTGAGTAGTTCTTCTATCTCAGAAACCGTTAGGAAATCTTGTACCCTTTCTCTATAATTTTGAATATTCCCGGAGTTGATATTTTTCCAACAATCTCTAAACCTTTTAAACAAGGGACTATTGGGACTTGTTGTCACTTGGCTTATTTTGGCTTCAAACACACCTTTCAATACCAGCTCGTAGACATGGTGACGGCAAGCAAAAAGAAGCACTTCCCTCTCAAGTTTCTGCTCCAAGAGAACACAGGCACCATTGATGCGCCCTGTATTCGACGCCGTAGTATCGCAACAGAGAATTTGCACTTTATCTTTAAGGTACCAATCTACGATCGCGTTCCAAACAGCCTGGGCCTGTTCTTTGCCGGTAGAACTTTACAATTTAGGTATACCAATAAGTTGCTCTTCCTTACCAAATGTTATCACAATAGGGAGACGTTCTTCTTTTGATTTTCGAGCATCTAGGCCTGGAAGTAATTTGCCATCCCAATGTACTGTAACAACATCTGGAACTTTGTTCTTAAAATCGATTTTTATTGTTTTCGCACGTTCCACTCGCTTTTGTGTGCGGATTCTTTGGATGGAAGACTTACTTATTACAAATTCGTCAACATTATGCCCAAATGCCTCCATTGTAGCTTGCAGAATGTAGACAGAATCTCTAATACTCAACTGACACCGGTTTAAAGCAGCTACTAATTTAGGAGTAATGAAATCTTTTCTCACCATAGTTTTACTGGTTCCGGGTAGTGTGCTCTCGTTGGCAATTGATAAATTTTCTTGTAGATCCATATTGTCTTCACAACTAGAAGATATCTCGTCCTGTAACGGTCTACAGACATATGAAGCAGACTTCGATTTGATTCGGCGGTTTTCTTCTTCAATATTTCTAAGTCGCTTCCTTTGCTCTTTATCGGTCAATTTTTTATCCACGCCACCTAAGTGACCGGGCCGTCCTGGCTCTCTTTGTCGTAGTAAAAATATTCTGTCTTCTTCTATCTTTATCAATTGAAGTGCATCCGCGTGTGAAATATCAAATAAATTGTCCAAATTGATTGCAAACTCTTCTTGACGCCTCTTGAAGACATCTCGAACTTTTTTCGCATTTTTCTGCAAATCTCTCCAAACTTGGTATACGTCCACAAGTTTCTTTACGCAATTAGGTAAAGATTTAGTTGGAATCCGTGCTTTTTCCCAAAAAATTATACATTCGCGCAAAGCTAAATTTGCACTTTCATTGACAGTTAAATTCACTTCACGGATATTGTAAAAAAAAACAGCGAGAACTTGTCTATTGGACGGAAGTTTCGATCCTGTTATTTGGTGTTTTGTTTCTCCTATTAAAACTATATTATTTTTAGAACTACGCAATTCCCCGGACATGATAAATAGCCAAAAACAATACGTTCACTAAACAATTCAACTCAATGTAATAGACTAATTAACGAAAAAGCGCGCTCTCGATAAGTATGCAAGCACTGACATATATCGACGCAAGTCGGCACGGGTTCCTATGATCCAAAGTTTATGAAATTTGATTTATAGGTGTTTTGACACAAGAAGAACAAAATAAGAGGGTATGCGTTAAAAAAAAAACACTTTAATTTTTTTGGGACACCCTAGTGGACAATCATCGATGGCGGTGTGTGAATGGAATGATTTCTTTCTTTATTTTACTCAACTATAATTGTTTACTGTATCACGAGTGATATTTCGATTTTATTATAGTAGAAGCAATTCGTCGATAGGATGCTATTTCTCGTGACTTTTTTGTCAAGTTAACCGCCCCATGTCGCATTTCACATGACTATTGATTATGCTGGTGTGTTTTATCTTTGGCGAAATTGTCGTGACCTTGTTGGGTATTTGAATGTTCCCACAAATAACTCAATAACACAATATATCATCATTTTCAAAAATCGCCTTTTGAGTGGGCATGGATTGAATTTCAGTGTGAAAAAGTTAGGAGTAACCAAGGAAAAGGTTTTGAGGAATTGTTTTCGATCTACATATACATATTTTCATTAAATTTCCCATAAAACCAGTAAGATTTTATGAGCCCAGTTGACCTCTTTGTGACTCCAATTATAGAAATTATAGTCACCTAATTGATTGGGAGGATTTTGTTACAGCAATTTTGTGTATCTCTGTATGAATTCGGTTTCGCTCGGCCTCTTTTTTTTTTCTACAGAGTTTTTCAACCAAATAACTGTAACAGTGTCAACATGCTTACTTCCTTACTTACTTATATAGGTGACAGTTGGTCTTCAACCAATAAGTCTCTTCAGATAGCGCGGAATTTGGCTGTCTTCCATTTTCGACATTTAAGGCGTGCGTCGTCTATTTCTATTGAACTGTCCCTCTGGGTTGAATTTGTCAGGCTGAAGCTTGGTGTCCATTTGGGGTCTAAGTCTAAGACTAATGACAACATTTTTACAAGGGACCAAGCGACTGTAACACAAAACTACAAGTCTACAGGTCTACAGTAGCTTGTAGGACTATATTAGTGTAAAGTATATTTCGTTAAAATTGGACAAAGGGGCGTGGCACCGCCCATAGCATTCAAAATCTTATATCTCGAAAACCACCGAATCGATTGAGTTCAAATTTACATACAATCTTAAGTTTTGTCTCAGAAGTGTTCCTGTGAATTGTCAAAATTGGACAAAGGGTATTGGCGCCTCCCATACAAAAAACATCTTCTATGAGGCATGGGATGGTCCGATTTTCATTACCATTTTTTATTTTGTTCGTATTGCTGTATTTTAGGTTTAGACAGAAAGAAAATTCCGGAAATTCGGTTTATTCGCCATTTTACGATGGAGTGTCTTGCGGTCTGGTGACCAACCGTTGCTGACAAACCCGGGTCTTGCCGGATCTAGCTAGTAAAATAATAAAAAATCTCGCTGAAGGTTTTTAGGACTGGAAAATGAATGCACATTCTTGAAAATTATTATCCCTAAATTATTACAATCAGACATGCATTTCCTTAAATACAAAGGATGAACAAAGTTTATTGAAAAAATTAATTAAACAGATTAAATATTTCTACCTACTTAAAACCTCTACAAGTCTTAAATCACATGTAAGATTTCATCTTCTAGTCTAGTCTACAATTGGGATTTTTTTTTCTACACTTGTAGCTTTGAGTTACAGAAACAAAATTATCAAAAATGTTCCCACTTGTAGTATTTGCCCGCTGCACTTGTAGAAGTGCCAGTCGACTAGTAGTTTTGTGTTAGAGAAATGTGATTGTGTTACAGTCCCCAAATCGCGTTATTCGTGAACGAGCAATACGTGATGGAATAATGTAAAATCAACGTAATTCCGTGAACGTATTGCTCGTTCACGGATGCTGCTTTTCTACCCTATGTTGATGCGGCTGTACACTGTACAGTCTTATTGTTAAATCTCCTTCCCGAAAATCACTCGAAAAAAAAACATTCCGAAGCAAAAGTAAACATCTGTAACATCAAACTCTCCAAGAAATACCTATCCTTCCTAATTATACAAAAAAAAAATTCTAGAGATTGAGGAGGTTCATCCTATTTTAACACAAAAAAAATTATTTGTGTAATCGAATGCTGATTCTATGTGGCGTAGCTTCTTATTTAATACCACTGACAGAATTCACCGAAAAGTATAAGATTTAGCTAAATTTTCTCATAAATCAAGGATTTATATTAAATCGCGTATCTGTCTTTGCTCAAAATAATCTCGAACGCATATTAAGAACAGAACGACAAATTCCCCACATGAATGACGCTTTTTTTGCGGGAAAGTTTGACAGCTTATGCCAATGTCGTTAAAAAGTGCACAATAAATCTCTTTTGGCTCAACTCATCGAGATTTATAAATCGTTTTGCTAAATCTTATCAGTGGATACATGCTAGGTACTGGGAAATCCATTATCCGACCACATTACAAAATCCTTCTACATGTGGTATTCGGGAAAATGAATATTTCGGAGTATAATTATGGACAGGCAGGCCTAAATTGTCTTAAAGCTCATTGTAAAAGCAGTGGTTGTATAAAGTAGTTTTTAAGTTCTATATGTCGTATTAAGCGTAGCTACTGAGGTATAAACTGATTAAATCCACCCTTTCGTCGATTTCGACACTCCGTTCGAGGTATCATTTTCGGAAAGGCATGAATGGCAAAGGGAAAGAGTAACTACGCAATGCGAAATTTACAAACGTCAAACGAAATTGTCAAACGATCCATATCTGAAAGTGTCTATATACGACTACCTGATAGAAGTAGTGCCTTCCAATCAGAAGTTCTGGCTGTTCTTAAGGCGGTAGAGCTAATGCGGATGGGATCTGTTTCCATAAAAGATATAGCCATCTACATCGATGTCAGGCCGCACTCAAGGCACTGAAATCTACGAACAACATCAATTCTGAAATAGTCAGGGAAACTCCCAAACTGGGCAGGGAACAACTCAGGACAATGGTTGGTATATTGTCAGGGCACTGTCTTCTTAGAAAACATGCCAGAGGAGGCTCAGACTGGCAGACTCAGCCACATGTAGGTTCTGTAATGACCTGCAAGCCGAGGAAGATACATATATGTACATATATAGTGTGTGGATGCGAGGCAATATGCTGCGTTAGAAGGAACTTATTCTAACACTTAGAGGTGATAGACCATACCAACTAGAAGGGGCTACTTGATTTTTGCTGGGAAATAGGGTGCTGAATTACTGTGCTAGGGGTCCCAGGTTCAACCCCCGGAAAAACATAAATTACATCTTAAGGTTTTTTCCACCACCTCTCCCGAACGTCTGACAAACATCCGAGAGAATAACTGTCCTGAAAAAGCGTAAAAATTGTTGGTTGGTGCAGTGTCTATTAAAAGTACCTTAAAGAAAACTCTGATTTATCTATATAAAAGACTCTGACATCACTAACAATTTTGATTGAAATAAATTAGCCAATACTAATTAGGAACATTTCACCACCATGTCGAATTCGTGTCATTCATTAAGGCTAACCTAGTGAGTTATACATTTTCGAGTAATTTTCTTGTAAAACCACCGATGATACATGTACGCTGCTGCCAAATATAATCACTTTCGACCGAATCCAACCGTGTCCCACCAAGGACATAAAAGACGTGTCTATTGGTTCGATTTAAATCGACATCACTTTTAGTTTTCATCACTCAATTTTGTTTACACCTGTTGTCGATTATGATGCTAAAATGCATCACACTTTTCCCAGACGAGCAAAAGAAAAAACCCCTCAAAGTGTATCGCGCAAATGTGTTTTTCTCTCAATAAAATTGATTCGTCATGATTTGCCAACCTCTTGTCTTTCAACCATTTGCAAAATACGTTTTCTCTAAATAAAATTATTTTTAGAAATCCAAGAAAACAAATCAAGATGTTTATGTTCAGTTTTCTTAATCAAATCAAAGTCTATTTCCTTTTATCAAAGTGTTAATAAACCGGCCAAGGTGAACCACTTTTTTTGTTTTCATTTTTTTGGCAAAATATCCATCAAGAAGGATGCTCTCATTCCAAAGTCAGAAATTCGTATGAAAAATAAAATATTTGATCAACACAGATATGCATGTTAGTGTAAAAATATCTTTTGACCCCATCAAATGAAACTATTCTCGAATTTAGTTTGACCGCTTTATTGGTTATTGACACGAAATAAAAACAAGCAAGTAAATGACACAAGGATGAACATATACAACACGTTCTTGCGTCAGGAAAGAAGACACACCTCATTAAGTTTCTGTTTAAATAGAAAAAGTCTTCCGCAAAGTTGATAACCTACTAAAATTAGATTTTTTATTTGTTTCTATAATTATGAGAATCATTTTCCAATATTGAAATATTTATGCGTTGTGGAAGAATTATGATGGAAATGCCTTTTTTCGTCAACGACACGTGTGATTGTAAAAAATGTTCGTATGTCCTCTTGTCTGACTTTAAACATAGAGTAGGTAGTTTTTGAAATGTCAAACATAAATAGAATTGTGTGTGTGTTTTGAACACGAGAAACATCAAGGTGATTTCCTTATTACTTGCATGTATTTTTGAGTCCAAGGATACGAGATGAAAGTTTTAGGTTAAAGTCAATGTAAAAACTTCAGGGTTTTCAATTTATTTTTTTACACAACGAGATTGATGAAATTAAAATAGATAGGTGAAGTTTTAGTAGATATCTGCCAAGCAGTGGGTCAAGGAATAAAAATGTTTGGCATCAAACATCGCGTACAGCAGTAAAAACATTTTATTGACATTTTTAGGACAACTTAAAAGATCCTACTTTTCTGTTGGTAGTTTTCGAAGAAAAAACTCATTCACAAGGCAATTTTCTGACATAATTCTTAGTGCGTAAAAATAAAACAATTCACACAAACGAATGGTTGTGAGAAGCTGGGCACAAGGCGCCTATAATACGGATCTGTTGCGCCAACTATTTATTTATCTTCTCAGAACACAGTTTGTCCTGACTCATCAGCGATCAGCTCCAAGCCCATACAGTAAGAGCTTGGAAGCTAACATTATTAAAAAATTTTGCTTTAAGAAACGATTTTGGCAAATTCGAAAGGTTGAAAATGGGTTATCAAAAATTTCTTATTTCTCATCCGATCGACTTTAATCTCGGTTTGTGTACTCCGTATACGAAATAAAGAAAATTCATTTCACCGATTTTAAAAATGTTGTTTTGCCCGAGTTATTGGCGACGAGAAAAGGGAGTTCAGTTTGTAGGTATGGGAACATTTATACCATAGAAAGTGTCAAAAACTTTAAAATGGATTTCCTCGTTTTGCAGGATCATGTAACTATCATTACATAGTTACTTAAGGTGGCGCTACAGTCCGGGTGGACCTGAGCCTCAACCAAAAAGCCAGCACGACCTTTGGCTAGCTGTTCCCTTCCACTTGCGTGCGCCAGCTGAGTCTTCCTCTACTGCGCCGTCCCTCGGGTGTGGATTCGAAGACCTTTCGGGCCGGAGCATTCGCGTCCATATTCGCTTTACATGGCCCAGCCACCTCAGTCGTTGGACCTTCACTCTTCTGGCTAGGTCGATGTCGCTGTACAGCCCTTACAGTTCATGGTTGTATGTCCTCCTACATTCACCGTCTAAGCAGACGGGACCGAAAATTACTCGAAGAATTTTCCTCTCGAAACAACCAAGAGTAACCTTATCCGTTTTTGATAGAATCCTGCACCATAGGGAAGGACTTACTTTTGTTATTCGAGAGATGGCTTGGTACTCCCATTTCCGCCGCCTCCGTCTCAATAGGTATTCACGAACGCGCCAGTGACATCACGCTGCATTCTGGCGATTACGTCGGCTTAGAGGAGTAAATGAACCGACTTTTGAAAGATAGTGACTTTGCAGTACAGCGTTTTGCAGGATCTGCATGTTCTTAAATCATTTCGAAAAGTCATTTTTTCGTTCCAATTTCTGATGATATATTTTTTCCCCCGAATCATTTCACGGTCACTTTCAGGGTCTTTATAGTACATCTATCTCAGCAATGACAAATAAAGTAGACAAATGGTCAATAAAATAGTCCTCAGTGATTTGCTCTGAATTAGCCCGCAGGTATGCAATTATTTGTGATAAAGTGCTGTAAACTGGTTAGTTTGGTGTATGTCTCGACTTTTTGTTTTATTCAACGTTGGGAATTTTTTTGGTTTTGATATCGATTGAATTCCCAATTACCGATAATCGTTTTGAATTCTCCATAATGACGAAAGCAGTGTTTTTTAAATTCGGATTTATTTTTGTATTCGCAGAACTCGTTTAAGAGAAATAACTCAAATCGAAGCTGATATGTCTTGTCGTCTTAATCGATCCCCAAACGACGGAAATAACTTGACTCCAGTTCATTCATTTTGTTTCCTGTGGCATATACCTACCAATGTATCCACTTTGCTGATTTTGTGATTGTATCCGGGTCTTTAATCTCCCGAGTTGCATTCTTACAACTCGTGGTGCAAAGCTGTCTTAGTAACTATTCTTATCTCTATTCCAGATAAGAATAAGCACGTTGATCTTAAGGCCAGCTTAAGTACTGACTATACTTTGCCACGTTTTATTGTCACAGAAGAGTTGGGCCACTTCGATAATCTCGCAAGGTAAACACAACCAACACAAATCTACGAGCTCTATTATCATACTTTCTATTTTTGTCAGTGCATCGATTCCGATACATATTTATATTAAGTTATTATTTGCACTATAAAAACAATGTCTGTCAGCGTATTCTCGTTATTGACGAGCGCATGCTAATTTATCTGCATACAAAGGTTGAAACTACCCACTTAGACTTGACGATGACTAAAGCTCACCTCGATGACATGACAATGCACTGCGTCAGAAATCGCATGAGAAGTGATTTAATTAGCGTATACTGATTTATTGGCAATTCCTAGTTAAATCCCTACAACTTGCCTTGAAATAAAGGGCATACAGGCACAGGGTGAGCTTATATGACTAATAGCGTCTTAGCGATTTATAAAACTTTGTTGTTACTTCAAAGAGTAGGATGGGCGCACTTACTCAAGACCAGTTACAAGTTCCTATCCAATCTAATAATAAATTAAAAAGTTTGTCACTAAAAGTGTGGCATAGGCGTTTGTGTCAGAAAATGACGTCAGTGTTAAGTGCGCCGTAATAAACTTAAAAATCTATACCCCATTTCATATCAAAACCAGCACACCCTTCAAATGGCTTTTCACTTCTTCTTTTTTATTCAGATGGAAAGAATACCATTATAAAAACAAACAGACCCTGTTTGTGGATAGTTTTAATATTTTGTTTTTCGATTTTATGCTCAAGGCCAACTACATTTTTTTTTTTTTCGAGCATACGCTTAATGCTAATTAGATATACTCGTAGATATCGTACGCACTAAAGCGTACGCGATTTAATTAATTTTATTTGGAAAACAACTTTTGGAATGCGCTTAAACTACTTGAGTTGGAATATATGTATCTAGATAACGAAAATAGTATATCGCATAGAATTTAATGATATAGCATTTCAAGGTTAATTTCTGTGGAAAATTTCTTTGAGAGCAAAACAACACTTGATGGATATATTTTACCAAAAAAAATTGTATTTACAATATTGCGTACCAATTTCGGACAGAAAAGTGATTGGAATGTATTTCCTGTTTTTTATTTTTAAACACATTAACGTGGTGAATTAATTTGAAATTAATCCTCTATAGTGTGACTTTGAGAATGACTAAGAAAATGCGTTTTCATTGATGAGATTACTTTGTGGAAAAAGGTGGTTGAACGAATTCTAAACTAATCAAATTTTTGATTTATTTATTGACAAAGTTGTATTTTGTGAACCATTCGGAATTTGTCCGTTTAGAAAAGCAATTACAAATACAATTGGTCGCGGCTTATATCCAGTTTGACTGTTAGTTGTGGTTTGTCAGACTGTTCGACACTTGCATAACATTAAAGCCAATATGTAAATACGTATTGTCAAAATATTCTCTTAACTGCTTAACTGAAATAATGATATTCAATGCTTTGCAGAAAAATGGGTCGACTATGCTATTTTTTTTAAGCTCTTCATGTTCCAAATTTGTACGCAATGCATCGAGCATCGTAATTGAGTTGCTAAAGTATTTTTTAATGCTGAATTGGGTGTGTCAGAGACTACATATGTATATATGTATATATTTTTGTTCTTGTGGCGTTTGTGACTGTGACGTCCGGCGTTTAAATATCACATGTAAGTGCGGTTAGCTGGTGCAATTTTAAGAAAAAAATAAATATGACTACGAAAATCTATTGAGTTTAGAAAATGTTGCCAAAAAGTGTCGTATTAAAGATTCGCAAAATGATGAGCATTCTCATCAATATTTGAAGAGAATTGCTGAATGGGCGGAATTCACTTGACTAAACTCCAAGGCTGTCCAACCCGCGGCCTAAAGCAAGTATCAATGCGGCCCGAAGATATTTAGAGCATGCTTTGTACACTTTAATGCTAGTGATATTTACTGGCTTACAGATTTAGCATTTTTGGTAGGCAATAATGCCGAAATCAATTTGGAAATAACGCAATAAAAATTTTTTTCGTCATTTTGGGCGTTATTTCCTTTCCAGGGTTCGTTTTTTTTGACAAGCAGTAAAGCCCAAAATAGTAAGTGGAAATGCATAAACAGTGGAATAAATATGGGGAGGCATGCTGCCCCCTGCAACCCCCCTGCTTGGGTTTTCTGTTGCATTTTGAAGTAGGTGGGAGTTTGTACTGCCAAAGACTTCAACTTTGGCATTTTAACACTTTGTCCAAACATATTCCTAAAAATGGAAAAAAAAAATATGCAGGCTTACCTTTCGATTTTATGCAAAAATCTGAAAATAGGTTTCAGGATTTTCGGACAAATGCAAGCAAATTTTTAAATGGTGTGCATAAATTTGCAATCTAACATTCAACCTGCAGAAAAATTTGATCACTTTTCTTTATTGGATTTTTAGCAGCGTTTTCCTAGGACACCTCTCGCCGTGAAGGCCTCCATTACGGCGTAGATATCAATTCAAAACAGGGGTCGAATTGCCGCATTCGTCAACGATCTATACGTTTTAGACGCGAAACAAAAACAAATTTGATAACATTTTGCTCTGTCACGTAAGAAGTGATTTTATTTCACTGGACTTGGGTCCCTTTTCTATAACTCTCACAACATGATTCCTATCTACTCTTCCCTTTTCGTCGATGACTGGGTTTTCTTAGCTATTTCGAATAGATTGCTTTCCTGTCTTAAAGCCATCAGTCAGTTGTTTGACTGTCTTATAAAACCTCCTAATTTTGTTTCGATTGCGGTAATCTTCGATATCCTTGGGCTATGGACTGTGTAGGCTCTTTGTTTTCTATGCAGGTTCATATTCACCACCCTTCGTCCGCCTCGATACTCTTGCCTTGCTGCCCTTGTTTTGCTCTGCAGTATCTTAACATTTTTATGGCAGCAGTTGCTAAAAGTATCCGAATTTTCATAGTACCTCATATATCTCGATAATGTCTGCCTGGAAGACTAAAATACAAATTTTGAAGTAGCACCTGAGGCGTAGAGTGCGCTTAAATTCCAAGTTCTCATATAAGAAGTCTGTAGAAGTTCAGGATCTGGTTGTCGTTTAAAGGTGTTAATTTTTCAATGCTCATGGATCTTCACTTTCATTGTTTCCCTAGTTAGGTTTGAAAACTCTGTGGGCTGGCATGACCAAACCACCAAAGCATGGACAGCTCCGTCCGGAAAAGTAGCTGCTCGACATTAAGTTCCTTACGTATTCTGTCATTTCTAATGTTAGCTTGTCATTAACGCAGGTTTACTTACTACAATCTTGTGTCTCAACTTTCATGTAACATTTTAATTCCGACCTCCTTGATACCTAACAAAAATTAAAATATCCAATCCAAGCACACACAGGAAATTAGTTTTAATTACACTGGTCAACAAAATTTTTGTAACAAGAAAAGTGCTTAGTAATTTTGAATTACCCGCCTACACTTAGCTTACCGCCATATTTATTTTTTTTCCATCAGGTCTGGTTTTCATGTTACAGCTACTTCCCACAAAACTGAAAAAAAGCCGTTTTTGCTTCATTGTCGGCATTCTAAAGTTTTGTTTCATTTGAAGAGCGTAGTGTGTTTTTCTGTTTTCTGTGTTAAGTAATTCTTAAATAATGTCAAGAAAGTGTCAAAATGATCCCGACAAGTTTTGCTGCATTTGTGGCGGCATTACTTTTAAAACTCAGCGAAGGAATTTGACACCATTACACTCACCGAAAAAAATGTTTAAATGCTTTTATTGTAAAACCATCTATTTACAATTTAAATAGCAAATTTGGTTAATTTACTATTTTAATTGCAATTTTTTTAGTTTTACTATTTTTTTTTTTTTTAATTTGTGTTTTTATGTTTTTTTATCGTGCTGGGGAACCGCGAGGGTATTTCCTGCATTGTGACATCAGAATCGAAGCTTTCCAAACAAAAGAAGTCGGGATACAGTTCTTCACTAAATGGATACGACCAAGTTGGCATTGAGGGACCTATCCATCGGCCAGGCGATACATACCGATTTACCCCCGTGTCATAAAACTTCAGGAAATGTGGCCTCCCACAACAGATAGTAAAACAAAATTCAAAATTCAATTTTAGAATTGAAAATAGTAAAAAAATAAGCCAATTTTACTATTAAATTGTAATGACTATAGTTACAATTAAAATTGTAAATTTTACGCAGAAAATTGTAAATATTAAAATTTTTTCTGTGAGTCTAGTAACTAAGCTATATAAACAGTATTTCCATCGGACAACAAGACAAAGCAAGGGTTCCACACATCTGTTGTGTTACATATGTGTGTCTTCGTACTGGATGGGCGAGAAGATCTGGATCTATGCCTTTTGAAATACCTATTTGGGCGCCGTTACCGATGAACACGGTGAAGGATTCCACCAAGATATTTATACCATAGAAAAGCGGTACCAGGGCAAGTGGAGTCAACGTATGCTAGCCGATTACTGTTGGATATTAAAACGAGATGTCCCTGAAGCAAAATATAGAAGAAAATCATAAAGCTACATTTATAATTATGTTACAGTTTAGTGAAATAACTTAGTTTTGGTGCTTAAAACTAGACAATTCTAAAATTCAATAAAATCTAAATTACAAAAAAACTATTCGTATTGGAATCATTCTAATTTTATTTCTATTATCCTTATAACTGTCCTAAACATAACCAGACAAAAGTTTTCATGTTACATGCAAAAAGTGTTTTTTTGTTGACCAGTGTTATAGCCTACGGGTTTAATTAACATCTGCTTCAGAAAGTTTCGAAGAAAACACACCGTCAATAAATGATATAACAAATGAATTGTTTACAACCTCAAACAAACAATTAGCTCCTTGTATAGTCGACTCCTCTATCTATATCCAATGCAATGCCCTTAAGCCAAAATCCAAATCTATCTCTAGCTCCTCATGCAAGTTGTAGCACGTGTTCGTCGAAACTTTCCCCAATTATTTCGAGTGCAATCAACAATACAGTTCCGTACCATTAATCTTTCAAGCAAGCTTCTGCTGTTTTGTTTACGCATTGAATCCAAATCAATTTTCATGTTTCTCCCACAGCCTAAGGTACATTGAAATATGAGATCGACAATGGCATCCAATAAATATAAACGAGGGATGATGGTAAAATGTAAATAATATATGTACACACATGAGCTGAACATGTAGACGTTGCGTCGCAACATTCAAAAAAGACTATCCTAACCAGTTTAACTTGTACCTATTAATGGCTATAAGATATGGCAAGTCAAGTGCATAATTAGTTGGCGCCAGTTTCTAATTAACACGTGCTTGGGTGAAGTTTCTGTTGTGATCGAACTGTGCGTTTAGGAAAAATGAGAACGAAAAGATCAACAACATACATAACATAATATTCAATAAAACGCAATAGTTTGGATACGGAATGAAAACTGGAATTTGAAGATATGAATAATGACAAAGACGATACTTGAAACCCGTTCAAATGATTTGAAATGTTTTGATTTTTGACTCGAAAACAACACAAAATTTGCATTATTCAAGCTGCGATAAACCAGTCTTTATCTGTTAGATGTCAAAGATGTGATTTGTCAGCACTTATCGTCTGTCTAGGTGGCAAGAACTATTCTTTTAGCTGCGGCGACAACATTTTAAAGGCCTTTTGGTGTAGTTTGGGAGGAATTTGAGACTTTGGTGAATTTTTTGTTTTTCTATGATTTCTCGGCGTCTCTCTCCTTTTTGTAAAGATCTACTTCTTTTAAAGACTTCATACTTTAACGAAGATGAACAGTGGATAGACCGATATTATTCATAGAATAGCGATGACTCCAACATAGCCACCGCAAATACAAGAGATAGTAAAATTTGTAAAGCGAATTTATCGAAAATCTCCCACAGTTATTTGAACAAAGTATAGTGGCCAGTATTTTCTAAATCGCATAACATCTCAAAATTATTTAGGCTTCCGGATACGCCCAGTGTATTTCAACACAAATATAGTTCCGAGGCAAAAGATATAGACATATTCATTAACAGTCAAGCTGACATCAAGGCTATCGCATTAAAATTAGTATTAGAATGTCAAAGGAAGCTCACCTCGTTTGATCAGTTCAAGACTACCCTGATTTGGGTTCCAGGTCATAGCAACGTTTATATAAAATGCTGACGGGTTTGTGATGCAAGTTTATCGGTTCACATTTCGCTCGGAGCAGTCAAAGCTGGAAACTCCTCAGAATTCCTGGTTCCGGTTCATCCCCCAAAAAAGTTAAATAAAAATAAACTTAAAGTTAATTTTTCCACTGCCTCATCTCTTGCGAATGTCTGACAACCGTCCAGGAGTATAACTGTCCTGAAAAAGTTTCTTAATCACACACACCGTGGTTGTGGGGACACAACCAACAAGCTCCTCCAGTCAAATCGGTGTCTAGGTAATAGTCGCCAGTTTTTCAAGCCAAATTGGTTGAGTAAGCGTCACTAATGATGAGGTCTTTCGCTTCTTCGTTGTCTGGAAGGGATGGCCTATATGCCAGTTTTTATAATTTGTTTGTTCGAAATTGTGAGGAAATTTACAAAAAATTTAAATGACTGTAATGAATCACCCATTCAGCTAATATTTTCCAGAAAAATATTATTTATTTAAACTAGCATTGCCCTTGTGAAGCATATCATGTAGCTTATGCTGCATGCAGACTACTCATTTCATTCCTCCGCTACAGACATAAAATGACTTACAATTATCGCATCACATGCCAATATGACAGCAACGGATATATCTCATTGTATGCAATGTCATTATAATTGCTTAGTTTAAAATTCAGTACGCAAAAAGCATATAGGTAATAACAATTAAAGCATTATCCGCAAGCCTATAGGTACATTGGCTTTTTCGTTCTAGGAATTCTAATAAATTTTCCATTCAATAAGACATGCCCTCCGATAACTGCATAGTGCTCGTGAAAATGTCTGTTAAAACGACGAGTCGGTATGTCTCTGTATTTTATGAAAAATATCTATGGCATTAGTAATAAAATGCCAACAAAGCAATTATCATAAAATAATCAGTTAACCTATACGGTACCTAACCTACCTCGTACGAATATGATTAAATTATTATTTTATTCTTTGTTGACAAGTATCTGCTGATTGTGATAATAAAAATAATAAATGACAGATGACAGATAGGAATATAATGTTAAGATAAGGATTTAACTCGTAAGTACGTTGACAAAAAAAATAGGCGGTCTCAACTCAACAGCTCAATTATGCAGCAGTATAAAAGCGCAATCAACGCAAATATAAAATGATTGGCTAAAACAAACTACACATCGATGATGTCAGATGGTAGAATTGAGGTAGCGTGTGGTAGTGACGTTTGCTTATGGTACCATGCTGGATATGGTGACGTTGTTAATAAAAATGAGAAATTAATATATCTACATTCTAATTGTGACTCACATTTGTAACTGCGATTAGAATGCATGCCTCCGGATTATTTTCAAGTGACGTGATATGCTTGGTTAGATTTCATGACGCAGACTTTATTAGCCGTATGACATTTGCTCTTCTCGTGGATTTATTTACAAAATGGAGCTTTAACAAATGAAGAAAGGCGGAAGAGTTTTATATGCAATTTGACTTTGAAATTATTCACTTTTATACTGGTGAGAATATTTATCCTAATAACAAGAGGGCTATTATGTTCTTTGATATACTTAGCCCCTATAGAGTTGGGTGGTTAACAGGTAAATACCCCCATATCATGTCGAAGATTGACAAAAAAAGACCTTGATTCAGAACTCAAGTGAAATAGAAATAATTTGAATACTTTAATTCGTGACGAGATTTGTTGGCTTATAAAGGGTCCGCCAAATAACTTTTTTTTTTTTTTGAAAATGCTATAAAAAAAAAACTACTGAATATTTTCTCAAATTTCTTTTTTTATTTGAAAGTACAATCCTTCCGGTTAATAATGGAAAATAATTTCATTCAAATGGCTGCCTCGGCTGGCAATGCAGTAGCCTACACGATCGGTCCAATTTTTAAGCACATTATCGATTGTGTGCAGCTGTATTTCACCAATGGCTTCACGAATATTGTCCTTTAAAGCGTCAATTGTCTCTGGCATGTCGGCGTAACACTTATCTTTTACGGCACCCCACAAATAATAGTCCAACGGTGTGAAATCGCAGCTCCGCGGTGGCCAAACGACATCAGCTCTGCGGCTGATAATGCGATCTTCAAAAACAGGGCGCAAAACATCGAGTGTAGCTTCGGCTGTGTGGCACGTAGCGCCGTCCTGTTGAAACCAAATGTTGCCAATATCCTCCTCTTCAATTTTTGTGAACAAAAATTCGTTCAACATGGCCCGATAACGATCGCCATTGACTGTAACGGCCACTCCTTGCTCATTTTCGAAGAAAAATGGCCCAATTACGCCTCTGGACCAAAATCCGCACCAAACAGTGACTCGTTTTGGGTATACGCACTGTTTTTGGCTTTTCACGCTTTGGTTTATCGATGAGGATGCCAGTTTCTTTCACTTTTTTCACAAGATAACGAACATATGGAGCTGACGGTGCTTCTCTTCTTCCAAAATCCGTACGCAATTTTCGCACACATTCTGCAACATTACCATGATTTTCAAAGTAATGTCGCAATATTTCCCAGCGTTGTTCAAGCGTATACACAACCATATTCGTTCAGCGGAAGGATACAACTAATTATCTGTCAAATCAGACATGAGCTAAGTGTTACCATTCGCGAAATAAGCACTAGTTGAAAAAAAAAACGTTATATGGCGGATCCTTTATATATTAATTTCACTCAGACTTGTTTGAAAAGCTTAACTATCTGAATTTAAATGTTCAAGGTCCAACTGAGAATATCGTCACATCACAGAACTGACATAAATTGACAACATAAAACTGAAGATATATTACTACTGTGGAAACCTGAAATAACAAAAGCAAATTTTAAACAAACTTATTTCCAATTGTCGATGAATCTCAGTCGGAAAAAAAAATCCAGGCGAAATTATAAGCACCATTGACGACCTTCAAACCTCACTTAAAATCTAATTTCCTTCGTTTTCAGTTGACGAATATGAATGGTTAATCAATCAATTTGCAAAACACCAAATTTGTCAACAACATAAAAAAGAACAGCTCAGAAACGATATGTCAAAATTCATTTTGATGAGTTTTTGCTTTCTGTCGAAAATGTGTAGGAACCCGGCAATCAGCTTAAAAGCTATTAAAATTCTTTTAAACTTTTGGTTCGGTGAATTTTGATTCTTAGCATTGACTAAAATCAAGTCCAAAAAGCGAGAAAGACTTTTAAACTTGCCTATCGATCTTGGAACCAAGTTAACACGATCTTTGGCTAACCGCCTCCAGTTGCGCACTCCAAGTTGGTTGAGGTCCCCTTCTACTTGTGCACGCCACCTAAGGCGAGGTCTACCTCTACTGCGTTGTCCCCCCGGGTTGGAATCGAAGACTGGAGCGTTGGTGTCTATTCGCTCTACATGTCCCAGCCATCTTACCAAGCTGATGCGTACTTTTCTGACCAGGTCGAAGTCGCTGTTCCTCCTCCAAAGCCCGTCAACGCAAAACGGAACCGGAAATCACTCGAAGAATTTTGCGTTCAAGGAGCTCTTCATCCGCCTTTGATAGCGTCCATGATTCAGCGCCTTAAAGCAGGACTGAGATTATGAGGGTCTCCTTGGTGTTTCTCGACAAGGCCTTACTAATCAATTGCCTTCTTAGGCCGAAGTAACAGCGGTTGGCAAGTGTAATTCTTCGCTTGATTTCTGATGTGATATCATTTTCAATAGCGAAGCCGAGGTAGACGAAGTCCAGAACTATCTCAAAATTGTAGCTGTCTATCGTTGCGTTCGTTCGTTGTGTGCCCTTCTTGTTGACGGCATGTATTTTCTTTTGCCCTCATTGACTACTAAGAAACCCATTTTTGCCACTTCTGTACTGATACTTGCAACCGCATCGGTGACAGCTCGCTGTATTCTTCCAATGATGTCGATGTCGTCAGCGTATGCAAGTAGTTGAAAATTGTGCCCCTGGTGTTGACTTGCGAGCTTTGCACAATTTTCTCAAGTATGATGTTGAAAAAGTCACATGACAGCGAATCACCTTGTCTAAATCCTTTTTTGACATCAAAGGTCTCTGTGATATTGTTTCTGAACTTTTGCGGAGCAGCGAGCATTCTTCATCGTCATTCTGCACAATCTGACGAGTTTGACAGGGATGCCAAAACTAGACATGACTCTATATAACTCGTCTCTATAAATGCTCTTACATGCGGCTTTAAAGTCGATAAACAGGTGTTGGGCTTCGGCAAATTTTGATGGAATGCAATCTATATCCTTCCCAACTTTTCTTTTGATAGCTAATTCTGCTTTAGTTTTAAAAAAAATTCTGATCTCAAAATCAGCTTTTTTAAAAATGCCTTTCAAGTGAATATTAAACAAGTTCGTTGACATCTACGTGCCACCAAATGTAGTGTCTTCACCTTGTAACAGGTAAAGTGTTCCTACATAACTCTCGAATTTTTAGGACAGATTCAGTTTGTTCAGTCACCACTTATTTACTTGACACAGTATTACAAAAATTACTCGTCACATTCCCTATCGTCAAAACTTCATCGCACTTTCCTAATGTGAAGTAAATACAGACTATAAGTCGTCGCCCCAGAACCAAAGCAAACAATGGAATTCTCTTAATTCATTGTAAAACTACTAATTCCATACTCAGCTTAACTATGTGACTGACATTTGTTCCAGAAAAGTAATAAGCTTAACCTGCACACTTATTGAATCAAGTAGCGATCCAGGAAAGATAGTGTTTGTAGTCAGCTTTTCTAGCTAAATATGAAATTTCTAAATGTCAACATTACTGACATTTATCCTGATTAAGATGCAAGATATATATTTTCTTACACGTCTAAACTTTCAACGTCAACCTTATTTACAGACCAGAACAATAGTCTTAGAAATGTTCTTGTTTTGCTGCAAAAGAGATTAAGAAATAAAAAACCAGTAAGACAATTATCTTCGACTATGCCGAAGCTCAAATACCCGGTACTATATTAGGCGTATTTTTTGGGAAGTGAGTATAACAAAATCAAAAGTGAGTATAACCGTTTTGCATGTAAAACCAAAAGTGGGTATAACAAAACCAAAAGTGAGTATACCAGTTTTGCATGTAAAAGTAAAAGTGAACTAGCTATAGATTTCCAAAAAATACGCCTATTATTGTAAAATAAAAAAATATTTTAGTATTAAAAAATTATATATTTGTATGGGAGGTATGGGTAGTTTTTATTCGATCAAGCTCCTTTTTTGTCAAAAAATTTTAAATATTATTAAAACAATACGTGCAAAGTTTAAACTTGCTATCTTTACTGTAGCTATTTAAATTTAATTTTTAACATAAAAAGCTATATAAATCTGATACTTTTGTATGGGAGGTAGTAGTAGTTTTCATCCGATGTTGCTCATCTTCGAACTTAGCCTCAGTCTGGTGGATAAAAGCTTACGTACCAAATTTCAAGTCGATAGCTCTTAAATTACGGCCGTAATCGTGCGGACAGACAGACAGACGGACAGACGGACAGACAGACGGACATCGCTAGATCGACTAAGAAAGTGATGCTGATCAATAATATATATAGTTTGTCATACCTACAACGCCTCCTTATGGGCGTTACAAATGGAATGACAAAGTGAATATACCCTCACCACAGTGTGGTACCGGGTATAATAACACCATTCTGTGATAAGAATGTGATGTTGTAAAACGATATTACCTTGTTTTTATTTCTTCGAGGTACACCGTTATTTCAGTACATATATATACGAATACGTGCGATCGATTTATAATTTATAAAATGATAAGAATACAGAACAGTACAGTCATGGTGCTATAATCTCTATCTATCTGATACCAATCTAAGGTTAAGAAAGATATGTCTAGATCGTTGGTGAGCGGGCTATGAGATGTAGTAAATTATTGATACCTACTTAAGTAAGCTTCGTACAACTTGCTTACCTTAAAACATGGATCCAAATGTTTCGAGCAATATTATTCTAAATTGAACATTTAATGGCCGTCATTTTTACAACTTAGCTTTTGCGTCAATAAACTAATTCAACTGACAACTCTTTCGGATATTTGTATCTAAAACTGGTATTGAGAAAAAAAAATGCTTCACCATTGAATGATGTGGCGGTTTTAATAGCACAATCGCTGACGCAAAACGCATGTAATTACCTTGATAATTTAGCTAGATATATCTATTGCTTTAATTGCGTCAATACAAATTATCTTTAGTGTTTCTTTGGATCTAAATTACAGACGTCAAACCCACACGTAGTACCTTTAAATAGTACCTTCTACAATTGATCTGGAAAGTCGGCACATTTAAAATGACAAGGTATACCATTATTGAAGAACGTATATTGATTTATGGACGACATCAATGTCTACTAGATGTCAAATAATTATGCAGATTAGACAGGACTGCAACTTTGTAAAACAAATACGTTCACAATTTTATCAAGCAAGTTAGGTAGAATAAAACCATTGTGGACCCTTGATTGTACCTGTCATCAGCATCAGGAAAACTGTCAACACTTTTTGCATCTTTTGAATAAAAATCTAACATTTGTTAAGTACATTTTTGTATTTTATTTTTTTTTTTTGTATGAGTTCATTCCAATTGGAGTATAACATGTCTTAGAATGGATTGGTTTAAGCTTATCAAACATGAGGTTTGGTCGTAGGTGCGTTGCGCTAGAAGACCCAAAAAGTTCCAGGTCCCAACTAATAATTCTCGTGAAATATTGATACATCTGGGGTATTCATTTCAAAACAAAGCTTTTGAATTCAGTTGTTCAGATACTACTGGTTCTATTATTAAATTTTATTAAAAATTATTAAAAATTTAAGTGGCCTCAACTCCAAATGCGTTTCGCCCTACTGGCCCTAGCTCTATGCTCATCATCGTGTACGTGGATCCCTCTATGACCTTTACAGCCAAAATACCACACCAAACCGCGACTCAAACTAAATGATCTGCAGCTCTTTTCCGCTGATTTTCCCCAGCTTAGAACCGTATTTTAAGTATCTATCTTTATTTTGGATCAATAATATCTAACCTATTAGTCTACAGCAAACTTACTTACTTACTTAGGTATTAGGTGGCGCTACAGTCCGGGGTGGACCTGGGCCTCAAACAACACGCCTCTCCAGTTTGCACGATCTTTGGCTAACCGCCTCTAGTTGCGCAGCCCCAAGTTGGTTAATGTCCCCTTTTACTTGTGCGCGCCACCTAATTCGAGGTCTTACTCTACTGCGTTGTTCCTCCGTGTTGGAATCGAAGACTCTTCGGGCCGGAGCATTGGTGTCCATTCGCTCTACATGTGAAAGATATCTTAGAGAAACTTGCACAGACTTTTGAAAAATGGTGCCTCTGGTGTTGGCTTGCTAGTTTCGCACAATTTTCTCAAGTATGATGTTGAAAAAGTCATATGACAGCTCATCACCTTGTCTAAATCCTTTTGACATCAAAGATCTCGGTGAGATTGTTTCCGGCCTTTACGGAGCAGCAAGCGTTCTCCATCGTCATTCTGCACAATCCGACAAGTTTGGCAGGGATACCAAAACTAGACATGGCTCTGTATAGCTTGTCTCTATAAATGCTGTCATATGCGACCTTAAAATCGATAAATAAATTTTCGATCCATTTGGACTTCTTGGGTTTTCTCCAGGATTTGCCGTAGTGTTAATATTTGTTCGGTTGTGGGCTTTTCGGGCCTAAAACCGCACTGATAGGGTGCAATCAGTTCGTTGACAAATGATTTCAGGTGTTCACACAGTAAGGCAGACAGGATCTTGTAATCGATGTTAAGGAGACTGATGCCTCTATAGTTGCCGCAGTTTAGAAGGTCCCCTTTCTTGTGAATCGGGCAAACAATGCTGAGGGCCCATTTATTAGCCATACTTTTCTCTGACCGGCAGACGAGTTGGTGTACATACACTCTCCATCAAGTCATCTCCCGCTTCCTTAAAAATCTCGGCAGTTAAGCTCCAGCAGCTTTGTTGGACTTGTGCTTGGACATTGCTATCCTCACTTCATTCTGGTCAGGTGGACGGAAGTCTTGGATTTCAACGTCCAGGCTAAATGATTCATTCAGTCTATAGCAAACAGTTAGTTTAATTTTATATAGAAAATAATGTAAAATCCTTCTTAAAATACTCCCCAATGTCGTATGTGAGATGTTTAGCTAGGACTAGCACCGCCTATTCGAAGTCGAAGAATTGTCGTCAACAGATGTCTCTACACGATTTATTTTGTTTCCGAAACGTCTGCTTGTAGGTAGGTCTTCCTATACAGTTCTTTCGAAATCAGATGAGATTTGGCTGCATCAACTTGTTTCTAGCTAATTTAGACGTATACATACTCCAACATCGTAATTGCAAATGATTGCTCTAAATTAAAGTTTGTTATTGTAGATTTGATAGGAATTTTCCCATTTTACCAAGTTTTGGGGACTTTTGGGATAGGAACTTCGCGTTCAATAGCTGGCTAAGTAAATAATTAATAATCGGCTCGCCAAATGGTAAAAATTCGACCACATACATTTAAATGCAACGCAATGCACTGTGTTCTTATTGTAACCAAGGTAATTTAAAAATATTATTTTACCTATTTTGGAAATATTTTTTTTTAATTATTATTCTTTTCGACACTTCTATAAATCATAAACTTTAATTTGTTGCAAAAGTCAATAGAATTGGTTAACATTTAGTAGGGTAAATATGTACCACAAGAAATAGCGTCGACGATTAATATATAGATATGGGTCTCATGAAAATTGTATCCCTCACATATTACCAAAGATCATTTGATACAATTAAAGAAAAAAATATTCACTATTAAAAAACAGTTCAAAAATATCAATTTTATATAATTTTACGTTCACCCGGATGTAATGAATTTCGAGGAACAAAATCCAATTTAAAATCCCCTACAAAAACCAGCAATATAACAGAAGAAGTAACGATTCATCATGGTCTCTCTGATTGCCTACATTTATTATTAGAGCATTAGTATATGTAGTAAAACGAGGATAGGGTATTACACAATCCGTTAGTCACAGTGTGTGGCCTCTTCCTTATGATTTGTATCATCAGTTTAAATGTATATATTATGGAAAGAAAAATTCACGTGTTTTTACCGGCACTTGCAAAAAAACAAGAGAGAAAAAAAAGAAGAAGAAGCCGAATAACAAGTAAAACAAGGACGTTATGCGAACAACACATCAGCCAACAGGCTATCACTTTGTAAGCCAAGTTAAGCCAATATTATGTTGCATAGTTAATGCATATTTTTCACTATATGTACATACGTTGTTGTTTTTTTTTTTTTTTTTGTTTTTTGTATGCGCTTTTCCAATGAGCACAACCATGCAAGCAACTGTGTGTGACAAGTGAATGGCAGCGGTGTATATATACATACGGTTTGCTTGCGATGACCTACTTTGGTGAAATTTTGTATCTCTCTGCAGTTTATAAAAACAAACTGAAAAATAGCGGCCAACCTATACATTTGGTTAATTGAATGTGCCTACAGAGAGATACCTGCACGAGTGGTAAAGTTCTTTTTCTTGCGATTTATATTTATAGTTATCCTCTTTTTACTTTCATCCGGGTTTTCCTATGAAAGGAAATAACAGAAAATACCGGATTTATAAACGCGTGACAGGAGAGGAGAATATTTCAGGTCAAAATAAGCGCGCACACACAAGTCAAGTCGTGTGTGCATCATTAGCCGCCTCATACGAAAGACCAACGTACTAAGATGTAATGCTTCGATAGACCAACGCGGAACTGTCAATTAATTTTCCGGCTTTGTTCTATTTCCATTGTAGTTTACGCTTTGTAGGTGACATTTCTATTTGTGGCACGGTACGGAACGGATACTCTTATAAAACTAGAACACTGCAAACTCGCTGCTCAAGGTTTAGACATAATTGTACTATAAAGACACCCTCTCGTCACTATGTGCACTTGCAACGCACATAAATTCATTTAGACTAAGAAACAAATGCAAAAAGTAAAAAACAAAATTATAAATAAATTAGCCATGGTTTTGCGGTGTGTGGGAGGAGCAGAGAAGGCAGCAAGGTTACGCAAATTATTA
Source organism: Cheilosia scutellata (assembly GCA_955612985.1). NCBI lineage: Eukaryota > Metazoa > Arthropoda > Insecta > Diptera > Syrphidae > Cheilosia > Cheilosia scutellata. The sequence goes on from OY015311.1 coordinate 111,272,287, forward strand.
TCATCGAGAGAAAGTTGTTACTCGTCGTTTGTTGCTGTCGTGTCAATGTGGGTGTGTCGATCAAATTTTTCGTTTTTCGCTATGTACGAGTATTACACGAATGATAATCTCCATTCAATGCTGCAAATGTTTACCTTGATTAAAATAGACATCAATGCTAAGCCAGTCTCATGTAATGTACGTTAAGACACTAGATAGACAGCATCCTTGGATTTTTCTTTTCTTTTTCGCCATTCTCTGTCAGTTGTAAGAGGTAATGGTTTCTTAACTTCAATGGCTACGCATAATGCGTGCAGAAAGATACAGATTTAACGACTTATGGCGACTCTTTGTCTATTTGGCTGAAAGTCATTGTCTTTTAGTTAGACCCCTCCAGGGTTTGTGGTAGTTTTGTGCTCAAAAATGGAACGACGTTTTACAAGAGACCAAACACATTTTTACTAGACAGGGAAGGACTTAGACACATATCAAATGTTGGGGTTCAATCCAAGAAAACACTCAATCCTGTGACTTCGCTATCTGCGACTCGCTCAATCGTCGCGTCATTTCAGACATACAAAAGTTATGCGTTTCGAAAATGCATTTTGTAGAATATTTTTTTCCAAGCTCTGTACAAGTACTTTATCTATGGTTTCAGTTCTAATTGGTTTACTTATGTGCTGTGCACTTACATTAGGTCAGTTTTAATAAACATTTTTCTCGATAAAATAAAGTAGAATCTACAGAACGCAATTGCAATAACTACGCTTATTATACCTACTTATCCCAGGTGGAAGTGGAAACACTAAATGAGATGTGTAGTATACCTACATACATAGTTCATGTTGGCATCTTTGTGGCATGGATGTGTTTTTGAAACTGCTACCTTCTGCGTAATATAATTTTTCTTAGTGGTAAACAAAATTAATAAATAGTTCCGTACATGCCTAGCTTTTTACAACCATTTGTAGGGTTAGTTTTCATTTAAGTCCAGTGTCCTGCTCGCGCCAAATTGTATTTCCCATACCAAAATGTCTAAAAATTTAACGAGGCAGTTTCGCAGAGTAATATACATTTTTAGTTTCATGTTTCAGATAGGACACACTAAATGTCTGCCGGGTATAACAAGATTCTGTGCTATACGTACTACGTACAATTTTGTCGGCCCATAATAAGTCTCTACTGTTTTAAGATTTGTTCATTCATTAATTTTCAATGGACCGCTTATCCATTAAGTGGATCGCGGGTGTAGGTTGCTCAAGAGGACCTTCCATAGCTCTCGATTCTCCGCCATCGAATCTAAATCATCAAGGGCAATTCCCATACGGGTTGAAGAGAGATTATGGACTTGATCTAAACATCTCAACCTGGGTCTACCTAGAGGACGCCTGCCCGATGGTACGGATTCCATAGCACGTCGCGGAATCCTGGTCGGGGACATGCGCTTAACATGATCAAACCACCGAAGCATGGACCGCTCCGTCCGGAGAAGTAGCTGCTCGACATTGAGTTCCTCACGTATTCTGTTATTTCTAATGCGAGCTCTAACGGAGAAATTTTATTTCGGCAGATTGTATCCGCGATCTTATTCTTTCGGTCATTACCAAAACCTCATGACCATAGGTAAGAGTTGGAACAAACACTGAGTTAAAGACTGACAACCTAGCTTTGACACCAAGTTCAGTCCTCCTAATAACAGAATGGCCAAGCTGTCTCAAAATTGACCCAGCCTGATCAATTTTACAGGAAAACTCAGCATTGCTCCTTGACTCCACTAACATGCAGAGTGCATTGAACAAGCGTTCTGGTGACGACTATCACTTCAGATTTGTTCACGTTTACCTTCATCTCAGCTTCAACACAAACGGCTACAAACCGATCGAGTGCGCTCTAAAGTTCAGTCTGAGGGAACCCAAGGATGAACAAGTCATCAGCGAACAGCAAATGACTTATCCTCAGATCTCTGTAACATATAGTCCATATAAGTAATGAAAAGGAGAGGAGACAAGACGCACCCCTGGCGAAGTCCAATGCCCACGGTGAAAATTATTGATTTAACGTCGTTTACCCGAACACAGTTTTTACAGTTTGTGTAAAGCGATTGAATGGCTCTCAAGAGAGAACGTCAATTCCATACTCCTGTAATACACTCCAGACTTTACCTAGTTACGAGCATTTATCGGCGATGTGGAGATAAGTGCGGTCGCTTTAAGCGCGAGCACGATCCTGCGCTTATTCGTGAAAAAATAACAAAAATCAAAATACATGTAGCAATAACATATGGGTGTGTCTGTGTGTCCTATCCATATCCTGTACAACGAATTTAGCGAGCATTTACCTGTGCTGTGGAGAGAAGTGCGGTCGCTAAAATTTAGCGCGAGCAGGATACTGGGCTTAACAATGAAAAATGAAAGCGGTATTATATCAAGAATTAACCAATTGTCGGTACATACACCAAATAGGACAATTTATACCACTTAATTAAAAATGATTGCATACCTTCAGGCTAATTCCAAACAAGTGCCCATAGTTGTATTGCACATTTTTGTTAACCTTACTCTGTTTTGTTGAATTAAATGTTCAATAAAACATACCCATTGTTCCCCAACTCACTACTCTAGCTGTCATTGACAGCTTACAGTGCTGCCAAAGTCGGATAAAAAACCCGTGTCATCTCCGACTGTCTTCTACGACAGACATGAAAATTCATTTCAAATACGACTTAAGTATAATGTATTTCGTTTTTAATTCATTTTGGCTTTAATATCTAACCGTTTCCTTATCATCTTATCTAATGAGCTTATTTTATTTGTTTACTTTCAGGTAAGAACTGTCCTCATTTATTAATGTAAACACAATATGTATTTATATGACATCATCTGAGTAAGTCCCAAACAAAACTCCTCCATAAATGTAAATCAACTTCAATCGACTATTTCTACCTACCCACATCCATGTAGCCGCAGAATATATTCTATAGAAGCAATTTTATTCAGTAAATTAAAACAAATTGAAATGTATTTCAATTAAGAACCCCCAGCAAAATGTTCCACTTTGAATGTTCTGCGTTCGTGAATCTATTAAAAAAAAAAAAACTTTAAATTTTCCACGAATTCTATGCGCCTCTCATATAATTTGTTTCATCAAAACAAATTATTTTTTTTTTTTTTTGTGGAGAAAATAAACAAATATATCATAAAAAAAAAGAAGGAAAAAAAAATCCATACGCACTAGGAAGACAAACAAACAATGTCCATCTGGTCAAAGCGCTGACTGCTGTTTTTATTTTGGCAAATTGCCCTTGAACCCATGCGTATATATGTATATGGGCGAGTATAATGTTATTCCGTGCATAAATATAAATGTTGATGCTTTGATAGCATACTGCCTGGACGTCCCTGGGGGGCTCCCCTTTTATGTATGCTGATGATGGCCATTTGGAACATTCCGTGGAACAATAGTTGTTCCACTGCACTCTAGTGACTCAGCAAACAATAGTCGGAACATTTACATATCTCTGTTGAATAATCTGTGCTCGTTTTTATTTTAGACTGCAACACACAGGGAAATAGGGATACACGTGCAATCGTCGCTGACTACATTTGGTATATTTGGTACATAGTGGTTGCTCATTCCACAGCCCCACAGCAAAGTTCTTTCTTAGCACAGACACGTGCCTACACTACACAGCTGAGAGCGCTAGCACTATGGTAGACAATACAAAAATTGTTTTTGTACTCTCGTAATAAATTTCAATTGTACACACGACACACGAGAGTGTATTAGGAGCAAATGTACACAACACTCTTTGTTTGCTCTTTGTGGAATGCTTTCCCATAACAGAGTTTAACAACAAATGTCAGGAGGCTATCGATTTTATATATATGTATATAGCTTAGCAGAGAACACCCGTAAGCCTTACTCGTGCTTTACAGTCCAATTTTGATGAACCAAGCTTTATGTTTCTGGGTAATTTTGCGGTAATAGTAGTGGTGTATATGTAGGTACTATATGCCAAAGGTTGTGCATTTATTGGCTCTAATGTTTGTGAATTGTGCTGCTGTTTCACACCACGAGGGTTGACTCGAACAGAAAAAAGTATACCTACTCCAATTTAAAAATATATGCATTTCTCGGTAAAGGGGCAAAAAAATAATGAATTTGCACAAGTGTTCGCAGGGTGGTTAGGTGCGGATCAATATTGTTGGAATATGTAGGAATTTCTAATTGAATGGATTCCATGAGAAAAATGACTAATACGCAACTTTGGAATTTCCATGGTATATCGAGGAGGCTTGTTCAGCTAAGAAAACGTTTCTGCAATGTGGCCTTTTATTTGCCTTCGATATTAATTGTCGGCTGTTATTATTATGGAATTTTTTTAAAGTTTCACGACATGTGTTCTCCGAACTGAGGAACGGCAAAAACAAGTCATGTGATTTAAAGAGTGAAAATACCTTCTCAGGTTAAGTTTGTTGGCTGGCGAGGAGTAATCCGTGCCACGCTCACGTCAATACTGACCCATTGTGAGGCAGGTCGGGGAACGATGTTGTCCCTTACCCATTATAACCCTGTCTATAAATACTGTAATCACTATACTTACTATTCTGTTACATACAAACCATCCTGAGGATTTGATGAAATTCATTATCTTGGCTACTGATGAGTTAGAAAGCTCGTTTAGGTTGTGGAAGATGTGTATTGCTAGGAATTTATACCTGGTCTGTTGGAGACTTGGGCAGTGTCCTCAAAAGATCCCTCATCAACACAGCCTCTACAAAGTTCTTCCTCCATCAAGTTCATTTTCTTCATGTGGTACCGCAGAGTATTGTGCCAAGTTATGATTCCTACGAGGGTGGACAGGGATTTCCTATCCTTCCTTGATACTCTCGGTTCTGGTTTCATTGAAGTACGGCCATAGCCTCTCTCGTGGCTTTTCTCCCTGTTTCAAGCTTGAGTGTGCAAGGAGGGATGTTCACAGAGGGATCAGCTTGTTCTGAAACAGCTGTCGAACCTTGTCTTGCTGATTCGTCTGCTTTCTCATTGTCTGGAATGCTGTCACGTCGCGGAACCCAGTAGAGCATTAGCACAGCTACTTTGTGCTGTGTACCAAGAACCTTGAGTTCTTCACGACTGCATTTCACAAGCATCGATTTTATTGCTGCCTTGCTGTCGATAAAGAAGGTAATACCTTAAGGACTGTTGTCACTGCCCAGGAGATCCCTGCTTGGAAAATATCTACGATTTTAATATACCCATCAGCGATTCGGAAAAGACGCCTGACCCTACCCTACAGTGTTCAGTTCATTTAAGATCCGTCATTCCCTGTAGGATTAGTCTTCGAACTTTCGTAACGGCCTCTAGGTTACCTTATTAGTTGTCGTTTACCATACGTCACTGTCATAGGTCAATAAAGCCTTATTCCTACTAAACACTCCAATGCATACGAAATATGCATCGCCAGAAATAAATTATGTCAAACTTACCTACCTGTAATCACCACCTCTCGCGAACGTCTGATTCCGAAAGTATGACTGTCCTGAAAAAGCTTCTCAATTCGGCCGTTCGGACTCGGCATACAATTGTAGGTCCCTTCCATTCGTCCCAAAAGTAGAACTCACTCAAACGAATGTTGGAGAATCTAGGCCTAGGATGTCTACCTGCCTGTTGCGCAACCTATTTATTTTTTTTACCTGTAATCCAAAGCGCAAATCACCTCATTATGTTGATTTTACATACGAGATAGTAACAAATTCCATTTTGTATTGCTCCTTCACTGATAACACGATTCGGACCCAGATCTGATTATTTTTACTACCAGCAAAGCTTACCCCCTTTTTCCGCAGTTTGTTGCTTCTTATATTGAATACTAGCTGACCCGTGTTCGCCTTGCGTCGCTCGAATTTGAAATTAAATGGGATGAAAAATCTTAACTTTGAGTGTTTCATTGAAATCTGTCCAGTAGTTTTCGCGCTTTTATGAGAAAAAGAAAATCCTTACAGTTTAGTACCGTTTTCGAATGAGTATGCTAGAGTGTGGTTTTGTTTTTGTTTGTCGTGTCGCACGATCGTAAAAGTATACACATGCATTTGTACCAAGGTATATGAATATGTAGGCATATAATTTCAATTTAAAAAATACATTTTGGCTAAAAACTGTTCCAAAGGACGTGGCTATAAACAACATAGCCTATAGCAGTCTCATAGTCTTAAGAAACATTTAAAAAAAGTTTCATCGAAATCTTTCCAGTAGTTTTCGAGTTTTTAAGAGACCAAGAAAATTCCTACAATTTTATTATATGTATAGATCTCTGAACATTTTAATTCAGATCGCCTTTTTTTTACTGATTTTTTGACATCACAAGGAAAACGTATACGACTGGGTCGCATGTAACACACTCCTTCATGTTGATCGTTGTGGAAAGAAGAGCTAAGTAAAAATTCCAATAACATACATCAATGTCAACCCAAGGTAATCAAAAACAATGTTCCTTGCAAATTTATTAAGCCTTTTAGGCCACAAACTTAAAACTCAACTAAAAAAACACAAAAATGTTATAATTGCCTCGAGGAGTTGTGAACCTACAAACCACAGATACAAAGTCTAACAAACCGCTTAGGCTATTCTTCTATCAACGTATTTTGATTAAATCCTCGAGGAGACCTACATTTTTCGCGAAAATAGTATTTGCCCTTTATAAAATGAAAAGGCTTCCTTATAGACCCTAAAATAATCGCTAATCTCTTCGAATCCCTTTTCAGGCAGTCGGATACAGACCACTTATGTGATGCCTAGATTCGAACATTTCTGTAACGGACAGTTGCCCTGCCCTGGCCAATCTAAGAGGGACCCACTTGGGATATTATTTTCTCAATGATCTCAGTGATCTAGGTAATACCAGCGCCGCTAACATTCTTAGCTTTATAACCGGCAGATAATGGTAGCCATATAGCAGATAATGGTAGCAAAGAAATAGCTGCCCAAATCCCAGTGGTATGCACACTGGGCCGAATAACGACCTAAGTGTTTCTCTCATCGAGAGCCACTTTTAAACTAACTAACTAACGGGTATGTAGGGACTCAAATTTGAAGCCTAAGCAGGCAGTCATTAACAGCAAATTCAAATTCGCCCATTGACATTATAATTCGCTACAAATACCGACCGTTTGATGAGGTAAATTATGTCAACACTAATTGTAGTGCAAACCTTTGGTAGCTCAAATGTTTGCATTCAACTCTTCTAAAAATGTACAATATAAATATAATTGATTAGTGAAAATATACCCAGAGGCAAAATAATTACTTCTGGGCCATCTAAAGGACACCCGCCATAATCCCATGAGGATCTTTCTTGTACGATACATTATTTGCTAGCTCTCGCCGCAACTGCGTTTTTTTATGAGCATAAAACCAAACAAACCCCTCAATTGCATGTCGATGTCGCTCATGATTTCTCAAATTTATAAACAACGCAATATACCTAATACATATTTGTTTTATTGTACCTAATGGAAAATTGCTGTTTGCCGTGTGTTATAGAAGCACAACTGTCATTTAACTTTTATGACAGTAGAACAGATATCGCCTGCAAAATGGCATTAACAAAAATATACAAATAAAAATACTCGTGACATATTGAGTTGACAGAAGGGACTATAAAAAAAATACGGGTGGATGGACTGTCATTGTGCGAACTAATTTTATGATTTACTTTTGGGCCATATTGTTTTGTGGAAGTGCTGGCAATTTAGCAGGTCGCGACTAATAAAATCATTTATTGTTCTTTCGTGAACTGCATTGTTGTCTTTCATTGAACACAAAAGATTAAGATGTTTATTTATTTTCGGCTTTTCATGTCTATTGATAAAGCGTGATCGCTTTAGAATTAGACCATCCGAAATGACCATGAGACGGTTTTTGTGTGTATCCTTGGGTGTGGGTATACGATTTCCCTGCTCTAAATTATAGCACTGACATTTCAATAACACCTTTGAAAATTGACATAGTTTTGAATTTTTTCTTTTAAATTGAGAAATATTCGAAGGAGACTAGCGGATCCCTTTTCATCCGTCTTGGTGTAGTGGTGGAGGAACTGATATACTTCGTTTCTCTTTATTGTCGGTGGCAGAATATTGCTGTCTACGCGACGCAATGATTCTATTCACTACAAAAAAAAAATGAATAGTACATATTTCTTATTTAGGTCATAAGGAAATTTGAGGCACAAGTCCTCACATTCAACGTTCCAGTGAGGTTCACGTATTAATGTCAACATGACATTTCTTATTTGCTTTACGAACCTGTATGCTGGTATTCAAAGTTCCTCTTGGATTGAGGTGTTTTCTTGATGACTAATCGTTTTGGCTGTTCTAGACTTCATCGACATTTTTGTTCATAGAGTTCGCCGTTGTGTCTTCTATTCTATTTGCCCTTGATAATTTGTTGTCATTGAGGACCAGGGACCAGATCACGTAAAATGAAAACGATCGAACGATATCGTTTCGACAATAGCAGTCTCTGTCTATAGCCTCAGATATGATAAGAGACAGGTTTAGTGAAAGCCATTCTTTTTGACCTGTCGAACATATGATTAGTTTAAGCACAAGCTACGAAGTGGAGGAAATGTGACATCCCAATAAAATAACTAGTGGGGGGGATGATTATAGCGATCGATAATTTCCACCATTTTTGACAAAGTCCATGTTACTTAAAGCAAGCTTTAGTTAGACATTTTTTTATTTCATTAATTTGGACATGTATAAAGGAAGGAGCGAGATAAAGTGGCAGATGGCATAGGAGTGGTGAACGTTAGCTGTGACAATGGAATGGCGGCGAAGTGGTATGCAAGTGACTTAACGCGCACTGAAGTTACAACCAACGTATGGTGCAACCGATTCATCAGTTCTTAAATTGTCTTACTATGCTAAATTCTTGGTCCTACCGCATGATTTTAATTTCCGGGTAAACAAAACACACAGTTGCAATGCCAAAATACACGTCGGCAACACCCGCTTGCCACTCGAAAATTAAACTAGTTCGAGATAAGTGGCATTATACTTCAGCCACTTGCTCGTCACTTGAGTGCGCGCCTTGCTTAAGAGGACCCTCCATTTCTCATGGCCTATGTTTGCTGAAACGACATTTTTAGGGTAATCCCCATACAAGTACCTAGACGAGGAATGTCCATCTTGATCCATCCGTCTCATCCTTGACCCACCGGATTTCATACCATGTCTTGTAAATTGAGTTGGGGACATGAGCAAAGGGCTACGTCTTCAAATCGTAGTCAAGTCCACAAAATGAATAAAATAAACAAATCCATCCAAGGCAGCTTTAGATTGAAGACGGGGTTTTTTTTTATAAAAAAAAAGCGGATTCCAAATCCTGGAGCACTGAGACGAATCTCGGTCCATTGTACTACCAAGCGGAAACCCCTTTTTGGTGTAGCAGTGGAGAAACTCTGATGTTATTCGTTTCTCTTTATGGTCGGTGGCAGAGTATTACTGTCCCCCGCCGGGGCTCGAAACAACGCCGCTCGGGTCAAAACTCAAAAGCAATGACTCTAACCACTACACCATGGCCACCGCCCTATAAGAGGGGGGGGGGGGGTAGTTGAAAATGCTACTTACATGTGATTATTATTCGAAAAATTCCAGATCACATTAAATCTGCCACACAGAGCCCGTTATGTCAACTAGGCCTAGCTTTTCATTCCCATTCGTTTGTGTGAGTTTTTTTTATTTTTGGGACGAATGGAAGTGACCTACAATTTTATGCCGATTCCGAACGGCTTAATTGAGAAGCTTTGTCAAACGTTCGCGAGAGATCACTATCCACAACTTTTGTATAAAAGAACGATGAATCTTTTGTATAACAATCAAATGTAAAAATGAATTCTTGAAATAAATCCTTAAAACGCAGCTCAGCAGATACAGAATGTGTCGACGAATATGCTCGTAATGTGTTTAAAATTCAGACAAAAATATACTTTTAGGTCAGTGCTATTACACGAGGAAGACGACAAGCAGACCTAAAATATATGGTAGATATTAATCATTGGAATGGAATGTTAAATATAAAACTTTTCTCATGTCGAAAATGTAAATTTTAAATTCTATTTAAAGCCGATCAGATTTTTAAATTCGTTCTCTGTAGCTATTTCAAAATTCTGTCCAATCAAGTAAAACGACAAAAAAAATTACTCTATTTATGAATCGCCTGCCCCTTTAATTGAAAATCCTTCTTGTCCGGCAGATGTGCTTTTTCACGACGACGAATAAAAACAAAGTCACCCGAAAATGTGTTTTTTTTTTCTTTCGAAACGAAATCAGCACACTCCACGAATGGTTCGATGGTAAAAATTCCGCAAAATTGCTGGCATCAATCCAACGATGATCGTTCGAAAAATGTCACCAGTCACCACAAAATTGTATATTCATTGTGAATTTATAGAGATACTTGTATGCATCAATGTGTATGTGAATTTTTTGCAAATTTGTCACTTGTTTTCTTTTTTTCGACAAACATAAACAAACACCAGACGATCAACATCATATATAGATATGGTCAAAATTTAATTATTAAATCAGATCAAAGGTGGCAAGTTCGAGAATGTTTGTAAACATTGAGAAGAAATTTTGAAATGTTGGTAAATTTCCACACATGGCTTATGCGCTTAATACACGCATACATGTTTTTGAAATTTTATAAATTATACACAAATGTCTGTGTTTCGATGGCTGGTTGTTGACTCTTGTCGCAAACTGCCTACAACCCGTTTCGGAAAATTTCCACTCGAAGAAGAAAAACAGAAAGAATATCAGATTTTTTGTATTACGCTGACAATAACAAGAACTATTGAAATAAAATGATTTAAAATATTTATTTGTTTAATTGATGGACATGACAAAATATGTATAGATACCTATAGGTTCATTCAAGTACGCTAGTACTGCATAACACGTGTAAAAATATTAAGCAATCAGTCTTCTAGGGTCGGCGGGGGTGTAGTTTTCCACTTGAGAAGATTATATACTATTGTTTGTTTACTTTGTAACTTGAAAAGATAACACGATTGATAAAAAGTTAAGCAATATATAAATTAACTTGTTTTTATTGCAGACAAAAATGTAATTGTCTATATTTTGATATGTATCTAAAGTTATTTCATATAATGTTAGGTAATAGTGGGAAGTTCAATTACGTTCAATTTACAGTGAGATATTTTTTTTTTTTGTGAGGCATGCAACACTTACGAGCAAAATCATCAACTGATGAATGATGAGATGATGTTGCAATACTATCAACAGGTACCTGACGTGAAAAAAATCTGGTTTCATTCGGATAAAACTAAAAACAAATTTATTACTTTCATTTACGGTCTTGCAAAATTCACCTCAATTAGCATTAATTTATTAGATACTATTTTACACTCTATGCAAATAATAAAAACCAATTCCCGAAAACAATCTAAGACAGGTTCTATTCGAAACTATTTAATTAGTCTTTATTGACGTCGCTAGACATGGCAGACGTCATTTGTAAGCAATAGCTATTAGCATGCATTTTTACTCTGTGGAAAGACGCCAGTTGACCTCAAATTATCCATTCAACGTGTACCTGCAGCATTTTCCATATGAGGCAGAACGACGATCTCTTTAGAATGTTCTTAGTATGGTAGGTGCTTATGTGTGGGGGTAATTGTAGGTAGAAATTCCTTTTGTCGAGCGTTAACTGGCAATCGGTGCAGAAACTTATTCGGTATATAGTTACACGGCCTTAGAAAAGAAGTCCTACTCGCTGCTTAACCACTTAACAATTTTGCACGGTAATAATAAACTTTTTAAGTGGCCATGTTAAATTTTATTGTGATGACCTACAATAAAGTTAAGTTAAAAGTTCAAAATGGTTATTAGTAAGGCCTGTTTATTTTATTCGTATAAAAATTTGCATAAAAATAATTTTAGTTTATACATCTGCTCTACTGAGATCACTAGAGCTTGAAGCGAACATCAATTATTTATTTTTATCAAAAACTCATGAAAATGGGATGAAATTTCCATTTCAGCTACAATTCATCAGGTTGATGTTGTTATCTTTTCACCTGATGATAATAGCCTTATTTTTATTCATTTTTAGGGTCAACATCGTTAGTAATGCGACAGTTAAACTACGATCTTACGATCAAATTAGCAGGCATTTTAAACTTACAGTAGAATTTTATATTTTGACCATAAATCAGTTTTTGACTACAAGGAATGATACCTTTTGACGAGTTTATGTATTTTTCTAAGTAACTAAAAAGGATTGCCATCATTTTGATACTTGAGCGAATATAATTTTTAAGAAAAGCCTATGGCCGAGACGACTTTCCTGTGGTACACCATTACTTGGTCACCGGAGACCCATAAAGTATATAATATTCTGAATCAGGATCGCATTCTGAATCGATTGAGCCATGTCCGTGTCTGTCCGTCTGTCAGTTGAAAACACGCTAGCGTCCAAACGAATCGACTTAGGTGAATGAAATTTTGTGAGAAGACTTATTTTTACCGTCGTCAGGTTGGTATTGAAAATTGTCTATGTCGGTAAACTAGTTCTGGTACCTCCCATACAAAACCACTATTAGACCCATGTGTCTCTCTGTCTGTTGAAATCACGCTAGCGTCCAAACGAATCGACTTAGGTGAATGAAATTTTGTGAGAAGACTTCTTTTTACCGTCTTCAGGTTGGTATTGAAAATGGGCTATGTCGGTCAAGTAGTTCTGGTACCTCCCATACAAAACCACTATTAGACCCATGTGTCTCTCTGTCTGTTGAAATCACGATAGCGTCCAAACGAATCGACTTAGGTGGAAGAAATTTTGTGAGAAGACTTCTTTTTACCGTCGTCAGGTTGGTATTGAAAATTGTCTATGTCGGTAAAGTAGTTATGGTACCTCCCATACAAAACCACTATTAGACCCATGCGTGTACAGTACATACTAGCTCGCATGGCGAACATTTTGCTTGATTTTTATGCAGTAGAGGGTAATAAAGCATCGGCCAGGCCGATGATAACACTTTTACTTGTTTTTACTGTATTCATACGTCAAAAATTAGGGGACCATTAGTGTTCTCTTATGAGAACTTTTGCTGTAGGATGTATTTTTAAAAAAAATTTTGAAATTTTTTCAAATGGCTAGTTACGATTTACCATAGATTAGGTTAGGCCAAGTGGTTGTCATAAGAGGACACATTTAGAAACATATGTTTAGATCCATTGTGATAGCACAAGAGGGGGAGGATTTGGTGAAGTGGACAGAAAAAACTATGACCAAGATATCACAGGTGGGAACTTTATTACTACCAGCGAATTTATTTTGAAAGAGATATCTCTATGTATCTCGTTAAGAGTCCCTGATGGTTATTGGTGTTGGTTTGTCTACGGGTAAGCACGGAGGGTGACCGTAACAGCCTGCCGCCTGCCTACTGCATCTGACAGGGAGACTGATGCGTGGCAGAAGTGGGCGATTGAATCAATGCGCTTTGCTGTTTGATCAAAAAGTCAATGGACTTTTCCTTTCTACTGCAAAAGGACGTACGGTAACCGTAGCAGTATTCCTTTCCTTTGACAACCAATCCACAAGATTGAGACTGATGCGCTTGATTGAAGCAATCCACCCTACTGCTTGGCACCGAAAAAGAGGTCGCGGTTTCGGGGGAAAAACGACGAAGAGGTGACCGAAACAGTTCAACCCCCCGCCTATTACTTCTGACGGGATGTTCGAAGTGTCGATATGTAGTTAACTGATGTAATCAGCTCCTCCAGCTGGTGGTTAGTCTTCGGGGAAGGTGAAGGGGTCACCGAAACAATGTAACCCTGGGTGGCTGGTACAGATCAAGAAAGAGTATTTGGAGCAATCTGCTCTACTGTTTTGACTTCTAAAGGGTGATAAACTGTCTTTGAAACAGACGAAGTTTACCACTGCCTTTTCGAAGTGGCAAGGTGAAGTTAACCGCTTGTAGCTTCTGACATTCCGCTTGTAAGGAGGGTGGCTGATACCGATCGGAGACCAATGTTTGGAGCAATCTGACAATACAATTTTTTCTATATTGCATCTCGTTTGATCACAAACAGTCGTGGTATGCCAGAAAAAAATTCAGTTCAGCACTGAAATTGTCTGATTACTGATTTATTGCTATATTTGTTCGTTTCTGTATTAAAGATTCGTTAAAAAAAAGACGCACTAAAGTTCTTGATATGTATATGTATGCATGCTTTCTATAGTGGGAAACCTCGCACCCTGTCTTAACAAATGAGGTGTCAAAGGAAAGAGAATTTCTTTAAGCACGGAAGAACCACACTTTTACTTTGTGCCTTGGTATATATTAAAGATTTGTTAAAAAACATACAAGACTTCTCGCACTGATACGCTATATACAATAAATATTATGATTTCTATAGTAAAGAACAATTTTGCAACTTTCACACGCAACCCATCTTAATACATGATACGTACAATAGAAAGAGAAATCCCTGAAGCACTGGTTTCTGCCACGAGGTCGCTTTTAAACGCTTCTATCTGTGATGGTATTAGCCCCAAGTCTGAGAAGTAATGTTTTTTCTGTTTTTTAAACAGCAACACTATGCCCTAATTGCCCATATTGCAACACCGATAGTGGTCCAAAAATCCTGGCACTAGTATTGGAATTTAAAAGAAAATGTCCACAGTTCCTCAAGCCGATTTTAAATGTTTGGCTACCCAGACAATATTGTTTTCCATGATGAACTGAGTTGTGCCCATCTACATAATTTATAGAGTCAAGTGTTTTTGCTTGTATGTATGTAAATATTTTTGTCCGCAAGGAGATAAAATTCCGGCAGAAAAACACGAACTAAAAAAAACAATAAATACCTTTCCCTTAATGCCGCAATAGAATTATATTAATCGATTACGTTTTCATTTGCACAAACACCTTCGTAAGTCGTGGGTACCCGCCTGCCTGCTTGATTTCCCATCACATAGTTTTGAAAAAAAAAAAAAAAAAAACAGAAAAACAACCTACTTGTGATAATTATCATCAAAAAGGTGTGTACGACTTATGCATATATTGGGTGAGTTGTTTACTGTCTAAACCAACACGATACCTAATTAACTTTATTTTGATTTCGTCTATCCCAAAAGTCAACAACATGTCTTACACCGAATATGTCTACATAATTTGTATGCTAAAATTGTTTAAACAATTTTCATAACAACATTATATACACTTCTCTCGCACACCACCGCACCAAAGTGTGATTTGAATTTGAATCGTGATTAATTACACTAGTGAGTGCCTGAGTGGTTCTCGACCAATGAGAAGAAAAAAAAAAACTAGATTCACTATGACAGTGCCGAATGTCCTCATTAACACGAACAGAAATACTCGTACTACAAAGCAAACCTATCGGGTGTTGTTTTTATTTCGTTCAACTCGTAGTCGTATCTCGCGTATCGTCATCAGCATGTGTGAGACCATGTTGGTATCAAAATAATTCTATGACGTTATACGACGGCATTTTCGCAAAAAATATATACGATACGAGTACGAGTACCTATGGCTATGGTATGCTATGCGGCTTTAAATACATATTCATATACGAGTAGTCAGGAAAAATATTCACTTGTGGTTTGGTCTGGTCTGGTCATCGTCATATGTTTCTACTTGAGTGTGAAAATTGTACCTGCGCGAACTTTTCGAAAATATACAGGATTTAGATGCAGATACCGGCGTGTGAGAGTGTGTATGGATTATTTTTGCATAAGACCAGTAACACAGATACAATAATTTAATTCACAGACACGCGAAATACTCGCACAAATCGATGGAACTGAGCTTGTATTTATCGACTCACAGACACAATCAAGTAATAATTTTTTTTTTTGATTCATTCTTCTTATAAAAGTATTTAGTACGACCGGAGACGTTCAGTCGCCGCCTGAACATACAGAACGACAGAAGTTTTCTACTCTATTCATTCGCTTAGATAACCACCGTGTGGTAAAATTGCAATACAAAGTGTATCTACTAGTACAAAAGAATAATATAAATTTCTTCAAAAATAATTCAATTTCTATTAAGTGAACTGTGATTAAAAAAAAATAAAAAGAATACACAAGCTATTTAAATAAATTAAAATTATTTACTGTGATTTAACAAAAAAGAAATAAAATTCTTACTTTAAATAAACTCGTAAAATAAATTGCTTTCGCAAATAAATAAAATTTTCACTGTGTGAACAAAATATACAAATTTAAAAGTACAAATATGGGTACCTTGTCACTCCGTCAACCAGAAAACTGGCTCTACGAAATCTGGCAAAAGGGACAGGACAGCCCCTGCTATGTGATGGTTCCAAATGCAAAAGTATGTACCTCTTAAGGTGTAACAATAGATTTATATTTTTTGATTTTTTTTTATGTGAAATGAAAAAATGGCCATTGTTAGATAATAGTCAGTGAAAATTACTCTTTTCTTGGACTGTCTGATTTGTAAGGTTATGTTTGTGACACGGATTTGCTAATTATCTGAAATGATTTTCTAAATTAAAAAAAGATTACGGAGAAACTATTCGATTTTATATTTTTATTCTTATAAAGTGCTCCTGTATGACTTATCTTTATTGAGTGCTTTGCAAAATAAATCACTCACATACAACCTTCTCTTTGCAATACAATTTAGAACAAGTAAACGCTTGAGATAAGAGAAAAATATTGCAACCTTCACATTGTTATCAAGAAACAGAACATTGACTGGATTTGTTATAGATGCGGACATTTTTTTTTTTTTCTATTATTTTTCAAAAATGTTTTACATCAACGTCTTCAGTGTTTGCCGATCCTTTTTTGTTAGCTCAGGGGATATTTATTTTTAAACAGACACGAGACTCTAGATTTTTAAAATCTTTATGACGGCACTTCAATCTAAATTTTGGATTTTTATTATAACGTCAAAATGTGGAAGATTTTAATTTTTTCGAGAGCATTTTCAAGTTATATGTAGGTATGTTGTATGTATCCATCTATGATTTTTGTAGGTGGATGTTGTTAAGAATCATGTTTTTGGTTGGCTTTTATTTTTTTATTTGTTATGAATTTCGAGTAAGTGGAGCGAGACACCATTTTTAGTAGATACTGGCTGAAGTTATGCTGCAAAAAACTCAGCAATTCTTAAAAAGTGAATTCAAACAGTTTATGAGTATTGAAAACGGTTGAAGGTTTTTTTTTACTCTATTTTGAGTTCCTTGTATTCGAATTTATTTGCAAGATTTTGCCCTAAAAAATTGGAATACTTGCCAGGGCTATAGATTGAAGTCAAGCAGTAAATCAGCTTATAACTATTGTCCAGCCAGAGAAATGTGTGTCATTTTCTGAAATTTTGGATAGTAATTTCGGTCAAGAAACCGGTAAGCAAATTTATAAAAAGTAAAGTAAGACATTAGATATTTCTAAATCTAATAAATTCGTCCAAGTTTTGGATAGAAATTTCGATAAGTAACCGGTAAGCAATTCTATAAAAAGTGTAGTTAGAAATTAAATATGAGTAGGTAGTGAAAAATCTGAGAACGAAGAGTGACTTTTTTTGAGTTGTCTAAATTTTCTGAAAAATATTTTGGGTTCTTTACGAGAAATTTGTCAAAAAACTTACCAATTCTAGAAATGTCTAGTAGATCTGAGTTGGTATACAATTTTTGGTAAATATTGGGAAGCCAGAAAAATTCCGAATTCAGAATTCTGTACTCTCTTCATTTTCTATAAAATGTTGAGCCCAAACATTTTTAGCGAAGTGTTGCTCTAATAAATTCGTGTTACTTAGCAATTTCACAAACAGTAAAGTTGGACATAATATAAGGTTGTTGAAAAACCTGCTAACTAGACTAGGTCTGCAGTTTTTCTCTCAGCTGTCCAAATTATCTGAACGATTTTTTTTTTCAGTTCTTTTAGATGCCCCTATATTTTGAACTTTCTTTTGCAATATTCACTTTCAACTTATTGAAGCTCTCTGTAGCCGATTTTGGATAAAAAATCGTCGACTTGTAAATGTCTACGAATACGATTGGATTATCTAGTGAAGTCCCATCTATCTGTTGAGACTCGGACCGTAAAACTTTAGGCCGAATTCACAGAAACCCGTAAATGCAAACACAACATTTCGGAGTTGACCGTAAAATAAAAGCCTGTAATACACATTTTCGTAATGTGTAAATAAGGGTTAAATGAACATTTTCAAAAAGACCTATTTTTTACGGCCTTGCACTCATTCCAAATCCTATACAGTGACCACAGGCACAGTTTTATGGGCTTTTGGGACTTTTTGTTAAAAGGAATAAAGAAAAACAAATTCATTTGTTATTCACTCTGTAAATATTGAATGTCAAAATGTATTCTCTTCACACTGATGATTCAAAACGGTAGAAATCAAGACTTAATGTTTCCCGTTGTACAAGATCTTTCTGTATATTGTTATTTTTTTAAAGTTCTATTAGACAGAAGATTGTACCTAGTCTTTATCAGTACGATCGGTTGAACCATTTTTAATCTAAGCGCTTAAAAGCAAATCTTCAAATATATACTCGTACTCAACTCAAGTAATGCCTTCCAAGTAAAATCGAACAAATTCACTTGAAACTGTGACAAAATGTTCTCACAACAATTAACTTGGTATCGTATTCGAATTCCACACTCTTTTTTTTTCACACTCTTTATCGGGGTAATAAACTCTAGATAAGATTAAGACTTAATTACACAAAGATATATTTTAAAAAAATATCACTTATCGTTTGTTGGCATAGAAAATTCATTCAAAGTAGACAAATTAAATGTGACATAAAAGTTGCATAGAAATATATGTAAACAAAACTTTGAAAAAAAATTTGACAAACGACAACGATCGAAAAACAGTCAATAATAAGAAATATACGCATTTATTAAATTACTAGAGAAAAAGTAATTTTTTTTTAAATCTATGCCATTTGGATGCCTGTCATGAAATATTAGCTCTTGCTTCCTCTTTCGTTTAAGCAAATCTTTTAGGCTACACAGTTTCCGAGTAAAACACTTAGAGGCTTACAAACAAAAAAATAATACATTAGCTCACCTGTCAATAATTCAAATGAACATCCTACGCAAATACGTACTTTAGCTCTTCTCAAATATTAAAACAAAAAAATTGTTCAACGCAGAGATCACTACAAAATGTGTCATTAAATAGATTTTTGTTTTCCTATTTTAAAAACGTGCTGTTCCTTGATAAATTATTCAAACTAAAAATATCTTTCCGTTTGATTTCCTATACACAATAAATATACATATATTTAACATTGTTTTTGTTTAACAAAACTTTGGTCTACACGCCTCCGGAAAATTTAAATTTAAAATTATGTTGTTTTCATATTTCTATTAATTGAATTTATTTCTGAAAACTATTATACACTATATTTTAATCAAAATGAAAATTTGTGGTAATTGGTATCGCACGCGTCTTTCAAAATCTAAAAAAAAAACCTTGAAGAGCACGCAAATGCGTGACAAACAAAGTTCGCACAGCATAATTAAATAGTTCGTCTATAAACTTTGTTTTCGCTTTTTTTTTATATACGAGTATGTATATACATATTTTCTGCAAATCTACCTCGAAAAAGAAGAAACACAGACAATTTTTGTGTTTTTCATTATATGAATGTGTGAATTTAGTTGATTCACACGCAGGTGTTAATAATGTTGATAACAGAAATATTTGATGAGCCTAAATTGTTTTTTGGCGACAAGCTGTTATGTATATACATACATATATGTATTGTGTATGTATTTACAATTTTATAAATAGGACTTTGCGATCTTATTGAAGTGTCTATCACTTTATTTGGTGTTGTCTTTTGTCATGGATAAAAATAACCCAGTTCCGAAAACAATCAGTCAAAGCAACACTGCATTTTTTTTAAGTGTTTTGAAACTGATAAGGTGGAAGGAAATAATAAATTGCTCAAAATGAATTTGAAAAGATTACAAAAAAAAACTTTATAGACTTTGATCGGAATAGATACGTATACTACTTGGAGAATTTTGCGTGCTCAAAGTGAGCAGATGCAAATATTATGATTCATGGCAGTTTAAACGTAGGTAAATAAAAGAAATCATTTTACGTTGGGAAAGGTAGAGTGAAGACATAAAGACGTAGGTACAAAAGGGGAAACTGCACCATTGTGAACGTAGTGAATCGATTGGTTTTTTTTTTTGGCTCTGAATCATACAATTGTGCAAGCTGATAAGAGACAGACGAAGAATATTGAGGTGGCGTGATTTGGAATGTCTATTTTTCGGTATTTTTATCAAATTGTAAATATTATTCGGAAGTCAACAAGATATGGCTAATCTTTTGGAATACACTACCTTTGGCTGGCCTTAACTAATAAATTGCGGTTTTTACGAAGGCCCGGCATTTCGGCATATTTTTCAACGTTTGATTTGTATGACTCCATCTCAGACTGTCAATATTTTTGTATTTGACAAATTTATTCTTGGACATTTTTTCAACATTTTCCTATTTTGTAGGAATAGATTTCAATCTGAAAATCACATGTAACCAAACCTATTTTTTTTTTTTTTTTTTTTTTTTTTTTTTTTTTTTTTTTTTTCAAACCTAGACGAATCATATTTATATAGTTTTAATTTAACAAAATTTGTTCCATAATTTCCATTAATATAGTCTAACATTTTATTTCTATTTGTCCTTTCAGGATTTGGTCAAATCCCATCTCATGATAGCCGTTCGAGAAGAGGTCGAAGTGCTAAAAGAGAAAATATCCGAACTTATGGATAAAATCAATCAACTGGAGGTAGAGAATACAATTCTCAAGTCAAACATGTCCCAAGAGACACTCCATCAATTGCAGCTGCAAGCTCAATTGCAAATCGCTGGAAACGGTACTGCTAATCTAATTGCTGCCGCCCAGCAGCCGACACAGCAAACCCAGTCACAGCAGCCAACGGCGCAACCATCCCAAACACCATCATCACAGCAGCCAAATCAACAACCACAACAACAACAGCAGCAGCAGCAGGCTGCTCCACAAGCCAATCCTGCAAACACTACCAATGGTCCAATGTCGTAAACAGGACACACGATAAACACAAAGCCAAAAAAAAAAACAAAAACAATATTTTGCCCATGTCTTGGGATTTTAAAAATTTTTTTAGTGTGGACTCTTCTATTTTTCAGAGGAGTCACAATGAACAGCAAACTGTTGAATGATGCGTGGAAAAAAAAACAAAACTAAATGAAAGCGAAGAGAAGAATGGGATAAATAAAACAACAAATAAAAACATGTAATCAAATCAACCAACAATAATCATAAAGAAAATGACTCAGTTTGTCCCCATTTTTTTAAACTAATTCAACAATAGCAAGCAATTAAGAAAAAAAGAAAACAAGAAAACTCACATTCATTACACTAAAATGAAAAAGCACACCGCAAGTCCTGGAGTCGGAGTACATTGCGCCTAGCAAACAGAAAACAGAAAAAAAAAATGAAATGAACGAGAATCGTGTTTATTTTCAAAATTTAGAAACAAAAGAATTCTGATCTGAATCGCATTCGTAAAATATTTATATATTCACCAATCTAACGTTCGTATAAAAAATAGTAACACGATTTCATACTTTTTTTAAGTTTCGTATTTATATTAAGTGGCGTGTTATTTATATATAGTCTCGTTTCATTGTTGTTTAGTTATGCCTTATTTTATTTACTCTTTACTCATATCATTGCGTTATAAAACAAAAGATGAGATATTTAACAAAAAAAAACGCTAAAAGAATCAGAAATACTTGTGCACTAAGTAGAATTTGACCTAAAATGATAAAATAATTATGAAAAGAAAAAAAAGGGTATAGAATCGAACAAAAAAAACAAATATTTTATTGAACATAAGAAACTACACACACAATTATAAATTGCATAACAAAATAAAAAATAATAATAAATAAATGTCTTGTACAGTTTTTAAATCTTCAAAATGTGATAATTTGCATAAAGAAAAAGTTTTTTTTAACGAAATCATAACTCTGTAAATTATAAAGAAAAAAAATACACCCCAAGGGGATAAAAATATTTTAATTGTTGAAGGGAGGCACGTTCCTTTTTTTCGTTCATATATATTTTTTTTTCTATATGCGTATATATATTTTTTTACGAAAATTGTTTCAAAAGATGATAGAAATTTTTAAATTAGATAAAGAAAAACCACTGTGTAAATAGTAAAACTCTTTCAAAGGAAACCTCCTTAGTTTTGTAATTAAGTAACTTAAAGCTGTTTGTTTTATTTTAATTGTTGTTAATGCAATTTTTTTTTAATTTTTTATGTATATAATACTGATAATAATAACGAAAGAAAGAAAACAAAAAATAATACTATAATTCTGTTACTCAAAAGTTGATCTTTTTTCGTTCATTGAAAAAGCAATACTGAAGACATAAAATGAAAATAAAAATAAGCAAATACAGGGATACAACAAAATGACAGAAAAAAAAAACAAACAAATTAGAATGTAGAATCGTTGATGTAGTAGATTTTTTGAGGAGAAAATAATGAATGTTGGGTTGAGTTGGAAAAACAACAACAAAATGAAACGAAAGATAAAATTGTAAATTAAAACTATTCCTATAGAGACTCTAATTGTCTATGGAAGAAATGTGCTTCAAGATGGTTGCACGACAAAACTAATCGCGCTCTCAAAACGCCGACATGCGTTTTTTTTTATTTGTCTCACAGCAAAATCAATTTGAATCGGGCGTAGATATCTCTAAAACAAATGAAATGAAAACTCTACAATAAGTACACATATACAAATATTTTTTTACTGCTTAACAAAAAAGAGTTATTTGTTTTACAAAAAAAAATTGTATAAATATCTCTAAATAAATAAAAAAAAAAACAACTCTGTGATTAGCAATCATTTAAAACAAATTTTAGCTTCTTATTTTTGTGTCTAAATGATGTGATGCAGCTTCGCCCGATTCTGCAGAAGATTGGTTTTTTTTGTCTATAAAAAAACAAAAGGTCGGTGTTTTTGAACAAAAAAAAAAAAAAATTAGTAAAAGGATATGAAAAAAGAAAACCCGTTTATTATCGACTCAAGAGGTCTTCAAATCAATGATTCGCTTCTAATATAATACACAAAAAGTGCATGTTTATCCAATGAAAAGATCTATACAAGCAAAGTAATACTATAATTATAAAAAAAATAAACACTATATACTGAAGCAAATAAAATAAAAACAATCAAGTTCCAGCACTAGACTTAGGCATAAATATTATAAATAAATAAACAGAAAAAAAAACTTCAAACTAAATAAGTAAACCTATTTAAACTGTAAGCATTAATCTGTTGTTTTTTTTAGTTAGCTACTCGTATTTTTTAAATTTTAAATTTTGACTTTACGCGAACAAGTGATATAAAATAAAGTAAAACAACTGAAATAAAATAATTTTTTCTTATTTATTTTTTAGACTTTATGAGAATTAAACGAAGTAACACAAAAAAAATAAAAATACTTTTTTATGTTGAAAGTTAGAAATGAAACTCCTAGTCTTACTATAAATGTTTAAACAAAAATGAAAATACCTAAATTTGTTCGCTAAAATGACTATAAACTTAGAATTCATAGTATTTCTTTCCGCCTTCTACTATTACATATTGTTTTCATTTTAATTTTATTTAAAACAAAAAAGTTATAGTTTGCTATAATGATATAAACAGAAAAAATACACAAGCATTATTTAAATAAACAAAAAAAAAAACATTTACATACATATAATTTTGTTGCGTTTTGTTTTATTTTATTTTATTGGACTTCTTTCTTCTTTTTTGTTTGGTCATCTATGCTATTCTGCTAATGAGATGACAAGTAGTTGTCGATTTTTTGTTATCTATGATTTTTGTAATTTTCATTAGTCGTCTTGGATGACGTTAACTCATACTTGACTTGGTATTCACCTGTACAGCAATTGTCGTTTTCTTTGATAGGTACGTAGTTTATGATACCGTTCAGTTTAAAGCGCGATTTTTGTTGAATTTTTCATTGGCTGCAATCTATTTTTCAAAGAAGGGTTTTATTTTTACACACAAATTTACAATCTTCACTTGATGTGGATTACATTGTACAATACAAATTCTGCAAGTCCGAAATAAATTAAATGGCGAGGTTTTTGTTGACAATTTTTTAAATAAAAACGCTATCCATTAAGCAATGTTATTTTGACCTTCTAGACTTGGCTCTTTGTTTAGTAAATACAGCGATTTTATTTCGTTAGTTTTTGTCAGAATCAGGATTTTTCATTTTGACCGACAAACTTACCATCAGTGTATTACATTGCAAACACAAAACATGGCTGAAGCCCGAAACGAGTTAAGAAACTTCATTGATAACTTTTAAATCAGTATAGCTAAGAGTCCTTTACACTAAACGAATTCGAATCAAGACGAATCTGATCCGTTGTCTTAATGGGTTTACCTCAGCCATAAATCGCAGTATTTTCTTTAAATTTCATATTTAAAAGTTCCACATCCATTGTCCAATTGTTCATTCACTACTGATAGATAAGTCTTGGGTTGGATTTGTTTAGTGTGAAGGGGGCCTTATCTATTAACCTATGTAATTTTTGCTTGTGAATTATTGTTGAGAGAATAACAATAACAACCACTCGTAGACAAGGCCACTTTTGGTATAATAATGAAAGCTATTTCGAACTACACCACTAATTCATCATCAGAATCCTTTTTAAGTGATTGTTGAAGGAGTCTGATGATGAATTAGTTTTCTAATTCGAAATAGCTATCAGTCCTACCAAAAGTGACCGTGTCTAAGAGTTGTTGTTTTTGTTCTTCTCTCAGCAATAATTCATAGACTGAAATTCGACAATAATTTCTCAACAGAAATTGACAAAGTTACTCCTCGCTTTACACTCAGCAATGTTTGTATAGTAAGTACAATAAATCCAAGCTGTTCGCCAAAGAATATAGGGTTTGCTCCATTTTTTGCTAAAGTTAGAAACAGTTACAACGCAAACAATCAAAAGGCGAATCATACTTGCAAAGCAAATGCAAATAATATAGCAGTTGCAACGTCAAACGCCTATACGTTGGAAAGGGAGGTGTTGGAACGTTTGTGGACGAATACCTTCCAATATTTTTCTTTCCTAACATTGTAATAGGAATTGTTCAACAAATGTTCACCCATTGACATCAAACTATTTCGCGGGCTCTGTGGAATGGAGACTTCTTGGAATAAGTCATAAGACTTGTCATCTTGCAGCAACTTGTCCTAGCGTACCTAATTGTTTTTATGATGAGCCGCCTTAGGCCGTGAGTTAAGCGCCAAATTATCGCATACATTTACGAGTAGGTACACTACAAATTACCCATAAAATTCAGGATAATGGATAAAAAAAAAATCTTAATATTTAATTTATTTAAAAGTAATCTAATTTGGTAAAACAAACAAAGAACAGTGTCGATCAAATTTGGAAAACAGTGAATTTAAACCTTAAATTATATTTTCTCGTGTTGAATTAGTTTATTTTTGTAGTCAAAATAAACGTTAACGTTACAAACAATTTTTGTTTCATCTCCTTCAATCTGGGATATTATATGCTAGACGACTATCGATCGATATGGTACGCGGCCATGAAAAACGCAATTTAAAGTTTAAATTCAATTTATTCCGAATTTGATGGATTAACTTCACCTTCACTTTTGTTAGTTTTTCAAATTTATATTTACTTTTAGTCAAATTGCATCAAAATTCTCTTCATGCTTCTCAACTTGGCTAAATTTAGATGTTTTCCTTTCGGAGAAATTTAACCTTTTTTGCACAAAGTTAAATTTATTATATTACATGCAGTTTGACATGCTGCGAGCCATATAGCGGCCAATGCAATTGTTCAATTAAGAAACTTCAAGGGGTGTCCGGTTCAACAGACGAAGAAAAAAAACAAATTAAGCGAAAGGGTTTTTTCCACTGAACCACAAATCGTGAACGACTGACAAAAGCAATTATAACTACCCAAATGAAGCCAACTCTACCCGTCCCTCTCCTGAGAATTAAGCCTCCCGCATTCATTGGTCTAGGATCTTGCGTCCACTAGCTAGTTAAGAAAGCATGTTGCTTAAATATTTTGGAAAAGTACTCGAATACTGATAACACAATTTTAATGGGAAATATCCGTAAACGAAAAAGTCAAAAAACAGGTACTGCACTAACGCTGCGACAAAAAACTACATTCGGTGATAGTATAAGCCCCTCTAAGAACAGTAAATGAGCTATTTGGGTTCAAAATTAAAGCAAAGCTGATCTTTATTTTATTTTACTGTGCAACCAACCGTTGAATTAATTCTGAGTGAATTATCTTCAACGTCTATATTGCATTCACCTAGTGGCCTTTGAGAGATACTGGGTTAACAGATCTTTCACAGATAGGAATTTGCTTGTTTAGCATAGCTTTCGTTTAAAAGATATTGGCACGTTTTGCATTTAAAATCTCTTAACATTGCGATGGGTTCTTTGGCTCCCCTGAAAATCTAAAAGCGCCAAACAGACCTATTCGCTTTTCTGTTTGTTTTTAAGCACTTCATTTCTCTGCTTACCTATTACTGTTCTCCCAACTTTAGTAATTTGGCTCAATTCAGTTAAACTCGCGTTTTCCAGAAGCAGGAGCTTTTTCAAATGTTTGGTTGAAACTTAAAACTTAACTGCCTTAGTTCCTGTTATATCCGTTCCTCTTCGACATTGTACACTACTTGTCACAGGTGTTGGTGTATTGACGCATGGCTAATTTTCCCGACGAGAAAATAATTGGTTACCCTATACAGCCCTGTGAAATACCACTTTAAATGTCAACTTTGGTAATTGAGAAGGTATGTCAGGCAGGACAGTTTTACTCTGATGTTCGCGAGAGGTGGCGTAGTGGAAAAAGTTGAGAAAATATGTAGATAATTTGTGTTTTTCTGGGGACCTACCGACCCTGATACCCCTTGCTCCAGCACACTAACCACTGATCCACTGCCCCAAAGGGTGACTACATCCCTTAATTAAGAGCAAACGAAGATATAGAAACTCATGCGGTTGCATAGTCAAAACCAAAAGTTTAATTCTCAGGATTATAATAGATTCAGCTTCTAGCAGTAGCGGAAAGGAAATGAATAGTCGAAGTTTTGTTCCTTTCCCTCTCTCAAATATTTGCAAAAAGGTTAATTTAAAATTAAAAATAGTTCCTGGGGGCCCTGGGGCATCTTTTGACAAATCACACTGTAGAGTGGTGTTGGGCTTTAAACTTTCCCCCAACATTTTTAGTGCTAACCTTCTTTTTGACTTCTCGCGAATGCTACTTAGAATGCTCCAAACTGGGACTCAGAGCCTTTAAAGCTTCACTATGGCCCCTATTGTGAGTGTCGATAATTGATCGTTAAGCGACAACTGTCGTTCGTTGATTATAAATTTTAGTATTGTGATTTTCGGTTGCGATTGATATTTGTCGATTACAAATGTCTGGTCGCTGCTTTTTCTTGGATGTTAAAAAATGTTGTGCGTACGAATAGCTAAAATCAATCGACGTAATCGACAATTGTCGTGTCGATCGCTGATCGATAATCACAATATGGGCCTATGTCTTTCGAATGTCCCAGTAACCAAGTTTTGTAAATAAGTTTGTTCTATATTAGATTTGTTTGTGTCAAATTGTTGTAGGAGTAGTGTACTCGTAAACTGCGACTGATAACTCAAAATTCGATTGGCACTTGATACTCGAAAGGAGTCTGAACTTGACAACGGATAGACGAACCTTGTAGCCTCTCAACTTAATTAAACTTCGATATCTCTACTTATAACACTAGTGGATAGTCTTCTTTAAATTTAATAGCATGTTTCAGTTGACGAGATTTCTATTAGATTATTAGAGCTTTTCGTTGACACTCCTCCTAGCTTAGCTATATTGACATAAGTTTTCAAACTCTCCCACGATTATCTTCGTGACTGTATAGCTATCCACTTTTGTATTGACTACTTCAGTATTAAAACAGTTTTTGAAATATTTAAACTGTTGGTTATTGAAAAGTGTGATTAAATTTGAAGTTTCGTTTAAAATATGTCACCATTTGAAATATTTGTACTAGATTAAGCATGGTCCTGGATGACAAACACAAATCTCGTGTTTTACGTGAATATTTAAATTTTGTCCTCTTTCCTTAATGGGCGGATGAATATTTTTAATATAAGTTCTGACTGCAATGCTCGTATGCGGGTGATCAGCAAGTCTTTGGATTAATGTTTAAAATAAAGTTCAAGCATTTTGGTGCGTTTTTGAGTACAGCAACTACATAAACTTTCTGTAGATGTTTGAATTTTGTGCTTTCACGTTAGCTGTGGTGAATCATCGACGATTCTTTCACAGACATTCGATGCGACATCAACTATTACACTCGGTACATGTATCGCCTGGGATTCTCAGATTAACTTGCCGGCGAACGAAATCCCGAAGCGAATAAAATGAAAATCACATGATTTGCTGAAATCAAACTCCATTGCTATTCTTATTCCTTTAATATAAGGAAATCTATGGGCGCAGTAGCGCAGTGGTTAGTGTGCTGGACTGCTGTGCGAGGGATCCCAGGTTCGATCCCCGGAAAAACACAAATTACATCTTAGTGTTTTTTTCTACTGCGCCACCTCTCGCGAACGTCTGACAAACATCCGAGAGTATAACTGTCCTGAAAAAGCTTCTCAATTCAGCCGTTCGGAATCGGCATAAAATTGTAGGTCCCTTCCATTCGTCCCAAAAATAAAAAACTCACACAAACGAATGGTTGCGAGAAGCTAGGCCTAGGGTGTCTACCGCCTGTTGCGCCACCTATTTATTTATTTATTTTTATAAGGAAATCTATTCTTAAACGATACATAATTCTGTCATTCTGAAACAGAATGGAATTCCTAAATGTGCGGAAAAAAATTATTTATGCTAAAAGTAGTCTTAGAACTAACAAAGGAGCTTAGTACTCGTATATAGCTTACAGCCATTTGCTTTTATTTGTTTTTTGAATAGGGGGCCATAATTTATTCTTTTTATTAACATTTCTCTTTAAACTAACCTATAGGGAGCCCGTTTCAATGCCTTTTGATTTAATATACACATCCGTTTTAACGATTACGTTCTTTTTTATACCAAGTCACAGAAAACGTTGATAACTTATAAATCACCGAGGACTTTTTAAAAAGTACCGATTAATTCTTTTAATTACAGTTTTATTTAACATTCAATTATAAATTCTCGGCTATCATCCGATCATCGTGCATGTACCCACTCCACATTCTTCGGAAAGCTAAACCACTGAGAATTCCATTTTTCATATTATACTTTTAGGCGGAACACTCATATCACATTTACTAACTAACTACGAAGTAGCAAATAACATAAAATGTATTCTTTATTACCTTATATTTTTTAACCAAAGAATAATATTATTATAAATTAGTGCTGGAACTTTAAAACAAAGTTATTTGGAAAAATAAAGAACAATTCCTTTAAACAGAAAATGTATAGCATAGTTTTGGTATAATATAATCAAATTATCGTATTCAACGAATATCACTTCCGATCACCCTCAACTTCCTTTTTGTCTGTAATGCTTTTTTGCAAGAGAACAATTAAGTACTTAATTATATTCTGCTACTAGCATGAATATTATTATATCTGTAAAACAATATCCAGCCGCATACTAAAAAATTTAGTAAATGTCAATAGATAATAGAATATCAAATGAAAAGATCCTCATGGGGAAATAAATTTAAACTCGTACTCGAATTTTTGGAACATACAGAAAGAGAAATATTAATACACTACGAAAACAGTTTTAAGGTGGATACAAAATAGAAGCTGTGCACATTTTTGTAGTATGTTACACATGCTTTTGAACATTTCACTATTAAGTAAACAAAAAAATTAAAGTTATTGTAATATAAATTTGACGTTAATAAAATTCACTTTTTTAGTAAAAATCCATACATTCTGCAGTAGGATTTATTCAAAAAAAAAAAAAAAAAAACAAAATTAAAACCAAAAATATATTAACTAATCTTAAGTATACGTGATAAATATAATAAACAAAAACATTCGCAAAACTACGGAACAAATTCGTGTAATTTTTTCTAAAGGTAACAGTCGACAAATGATTTGAATGTAAGTTATAAAATCTGTCGGAAAACACCACAAAATGAGAAAACTTCTATACAAGTAATCTACGGTTACAGGATAACTTTACAGAATGACACTTGGCTACAGTCCGGCAAAGGGACGATCAATCCGCTATTCCGGAATCATTTTCCGGTATCCCGCATCGGAGGAAAGCGCCCATTCCATAGAAACCGACAACGTATTAAGTGATAGATGGATAGAACACATGCCAGGATGAGACGCAAAAATAATTAGCTAAAAGGTTTACCTACATACTTTTGTATCTGTTCAAGCTAAACGAAACTTGGCGCTAAAAGCGATTAAACACTTGTGCTCAGTTTTTTTTAGCAAAAAATTCAAGCTAAAACGCAGCTGTCAATAGATTTGGATATATAACCGAATAGTTTTAATGACAATCAAAAGTATTTAGCAATTTTTGTAGGGATGCTTTCGGATGTCTTCGTAAATTTTTGTAAAGATGACAAAATTCGTCATATTTTCTAAACTTTTTATTTATTAAATCTCTTGAACGGACTGTTTTTTTTCCAAATAATGAATGGCTGAAAAATAAAATATTTAATGGAACATCCTCTTCTGCTGACGAATCCATTTCAATAATTCAAGAATGTTATTTATTTTGATGCACTTCCGAAAAGATAATATTAGCGTTCATTATGGACACCATTCGCTTTACTTATATAGCCAGTCCAATAGAATGCTCGTTGCCCACACTGGGTTGGGAAGACTAGCGGGCACAAGAGACACTTTTATCGACAAATTACAGTCACACTTTTCTTCCAATTTTAAAGGGTTAGGCGCATCTCTCAATTGTTTTCCTTTTCTAGTTAGTTCTAGAACTTCATTACCATTTTCCGCTTCCGAATCGCTGAACCACAATTCAATCGATGTAATTTTCTTAAATTACTTTCAACACAAATAAATTGCGAAACGATACCCACCAAAGTATGATGTATTCACAATAATCACATTTTTATTCACAATGATATATTCGCCCATCAATTGAGTTACATAATGCCAATAGCTAAAATCAATCGACGCAATCAACAATTGTTGTAACGATCGCTGATCGACAATCACAATAAGGGCCTGGAATTCGTCCGTATTTCAAAAGCCTGTATAGCGAGATAAAGGTTGGCCTCATTTCGAAGGCAGAGAAGACTAGTCACACTACTACGAAGGATAAAAGATCTATAAGTGTAGTATCCCGAGTAGCTTGAAGAATGTAAATAAAATTGAAGGCTCCAGAAGATATAAACAGTATTACACGAGGTCCTTAGCGCTATACTAAGGCTATACTGCCCTAGAAAAAGGCAAAGCGCAATACTAATGACCATTTTTAGTCCTCAGACGAAAAGCTACGAACTGATTAGTAGGTTTTGTTCATTTAACGAAATAATTTCCGAATCCCTGCATCAGTACATGTTCCATAATTCACTTTTAGCCCAACCTAACCAATCTTTCTTAAAGCACTTAAAAAAGCCTGTAGCAAGGGCTTTAAAAATAACATTACCTCGCGCCTCAAATGCGAATGAATTTTTATACTCTCCGCCGGAAGGTATATATTGCCTTTGGCATTATATTTGTAACTCTAAGAAGGAGTCACCGGAGACCCCATAAAGTACATACATATATATTCTGAATCGATTTAGCCATGTCCAGTCCATCTGCCTGTCTGTCTGTCCGTCTGTCTATCTGTCTGTTGAAAACACGATAGCGTAGAAACGAATCGACCTAAGCGAATTAAATTTTGTGAGAGGACTTATTTTTATCGTCGTCAGGTTGGTATTGAAAATGGGCTGGTACCTCCCATACAATACTAATATTAGACGCATGTTTGTACCTACTAACATACTAACTCGCATGGCAAACATTTTGCATGCCTTTTATGTAGTGGAGGGTATCAAAGCATAGGCCAGCCCGATTATAACTCTTACACTTGTTTATAGTTGGTTCTCCCACAATTAAGGAACGTTTCTTGGCACGTTTCGTAATTTCTAAGTAAAAAGTGAACTATCGTTTTCGTTTTATTTCATTTGTTCATTGAAAACCTTACATATAAAATAATTATACAAAATTTGTAATTTGTTGCATTGTTCTTTCTGAAAATGTCGATGAAAATAAAATATATCCTTAATCCTACAGCTTACACATAGATTTACATATTTTTAGAAATATTTAAAAATCTGTCTCAGGACTCTTTGGTCGACTTTCATCTAGCTCTGGTTGTGTTGTCTTTGATTCGGATGTTCCTGTACCTGGATTAAATGATTTCAGGCTACCCAGTTGTGCTCTTACGTCTTGTTCAGATAGATGATGCAATGGTACATCCGCCTTTACTGGTTGCATTCGGAAATCGATGCTATCGTCGTCTTTGGACTTTTTCGTTGCGTTTTTGGGAAACACCACTTGCGAATACGTAACGCCATTTGCATTTGCATTCGGATTTGCCTCTTGACTGGTAGTATTTGTGGTATCAACTGATGATTCTGTCACAGAGCTTGGCGATCTAAAGACAAATGGTTTCGGGGCTGGTCTTAGTTGTCTCAATGAGCTTGGCTGTGAAGGTGTTTCTGAAGGTCCACTCGCTAGTGGACCATATAGCGTGGTAGATGGCATATGGTTGAGGGCTTCATTTGGTACACCTGGGTGGTAGTCGGGATCGGTTACCTTGCAATTGTAGACATTCAGATTTTTGGCAAAAAAGAACACCAGTATGTCGAAAAGTACTCCGATAAAAACTAAACCAGCTGTTAATATATTGAGGATGTCTCCGTGTAAGGGTGTTTGTCGAAGTAGGCACTGAGAGTAGTTCTGTGTCCAGTATGTGCATGTTTTACCTGAAAATAGAAAGAAACAATTTTTATTAATGACATGAAAGTGTTTGTTATACTATAGTCAATCATTATTGCAAAAGTAGATAGCAATTACTTTGGATATCAAATTTGAAAGCACAAACTGTGGACACCATGGTAATTTTCGCCGAACACCTATTTTTTAAAGCTCCATAAGAGAAAGTATGTGTATTTTCAAAATAACGCAATAGTTTATTTTTAGTTAAAAAAAAAAATACCCTAAACACAAATGGCGAATTTTTTCGAGAATTTTTAGCTGCGGAACTGAGCTTTCAAATAGTGAAAAAGGTTCCACATACGCCACAGTGACCGGGAATTTTTTTTCAATTTTGCTAAGTGGCGCAGTAGCTCAGTGGTTTGTGAACTGCACTAATGACCGATGGATTCCACATTCAACTGCCGGAAAAATGTTCGGAATTACACTTTTAACCACTACCCAATATACTTTTTTAGGCCTAAGGCGAGGTAAATTTGTCGATTTCTCTCCTGTAGTTATTTTTTTTTTTATCTCTATAAGTAAAGAAGGACAGCATTGTCAAATGACTTTAAATACGCTACGAAATATTTTAACACAACCTAAAAACGCCCGCAAAAATATGTTTAAAAAGGCGATTAAGACGACGTAAAACGATGGTCCATTTTTAGGCTCGCTTTTCCTACAAAGTGCATAAATGATATGCTTTTCTCAGATCCTTGATCATTTTAGTATCCGTAGGGCTTGATTAATATCTCGAGACTTACATAATGACCGAAAACAATCATTCCTATTAAAGTATTCGAGTGAGTCCCTGTAGGATATGGTATACTATATACACAATCCTATTACCTGCCGTAGATATTTCATTATCGAATGCTTTTTTTTTAAGGCCAAAGATAGCAGCGATGAATTTGCAAGAGAAATAATTCTTTTGGAGAAACATTCGAAGGTTAACTTAAATTTAGAACGAATCACTTGCTTATGCAACAGTTCAAGAAAGGTGCAAACAAATTTACTAATAGTTAATAACTTACTTGAAACCAGGTCATATCCAATCTTTGCTGGAACAAATGAAAACAAACCAACGACAAGCACTTGCAATGCAAACGCCATCGACTTATCTTGCGGCAAAACGCTTCGGTATAGAATGATAACTTTTCCAATCAAAGTTGTGGCTAGTATCGAGGCCATACTCAAGCTTGCCACTTGAAAAAGAATCCACATTTTCTGGCAATTTTTTTGATTACAAGCACCTTCCGTAGCTCTCATCTGCCCCCATGTAACTTCCGTGTTGGTGCCGCAACTGCAACCCTCATAGAGCTGTAAAATTTAGTAATTATTTGTCAGGACCTCGAAATTATGCATTGCAACTTACTGCAACATTATTGATAACCGTCTGTGTTTTACAACCTGCATAGCATGGCGAGAAATAAGTCACCGTACTATTTTCTGGACAAACGGGAAGAAAATTTGTAGGCGAACAAATACATTGCCTTGAGCAATACGGCTGAGCTAGCTTCTCCATTGAAAAGCCAGCAATCGGGCCAATATCACACCTTATAAATATTAGGGCTATAAAAATGCCCACTATAATGAGTCCATGGATAATATTTATTACTGTGATAATCCTATGAAAATGAAAAAAAAAATATTATATAGTATATAGCTACAGCATTCAAGTAAACACCACCCACCTCGCTGACAGCTTAAGTTTGGATATAATTAAGCCAACAATCAGGACCGCTACTCCAGCACATGGTGGCATCAAGAAATACGAAACAAATCTCAAATTCCATTCGTCCATAAGACCGTCGTCCTCGTTGAATGGAATGTAGAACCTTGATCGTAGATAACTCTCCTCCTGTGCGACGTAATTGAAAATTCCCCCTAGAATAAACATTAAGCCTACGATATTCGATATCAGGAGCCTATTCTTGATCAGTCTCATGCACGTTGGGAAGAAGTCGGTGTCATCTATGAACGCAGACATCCGACTTCCAAAATTATGCAAAGCTGATTCTTCAATTATCCTTTGGGCAGTTTGATGCAATACAGTCTTCACCAACCGACGTGGGAACAAAGCCAATAAAGTTCCAACAACAAAGATCATCGGACCGAGAATAGCCCAACCTAGCCACCAGCTAGCAGAGACTAAAGTTACAATCATTGTAATAAAATAGCCAAATTGAAAGCCGACAATAGCTGCACAAAGCGCTAGGCCAATGACTGCGGGACTATCGATAGATTGGGAATTGTCGTCGATATAAGTGATGCCGATGACCATGAATGCAAGGTTTCCCATTCCAATGGCGAACTGTAGGACGAAGAGTAGAACCAGAGTCCCCATCCGACTTTGTTCTATCTCCAATGTTAAGCGGCTTAGTTGGGCCGTCGACGCACAGAGGGAGTTACTATAGGTAGCTGATGTTATGACGTCCGATGATCTAAGAGAAAAGTTTAATAACTATATTAAAATTGACACTATAAGGTAAGAAACTTACGGGGTCATAACTGCTGGAATAATTGCGATGGCACATATTACCCCCTGGAGTACAGTGATCCCGCCCAACCAGCTAATGGGATGGAATTTGTAGGCCCAGTGAGCAAAGCATAGGGCGAACACGGCTTGAAATATACCACTGCTAACGAGCAGCCAATCTGAAAGTTAGGAAGAATAAGTGATTGAATTTAATTAAAAAATAGCATTGGAAAGATATCTTCTTCTTCGACAGTCTCGGCGAATTCTCTAAAATAAGCATCAGTCGTCTCCAACGCTTTATTCTTAGCCCCTGTTAGTTCAATGGATAGTTTTGAGATCATTCGATTCAGTGGTATCACGATGGCCCCACCCTGAGCTAAGTGTGGCTGCAGTCGTTGTGGACTGCTACCATAACCTAACGCGTTATGTGATTTTGCAAAATGTTTATTTTGAGAGAACTAAAGTAAAATATTAGCTACGTGCAAATAGGACGAAAGGAAGATGGTCGATTAGGTACAAACATTTTGTTGTCAGAATAATTTCCAATACCGAACTTTATGAACTCGTGTAAATCGAGAGGATTGGGAACCGAATGTGAATTTAATTCAATTGTGGAAGCAAACATTCCTCACTCTTAATACCCCCTTGCCAGGCCATAGAAGACCACCAAAGAGCACCGAGCACTTTTGAAAAGTGGAACGTAGATTGTGTAAAAATCTAGGAAAAGGAACTTATAGTATAAGAGCGATCGCTTTGGGATCATCTCTAACATCTACTAACCATTATGAACATTTTCGAATTTTCTTTGTTACCTCAAAGCTTGAACACTACTGGACAGATTTCAATGAAACTTTTTTGAAATGTTTTGTAGGACTGTGAGATGGTTTTAGGCTATGTCGTTGATTGCAATGTCCTTTAGGAACGTTTTGACCATATTATATTAATATATATTTTATTCTAACTTCACCCAAATATATTCAATACACAAAAAATACTTAAAGGTGTATTTGATCGTGGTTCTGCTTTGTGGCGGTGGATGCACATCGAAAGCAAATGCCCTTAAACAGACGACGTATGGATTTCTCTGAGTAAAGAAAGAGCATGTAATATAATCATTCATTCATTTCATTCATTTTCAATGGCACGTTTATCCATTAAGTGGTTCGCGGGTGTGGTTGTTGCTTAAGTGGACCTCCATATCTCTCGATTTTACGCCATCGACTCTAAATCATCAAGGGCAACCCCCATACGGATAGAGGGGAGATTATGGACTTGATCTAACCATCTTTTCCTGGGTCTACCTAGAGGGCTTCTGCCTGATGTTACGGATTCCATAGCACGTCTTGGGATCCTGGTTGGGGACATGCGTTTAACACCGAAACTTGGACCGCTCTGTCCGGAGAAGTAGCTGTTCGGTATTGTAATGTAATCAACATCTAGAAAATGTCTGGTGAGATGAAAGGAGACAACTTGAAAAGTGGTGTATAGCTACACATATCGTAATGATAACAATATGCAATACATGTTGCTTACATAATGTATACAACCGATTGTATCTATGCTTTAATAAAAAAAAACCACTCGTAGAATTCACTAATCACTAATCCCCTCCTATGTGTCATTGAATTTCCAATGAATTATTGGAAAACAAGTATACACTCTTGTCATTTAATAATAACCTATTTTTATAACAATCTATAAACATACCAACAATAACTGAATCATATCCGTACGCAATCGCAGCCTGCTTAGCAGATATTCGAAAATAAGATATAGCAGCGCCCTGTAGTATCCCAGCCAAAGATAAAATGATAATAAACCATTTTAATGATGCGAACTTCTGACACTTTGCACCGCGACACCATCCCAATTTAGATATTCCACAATCGATTGAATCTAATAACGATTTAAGAAAAATATTTTAAATTATACAGAAAACACTGTGAAACAATATTATTGGTGTTTTCCTAACCACTGGAAATATTATTCGTGCTCGCTGTGATATTTGGATAACCCGAATTACGATCAGCACGTTCCATAATATTTTATTTAATTTTTTTCGTTTTTAACGTCGTTTTCGATTATTAATCAATTTTCGAATGACATTCACATAATTTTTATACGAAGAATGTAATAACTTGTTATTTCGTGCGTGCTGCAATGAGCATGTATGTATTCTGCGAAATGACTAAAACATGAGACAGGTGAAAAGCTAATATCAGAAACTGATAACGCGATAGTGTAATATATCTGTTATCAGTTTATGAACAAAAAAAAGTAAACATTTCTGTGCCAATCTTTTATTCCACAAATACATAGAACAAAATGTTTATAAAGCGAATGTGGAGCAAGACAAAGGTTTCGAAAGCAACATTTACAGGGTGAATGTTAAAACTTATATTAAAATGTTGCAAGGTATATACAATGGGCGCAGTAGCGCAGTGGTTAGTGTGCTGGACTACTGTGCGAGGGATCCCAGGTTCGATCCCCGGAAAAACACAAATTACATCTTAAGGTTTTTTCTACTGCACCAACTCTCGCGAACGTCTGACAAACATCCGAGAGTATGACTGTCCTGAAAAAGCTTCTCAATTCAACCGTTGGGACTCGACATAAAATTGAAGGTCCCTTCCATTCGTCCCAAAAATAGAATCTCACACAAACGAATGGTTGCGAGAAGCTAGGCCTTGGGTGTCTACCGCGTGTTGCGCCGCCTATTTATTTATTTATTTTTTAAGGTGTATACAAAATAACTTATAAAATTTTTGTCTAAATTTATTTTTTAAGCACGCGGACCGCCGCCCGGCCGTACTAGTAAGTAAATCATTTAATTTTGAAGGTCCATTGCTCGTCATATTTCGACAAGGATCTAGGGGAATTACTCGTTACTCGTTATTCTTTTCATTTTCTCATTGATTGCATTCCATTCAAATCAATTACACAAATGGCTGGACCTTATATTTTAGTTAAAAATAGTTTATAATCCACAAATATAATGATACTTTTTTTTGTCACATTTTATGCCTCATTTTGACTCTTATGTCGATTTCCATTGTGCTTTTACCGTTTTGCTCTCAGATCTCAGATTTTTCCTGCCCCTATGGAACATGAAATGAACTAACTTTTTTTTGCATTTGTGTTGGTGTGTTATTTGACAATCAGCTATTTTTATACCCTCCACAGGAAGGTATATTCACTTTGTCATTACATTTGTAACGCCAAGAAGGGGTCACCGGAGACCCTATAAAGTACATATATTCTGAATCAGGATCACATTCTAAATCGATTTAGCCATGTCCGTCTGTCTGTCTGTCCGTCTGTCTGTCTGTCTGTCTGTCTGTCTGTCCGTCTGTTGAAAGCACGATAGCGTCCAAACGAATCGACCTAGGCGAATGAAATTTTGTGAGAGGACTTATTTTTACCGTCGTCAGGTTGGTATTGAAAATGGGCTATGTCGGTCAAGTAGTTCTGGTACCCCCCATACAAAATCACTGTTAGACCCATGTGTCTCTCTGTCTGTTGAAATCACGATAGCGTCTAAACGAATCGACCTAGGCAAATTTTGTGAAACGACTTCTTTTTACCGTCGTCAGGTTGGTATTAAAAATGGTCCATGTCGGTCAAGTAGTTCTGTTACCTCCCATACAAAATCAATATTCGACCCACGTATCTCTCTGTTTGTTGAAAACACCTTAGCGTCCAAACTAATCGACTTAGGGGAATGCAATTTCGTGAGAGGACCTACTTTTACCGTTGTCAGGTTGGTATTAAAAATTGTCTGTGTCGGTCAAGTAGTTCTGGTACCTCCCATACAAAACCAATATTAGACATAATATGCGTGTACCTGTACCGTACATACAGTGGAGGGTATCAAAGCATCGGCCAGGCCGATGATAACACTTTTACTTGTTTTATTGCAATTTGTGTTTACAAATGTCTCTTGTTTTGGTATTTGGATAAAGTATGCGTGAATCTCGCTCTCCGATCGAGATTCGCAAAAGTGATCTGAATCTTAAAAAGCGTGCTTTTTTCCGCCCAATAGAAAACGAATTTGATAGACAGCTGATTTCTAGAGCAGAAAAACTGGTCTGAATCTGAAAACAAGTGCTTTTTCTTGCCAATGGAAATCGACATTAGTTATTAAGCAACTTCATTCAGCATTTACTCATATTCGAATCGTGTTTTGCACACATATGGTGCTAAATTTGCAAATGCGGAAATATAAATCATAAATATAAAGTTGCAAAATACAAAGGTAGTTTAACAATTTTAAATATATTCAATTATACATATTGAACTAACAAGTTTCGAGTCATATTTTCTTCTAGAAGGCGAATTCTAAAATTTGGAAATGAGACATTGCTTGTAAAATTTTAAAACTTTGAATGTAATTTAAAAAAAATTCATAGAATAGAATATATTGTTTGATGTAATAAGAACGTAGTATAATATTTTCTGTAAGATGTATTTATTCTATAATAAAAAATAAACATATCTTATGTAAGAGTCAGTTTTTTTTCGTTTTAGCTGTGTTTTAAATTTCGGCACAATATATGCCTAAAGTCACCACAGGCCTTGCTTCTCACAACCATTCGTTTGTGTGAGGGACCATTGACATATTATTATACTAGCAAATGCCCGCGGCTCGGCCCACCGGTTTCTTTTCGTTTAAATAAAACTAAGCTCTATTTTAAGCTTACAAAATATTTTATCGCAATGCCTTTTTGTAAACTAATACACGTTATTATTTCAGTGGGCGCAAATATAAACAACTGCAGCTCACACGCGAACATGCAACATATAGCAGTCCATGTGAAAAACATGGATGTCGCTGTCGGAGTATAACTCCAGCAATGGCCGAGTAGTTCAGAAGAAAGTCAGAAGTCAGAAGAAAGTCCCCCGTTTTCCCTTCCCCCATCCTCTCCCAAGTAACATTGATTCGGAGGATGTAGCCAGTACAATGTTGAAAGAATTTTTAAAATCGGCCAAATAGTTCCAGAGTTAGTCCCTACCCCTCTACCCCTTTACCCCTCTACCCCTTTAGACCTCAAATACATGTATTTACCATTGTGCAAACTTATTTACGCATCACAAACTACTTATATGTACGTACATATGTACATAGTTTGTTTTATGCATATCCATTCGCTACATCAAATTCAACTACGTCATACATACGCATATACAATATGCACTCCTGAATGCTTGTCGTTTAGAACGCAATATAAAACTACCCCTGAGCACGACTGCAATCGATAAAGCAAATTTTTTGCACTTGACCAAATAAGATCTATTAAGATAAGATCAATAAGATTTATTTTATCTCACCCTCTGGATGGACCAGAAAGATGAATGTTAGCTCAAAATACTCGGTGAAGTATGGCCTAACTATTAAAAACACATCTTGAATTAACATACATAGATTTATGAGTATAATGGCAAGTTAAGCGTAGTAAGATCGAAATAGAAAAGTTTGTTTGAAAAGTTTTTCAACACTTATAGGACGAATTTTGAAAAACGATAAATGAATCATGTAATAAAATGTTTGCTTATCTATCAACATACAAACTTTCAAGTTCATACGGCTAACGGTTCTTGAGACCCCCCTTACTCCCCGCGACTCCTTCACTCCTGAGCAATTCTCACCCACGCTACGGACTAAGTTGGCCACACATCTATAATTCAGAAAAAAAATCATGAAAATCGGACGAATAGTTCTCGAGTTATGGAGAAACGAACAGACGGACGTTGCATTTTATAAGTAGTATGGATGGATGGATAATGGATGGTGTGAAATGTCAGTTCATGCTAGAGACATCTATTGGGCGTGAGTGAATTTGCAAAATAAAACGGTTGAAATTCATATTGTTGCGTCCTTTTTTACAATAGATGTCACTTCAAAAAGTGAATGTTTCCAATTAATTCCGCTCCGAACCACGAGAGCTAGTAGTTATGCCAGAACCAACACGAAGTTGTCTACCAGTTCATTATCCATTGTGACTCGGTGAATTGATTTCAACGCCAAATCCCAGGATGAGTTTTGTGTCAGTTGATTTCACCACACAAGTTTCTACTGCAATTATAAATTGGAAGTGCGAGCGAAATACTCTTTTATAAATTTGTCATATAGACATTAACAATTTTGATATCTGAATGCCACTACAAAATGCCTAAGTACAGAGCGGTTCACTTGTTTAGACGCACAAGAATTACGTTTTATTTCTTGTTTTTTTTTTTCGTATAACGTCGAACAAAGAAAAAAAACTTATTTGGCAGAGAGGTAATAATAATAATTTCAAACTGAATGATGGTCCCATAACGTTAGTTTTACTCATTTTTTCCTATACCATGCAAAACTGTATGCATTTTTTTGGTTCACTTGATTGATGTAAATAAAGCACTCGAAGTAAGTAAAATGATCGAACAATTTTGTTTACTATGTTATCTGTTGCCCTGAAACAAAAATAATATCTCATATCTGGCATTAATTTTCTGCACACACAAGCTTTTGACAATAAATGATTGCGGTAGGTTTTTGGTTGCGAATGCTTAGAGTTAAAATTTGTTCTTTTTTGAAGCGGCGGCTACAAATAAAATTATTTGGAAATGGTTTTTCTATTTTAAGAGCTCCTTGCGGAGCCGGTGCGTATTTGTATTCCCCACTATTTTTGCCAGTTTTTAATGTAGTTTCTTCTGTCATCATTCTTGTACTTTACCATAAAATCTATTCAATATAAGAAATTATTAACTTCAACATACATATTTAATTTCAATTAACACGTACTTTTCACTAATTTTTTTAGACCGCAACAATCAAAATATCTAAAAGAACCAAAATGTTATGGCTTGTTTTTATAGCTGATTTTTGGTATTGATTTACTTTTTAATATTTTTTTCTCCTAAATTTAGCAATTACGCTTGGTAAATATCAGTTTCTACTTATTAAGTTTCATACAATTTGACAGAAAATGACGCCACTTATCCCGTGATTAGGGTTCCGCCGAAATCCGCTAGACGGGATATTACTGAGTGTCATACTTTCTCCCAGACAGTAGTTATACTCTGGGATACTTGTCGTCAGTCATTCCCAAGAGATGGCGTAGAAACGTTAACGTGTAACTTGTGCTATTGCCAAGGTTAACCTTGAGACTTCGGTCAGTAATCCATCACACTATAGCCACTGCGTCATTGAGACAACTTATTGGGCCGCTTTTAAGCCGCCTCTTACAATAAATATGCCTTACCTCAAGGCTATTCTAACCGCGATGTAGCGCAGATCGTGGGACCATTCATACGCTTCACACCAAGGATATGCATGAATTTCCTTATATAAATGTGTCGGTCGTGCATTCTGATTTATTATACAGTCAAATAGTTTTTTCTAGAAGGTTATGACTTATGACTATGAGCTAAGATAGTTATCAAGTTTTTCCACAAACACACACAGTTCGAGACGGATAAACCGTTAGGTATATCCTCATGCATTATTTTAAGGGAAACAAACTGCAAATCCGAAAAAGTTAATTTTAATGCAAATCTTTGCTATAGCCACCCCCAAGATTAGTCTAATGGCTCAAGTCATTCAATAAGCGGAGCATTCTTAATAGTTCACTTAACCATAAGAATGCACATCCACGTACATGACAAAAGAACACGAATCTGTGTCATAAAACGTCAGTTTTTTCCCCCAATAAAAAAAAAGTTCTGCATTTCTTTTTTAGTCACCAGTTAGCTAGTATACTTGATTAAAATGTCAGTGTCAGTTACTATTTAAAAAAAAAAATAAACTTATCACTTGCTTGCGCGCTCTCATTGTTACTCCTGTGTACTAACGCTGCTCTCTCATCAAATCAAAGTCATAACAATTTAATTCCACATGCGCAGTTCTATAATATTATTTTAATCTTGAAATGTACTACTGCTAGATGGTTGGAAATAATAATCGACTGACAGAAGAACTGGAACTATGGCACCACCGACCATCGTCGAAATATCGGAAGAGAGAGCGCAAGTCATTGTATAGTGGAGATAATCGGGTCTCAGAAAAGAGCTTGCCCAATTTTCGATTCTATTGTTTTCGGCTACCGAATCTACTAATTTGATTATAAAGGTTTATATTTTGTGCAAAGATAAAAAAAATGGTGTTAGATTGCTCTCAAATATTTAATCGAAGTTAAGTGAGCGTCGCGCGATAAGATCTGAATATAAAGCTTCGATTATTAATTTTTTTCAGTGCACTCACTGACAGGTGTGTGATAAGGTCTATAACAAATATTTAAGAATGTATTAAAAATAAATTTAAAGTTACGTGATAGTGATCCA
Organism: Cheilosia scutellata; assembly: GCA_955612985.1. NCBI lineage: Eukaryota > Metazoa > Arthropoda > Insecta > Diptera > Syrphidae > Cheilosia > Cheilosia scutellata. Next base: position 111,316,166 of record OY015311.1, read on the forward strand.
TGTATGGGAAATTGCAAATTAACTAAGACCAGGGAATATACTCTACAAGAGGTAATTTAGTTGACAGTTTGACTGTGAAATTTATATTGATGGTGTTTTTGTGACAAATTAGTCAATTAAGTCTTAAACCATATGCTCCGGATATGAATTATGCTATGCGCTCTGCAGTGAATTGTTATGTTAATAGTATACATAGTTGTTGTCGGTTGCGTAAATTTATTACAGCGCCGCTCAATAACAATATTGTGTGGTTTTTGTTCGAAAATGTTTGCTTGCAAGATGGTATATAGAATTTTCACACTGTATTGTTTAAATTTAACTATGCGATCAACAAATTTCACCGAAAAATTATATCAACTTTCGATAAGTAAAATTGCAACAAACATGGCCATAAAAACATAAATAGATAGTTGATATTGATATTGCAATTAGATAGTTGATATTGATCGCACATTGTTATGTCAAAATTGATTTTAAAAAAAGTTGCCATATGTTATGCGACCATTGGAAGCAAAGGAGCTAGTTCTTATGTTTGCCTCAACGAAAAATTAACTGTATACGTGGATAGTATGTCAATGGTTGCGACATTTTTACTAGGACGAACACGCTAATTTTAAAATCCAATCGATTCATTTATCCCATACGCTTTCGTGTTTTCAATTTTGCAGAGTTGCCATCACATAAAAAAGTATAAAGGGTGGGTCAAATACAAATTTCTTTTAAAATGAACAACATTAAATGTTGTCCATGTATTATGGCCTAATAAAGCCATAAAGAGCGAATATTCCCATTAATTATAGAACACAACGTTGTTCAAGTGGCTTCGAAGTAGCACATTCTGTCACTCCAATTTTCCAAGACCTTGTTGATGGTTTCGGGTTGTAGCTTGGATGATATTGGCCTTAAGTGCTTGAATCGTTTCCGGATCTCACGAACTTTTTGCACAAACTTGCGTACAGCAGGCGCGGTGGGTGCTTCATTTCGGCCAAAACTTCTTTTCAAAAAACGCTCTGTTTGGGCTACACAGCACTCACTTTGGAAAGTCAATATTTTCCAAGGTTCAAGCGTAAAATGACTCATTTCGTTCCGCGGAGGTATGATACTGAGTTTCTATCAAGATTCCGAGCGGGAAACAGCTGACAGTGTCAAAATAACCTATGATTTCAAAAGAAACTACTAGATGGTCTACCCTTTATAGTAATTGTTCAAGATCAAGCGTCGTTTGTAATTTCTACAGAAAAGTTGGTAATGCTATACTATTCACAATCTGTTGTCACTTTGAAATAAGTATTTAAATCAAATCTTTACCAACCGCCTAAAATGTTAACTTCACTTGGATTTTGATAGCGATACACAGCGCATGTTGAAAAGCAACAAATATTGCTTCCTAGTAGCAATATTTGTGATTATTCACACATTTACGTATACTACGTTCTATAAAGTTTTGGAAAATATGTCGGATGAACCTGTTTTCAACACAAAATTCGTAGAACTTGTGGAAAAATATCCCTGATAGCTAAAAATGTCAGGCAATACTATAAGCAACTAGCAACTGTCAGTAAGCAGTGCGCAACTTTAATTTAACCTAATCTCACACTGAAGCAAAAGTATTGCAAGAAATTTGCAACTATCAGGGAAAGGGCCTTAAAAAATGCATTTACCACTATTTAAATGCCCGATGCTTTTATACCTTCCATTGCAGACAAGTCATGCAAAATTTTAGTCTTGTGACTTGTGAGTTAGTACGTACAGAACACATTGGTTTTGTATATGGGAGGTACCAAAACTACTCGACCGATATAGCCCATTTTCAATACCAACGACACAACGACCGACGCACGGTAAAAAGAGGTCACCTCACAAAATTTCTTGCTTTAACTATTTTTAAGGATTATGCGGACTTTAGAGTAATATTTTGTACTCCCTTTGACGTTTCCTATTATGTATTTGGAAAACTGCCATAACGAAGTCTTATGTCAACGGAAAATTAAATAAAACGTTAAAGATTTAATACACAGTTCTTCCGAAACTTTTATTTGTATCTGCCCCTTGAAAACACAATTTGGGGCAGATTGGGAAATATAATTATATATATATTGGAAAATATAACTTTTTATGAAATAGAGTTCTAGTTAGTTTTTTCTATATTTTGGAAAAATCTTGAAAAAACGGTATTTTGTTTTGTGAAACTAGAATGACAGCATTACCATTTTAATAGTTTTCATAATGCAACCTGCTGTCTGTCGTAGTTATTGTCCGATTACACTGCTCGGCATTTTGTCGATTTTATCTGTAAAAATAAGAATGATGACGTGTTCATTAAACGTTTGTAGTGTTAGTGTCTATTTACCTTCCTACAAGTAATGCTTTTTCTTAAATTATTATCGTAGATATAGAATATATACAATAGTGCGTACCAATGCATTGTATATTAAAAAAAAAAAAAAAAAAAACAATTTATTCGTCATCTGCTTTCTTAATTCAATTCATTCTTAGATTATACCGAATTTTCCATTACTCACAGAAGTACTGTCAAATCAATGCGTTGTTTTTATGTAGACCGGCATCTTTTGTCCCGGAAATTAATAAATGAAATTGCGAAACTGCGTTCACAGATAAACGCCTTCTTTTGTTTAATCATTATAATAATTGGAGCGCACATATCCAAACATAAATGCACATCAACGTTCGTTCTATAGCGCCATTTCACTCTGATAACCCTTATAGATACTTAATTTATCTATTATATATATAGCGACAGCCGATGGCTATAGTCGTTATTGTTTATTTCTTTTTAAACAATGACCAGTTGATTACAAGTAAGTAGTTAACGCCATTTTGTTAACCTTATTTACAAAATAATCTTCTAAGTAGTTTTTGTTGATTTAAATTCACTTGTCAGATGTCTTAACTTTAAGTTACACTATTTATGGAAAGTTCATGACTGAATATAATGATGGCTTATAATAATAAATCATAGTTCCTGTATTGGACAGGGGTAAACGTAAAACTTTAGCCCTCAATTATGACACTGTCTTCGCGTCAGAAAATGGTGCAATGAAAAAAGTGAACAAATTTAGACTAATATTATGAAGATAGTGCTCAGTTTATCCGTTGAAATATTGCCCAGAAAATAAGTTTTATGTAAGTGATGATTCAATTTGCTATAATATATACTCGTATATATATTGTTTGACCTATCTTCTCCTGCAGAGATGTTAAATTTTTGATTCAGCGAAGTCGGATGCTCATTTGGTGCGATTCTTAGTTTAAAACCGCAATCGGATGCTAGGACCTTCCATTCTTCAACATTTTCGCCCGTGCTGCAGCATTTGAGAAAGCACTAACTTTGGTATCCTTTCCTATTCCATCTGCATGACTCGCACTACATAATCAAGATGAAGCTTTAGAGTTTTCAGGAAAAGGGGAGCAACTCCCGTCTCCAGGTAGAGCATGTAATTAGGAGAAGTGCTGGAAAACCGAAAAACTCGCCTAATGGAGTATCGCAGGAACTTCTCCGCGTATTCGAAGGGGCTATACCCCCAGACTTGCGCTCCATAGAAAAGAATTGAGGTCGCCGTTGCGCGGAATATTTTTTGCTTAACATTATGTGATATCTGCTTGTTATTGATACAACTGGTGCCGTGAAATAACGCCGAGCGAAATAAGGCCGAATTTCTAAATTCGGCGTGAAATAAGACCGAATCTCAGAATTCTGCGTTATTTCGCTTTTATAATGGGAAATAAAACCGAATTTAGAAATTCTGCCTTATTTCGCTCGGCCTTATTTCACGGCACCGATACAACTACCCCAACCTGAACCGATTGCCCGCTTAGCTTCGCGTAGTTTGGCTTGTAGATGCGTCTTTTTGTTTAGGTAGGGTGTAATCAATACTGCGAGATATTTATACTCTCGCACAATCTCGATCTGCCCACCTTGCAGCTTCCACCTTTCACTCCGCAACGAAACCAAACCAAACGTATTTGGTATTGCGATTTGCGACTAAGCTTAAGCGCTACATACTTGTCGCCCACATATTTTTCACAATATATCTAGCACATGGCCATAAGGATTGCATATTACAGCTCTGCCTAAAATATAGATGCATGTCTCCCTAGCAAAAAAGGCAGTCTAAAGTTTTCCGTTGCCGCAAGTTTTGTAGCCGTTCGTGAAGATTCGGTCGCCCCCCACCTCTGTTCTGTTTTGGTTAGAGCCAATCCTGAATTGAACTATGTATATAAAAATAAAAAAGTTTCAGCAGAGAATCTGCACTTTTTTGGGCTACATAACAAGATTAAAACTATCTAAAAACTATTTCCGAGCATGTGCTGTAAAAACATTATACATTTGACTGTCCTAAGGTAAGTTTTAAAAAAAATTATTGTAAAGGTAGCTTTGTCACCCTTTTCTGAGTATCCATTGGATTATAGGGAAAATAGGAAAGATTTTCAATCACAATAATTCTGAAACTTTTCAATAGCTTTGACCAAGATACCTTACGGACTCGAATGATCGAATGGTATATAAACTACTAGCTGAGCCGGTAAATTTTTTTCCGCCCAAATTCGTTAATGTAATGAAAATACAAATTCCGAGCATCCACATGCTGATTCAAGTAATTCGGCCAATTCAAATAATTTATTCAAAAGTTATTTTAAATACAATGGAAATAACTACAGTAAAACAATCTCGATGTGTTTCAATCAAACCGCAATGATTGGCGTGTCGACCAACCTTCCGCTTTTTCACTGAAGTGCTTTATATTTATTGATCGACTTCTTTTTATGCTCTATATGCATACGCTGACCATCCGTCCTTTATTTAAAAGGACAGTCCTTTCTTTTCAACCTGTGTCCTGTATTTTTTTATTTTCAATAAAGGACGGATTTTGTCCTTTATTTTTGAAACTGTCCTTTAAAAACTGACAAAAAAATTGTATGCATAGCATAGAGAATTAATTTTTGGGCAATTGAACTCTACGAAGTATCGAAACATTTACTGTAATGTTATGAAATTCATGTCAACAATGCATTTGCCAATAGAATTCTATATTTTTGGACGTAGAAGTCCTTGAGAGGGTCTTATTTCGTGAAACACTGGCCAAGTATTGAGAAAATCTATCATTTATTTCTCAGAAAAAACAGGCTTATTTTTAAATGGCGTACAACTTTTCGATATCATATATTTGTCCCGACTTTTGGTGATCAACGCCCAACCCAAACAGTAAGAACTAGGAAGCATATATTTTGAAACAAATTTCCTTGTATGGCCAAAGTAAGCACTAGAAGCGATTTGGAGAAATTCGAACTCCAAAAGGGGAAAAGTTTGTATCGGAAAATTCATATTTTTCATGCGATTGACGTCAAACTCGGTTTGTGTACCTACAATATGTATACAAGAAATACGAATATAAAATAATTTTCTGATTTTGGAAATTTTGCCTAGGGCCCGAGTTATTAGTGACTGGAAAAGGAGAATTCAGTCTGCATAAGGAACATTTTTGTTCATCATATCAAGCGAATATTCGAATCAGACCACCATTGTCGAGTCTCATTTCGTCTCTTTACCACTATAAACCTTACCTTCACTGGACTTTTCCAGAGTTCTTCCCTTGGTTCGATTCCTAGTGTTAATGTTAACGCTAGCAACTGTTTATGTGAAATCTGTTTAATCCATTGGGTCTCTACCCAATGTTTTCCCAAGATCCTTATTCTTTTGTCAGCCAAATCTGTGCCGCTGTCTCAGATTCCTCCAGGCATAGCTTATAAGTATCATCCTCTCTAAGTCTCATCTTCCTTAAATTATACACGAAATTACCATACCTTGTAGTTAACCACCACCCATTTCAATGTTCCTCGACTCATGCTTAGAACCTTTCCTTAGTAATGTTCATGTTTTTTGCTATCTTATTATTATAAATTTTTTTTTTTTTTTTTTTTTTTTTTTTTTTCAAAAATACCAACTGTTTGTAAGTAGAAAAATGATTGTCCTTTATTTTCCTTTGACAAATATGGTCACCGTATAATGCAATGCAATTATTATCAAAGGGCAATTTAAAATGTTTTACCCCAGAAACCCGATTACCAAAACCAGGAGCTTAGTGAAAAATCTCTGTATTCAAAATGAAGGATCTCAAAGCTGTAAAAACTCTCCCCAACACAAAACCGTGTTTTCTATAGTTCCGCCCAAACTTCAATTTGATTTGTATAGCAATTGTTTTATAATGAAATGTATATTTCATGTGCAGTTCAGTCCTAAAGTTTAAACCGCATGTACATATTCAGCTTATCAATATCTGCAAGTCCATATCGTTATCGAAGTTACTTATCTCGAAAAACATTTCAGTCGACGAATTTTAACCATAAATTAATTGATTTCTCCACTGTCCACAATTTAAGTCGGTTCTTCACTCACATTGAGTAGTAACGCAGTGGCATTTTAAAATTCCAGCTCGCAACAGAAGACTCGAATTCAGCAGTGCTCAGCGATAAGGCGCCTAAATCATAATTTTCCATTATGCCACTCACGACTCTCCGACAGGATAAGGACAACCTGTGCGGCCTATCGTTATGGCATCCACAATGGATGCAACGATTCGCAACCAGCAAAATGTTCATGGCAGTATACGGTCTGTTGGGAACCATCCAGGCCATGTCATACATGTACTTCATAGTTACACTAACAACAGTTGAAAAACGATTCAAAATACCCAGCCAGACAACAGGTAAGTGTGCGTGCGAGTGATGATAAACATTGTGATGTGAAGGTGATAGGAGTATCAGCAAGCAATTGACCAGTCAAAGACCTCATGATTGCACTGTAATCAGGTTAAAAATTAATATTTTTGTTGTTCTTCTTTAAGGAATCATTCTGAGCGGGAACGAAATATCTCAGATAATGTTATCGTTAATTTTATCGTATATTGGCGGCCAAAGAAATCGACCTCGATGGATAGCGTGGGGAATTGTTTTCTGCGGATTATCCTGCTATATCATCGCACTGCCGCACTTTATCTACGGCGCTGGTGATGATGCATATCATCTGACGCAAGAGTATCTAGATAGCTTGGACCAAACTAATCTCACAAGTACTGTATCGATTGTAGGTGAACGCACTTATGCAGCAAATGCGTCGATATATCATATTTAAATGCTTCTTTCCTTTAGTCGACCAACATCAAGGATTCGCAACATCTGTGCGGCACTAATCAGAGTGAGGACGAATGTGACACACTTTTCTCAATCGTGCCGCTGGTGTTGATATTTATATCGCAGTTTGTACTCGGAATTGGTAATACGATGTATTACTCATTGGGTCAGACGTATCTGGACGATAATACTAAGAAAACAAACACGCCGCTCATGTTGGCTGTGGCGATGTCACTAAGGATGATTGGACCTATTGTTGGGTTTTTCTTAGGTAAGGAACTGTGCGTAATGGAATCGTTGGTAATATTAATACTGTTGCTTTCAGGATACGTGTCACTTAACCAGTTCATTGATACAACGAAAACACCACTGATCGATCGAAAGGATCCCCGATGGGTGGGTGCATGGTGGTTCGGCTGGATTATACTAGGAACATTCATGTTGCTCTGTTCAGGATTAATTGGAATGTTTCCCAAGGAACTGCCGAAGAGCAAGGCAAGGAAATACAACTCGCATACTCCACACGTTCTTCGACATGAAGAACTTATGCTCGACGAAGGTCCGCCGAGCGGAAGGGGATTTTCTTCAAATGCTACTTCAGATAAGAGTCCCGCTCTAAAGACTGACTTTCCGCAACTCAAAGGTGAGTTTGACATTACATATTATCTAAGTCATAGAAAATGCGATGCCGCACTTTATCTATGGCGGGTAAAATTTTGAAGGGGTTTTCGAAGGATCCAGACACAGTCGTTCAGTGGTTAGTGCATTATAGCGAGTGAGTTATATATAATTACCGGAAAATTTATACATACCTTCAGTTTTCGCAGAAGCCGGTGTTTTCTCTATAAATCTGTCAAATATGTACTGTATGCAAATACTTAGTTTCCGAGTAAAGTTTTAGACATTTTCCATTTAACCCAGCCAGATCAAATTTCTCGATATTTCTTTTGTTTAAGAACTTCTATAAGCAAGACGAACGTATAAATCACCTTACCCTGAGATAATCATCCCCGGAAATCCGAATGTGCGATTTTTCAGCTCAGAACGGCTGGTCCGCAGCCTTTTCAAATAAAAGTTTGGTTATCTTTTTACTTAAATTTCGAGCGGGTTTATTTTAATCATCGTCAGTGTTGTATGGTACATACTGCCTACCTAACAGCGAAATCTTGGCCGCAATTGCTATTTTAAATGAATGCAGCCGCGTATACTATACAATACCAATCAACATTCTTGTCTTTGATGTAGACCGACAAAAGTCATTTTGTAGACGTTTGTCAATGCAACCTTGCAATTTCCGATTATGAAGATGTAATCGGTCAGCACTATGAGATATACCTCTATCTGATCTAATCTGGGCATTAAAATTCGCTATTGGCGAACGATCGTAGATAATCTATAAAGTGAAAGGCTTGTAAAGAATATGACAGTCATTATTTTCCTGATGTGAGACCTTTGCAGCGCTGGCGGTCTTTTAACCCAATAATAAAGCGCTTTTGTCTTATGACTTTTCAGATTAATGGGAGTAACGCATTTTTGTATATTTTGTCATTCCATTCACATTTGTATTTTGAGGTAAGGCCTTCGCCCAAAACGCAACACAAAACACGTTGCAAACATGTCTACGACAAAGACTCCACACAAGGAGAAATGTAAGGAAGCCATTTCTCAATACATTAAATTTGTTGCCATAATCTTGGAACAGGATAAACATCGGCATTGACCATCTATGGGCTTTACTAAAGAAAAATATACAACCTACCCCCAAGGCAATGGGAATTTCCGACGTGCAAACAGAAAAAATGTGCATGACTGGGTCGCACGAAACTTTCACTTTTATTGTGAACCTCGCTGAATATCAGAGTAATTTAAAATTTTCTGTGATTACTATTGGATTTGTATAACCACTGAAGTTTTGGCTTTACAAAAATATACCGTGTGAATACATGTCGGAATTTGGGTAGTCATTTTTGAGAAATATTCATAAAACGGCTATATTTCAGTTTTTAGAGGAAAAATAAGTACGTGATCATGTTTAGAATGCTTATTTTGTCTTAAATATGTATTTTGATGAGAATCGTTAGAGCGGTTTTTAGTAAAATTATGCTGACAAATGTTACAACTTTGGATTCGAAAAGCACTGTTACTAAACTGTTTAGCTGAAAACTGTGTACAACGTATTGTTCACGATATCAGAATTAAAAAAAAATAAATAAATAGGTGGCGCAACAGGCGGTAGACACCCTAGGCCTAGCTTCTTGCAACCATTCGTTTGACGAATAGAAGGGACCTACAATTTTATGCCGATTCCGAACGGCTGAATTGAGAAGCTTTTTCAAGACAGCCATACTCTCGGATGTTTGTCAGACGTTCGCGAGAGGTGGCGCAGTAGAAAAAGCCTTAAGATGTAATTTGTGTTTTCCGGGGATCGAACCTGGGATCCCTCGCACAGTAGTCCAGCACACTAACCACTACGCTACTGCGCCCAAAATATTATTATCGCTAAATACCTTCAACATTATGTCGATTTATGAGTAGTGTGACTATAGATAAACTGGCTTGCTAATAAAAACGCCATAATTTCCATAACATAACTTTTTATCTGCATATAGGTAGATATGAACGTAGGGAGCGATAACACGATAAAAATCATAAACGAGTGATTAAGTAATTACTATATACCTAGCCCCTACTGACTGGTCTGCTGATATTAATTTAACAGCAAATGATAAAACTGCAATTGCTTCACAATGATTATTACTTGGACATCATAGTATAGTAGTATTGCAAAGGATTCGTTTATATTTGTATGAACAGTGCTGCCAAATCAATCCGAAAAATATTGATTTAAGTACATGCTTTAGCACAGACCTCTGCAGTCTCAATGCATCGTTAATAATGTTATATGTATTAGCATAGAGAAAAAATTACCTAGTATACAATTTTTTTTTTAGATTTCCCGAAGGCTTTGATGAGGTTACTCCGCAACAAGCTCCTAATATTTAATATTATATCCGGTGTTTTCTACATCTTGGGTGCAGCGGGCTATATGACGTTCCTCACTAAATACATGGAGGTTCAATTCCATAAAAGTGCCCAAAATGCCACAATTGTCATTGGGCCAGTTACAATTACTGGCATGGTACTTGGCCTGCTAGGCTCTGGATTAGTGATTTCAAAGAATAAACCATCACCCAGTAAGGTTCTCATGTGGAATGTTGTTGTCGGTATTATATATATCTTTGGACAAATATCCTACCTATTCCTGTACTGCGGTGATACAGCGTCACTGATGGTGGATGGAAAGTATGTCCTATCATGTCGTATTGACTGAATTTAATTTTTGATATAATTTCAGATTGAATTTAACGTCCAATTGCAATTCAAATTGTTCTTGCGATGGCGTGCCCTATACTCCAGTTTGTCATGCGAGCAGTGAAACAACATACTTTTCGGCCTGTCATGCTGGTTGTCAGAATTGGGACTCCGACCACAAGGTAAGCAGAAACAAATGTTTGTAATGAACGACAGCATTTAGTAATGACACCATTCTCAGATCTATTCAAATTGCTCGTGCCTAATTGAACCTGAAAACAGGATATATGAGTATCCTACCACCACAACCCTAGTTCCCGTGACAAGCCAACAACCAGATATTTCACCAACAACAGCTAAATTTGACTATACTGATGCCCCTGTCATCTCAACAACTGCCACCTATCCTTCCACCACAACCCTATTTCCAGTGACAAGCCAACAACCAGATATTTCACCAACAACAGCTAAATTTGACTATACTGATGCCCCTATCATCACAACAACTGTTCTGCATGACTTGGGATTATCAACCACCCCCGGTACCGTTCCAAGAAGCCGAAGATCTACTTTGGATGAAAATATTCCGAATATTTTATCGCCAGGGGCCTGCCTTAAGGGATGTGCAACTTCGTTTTGGATATTTGCAGTTGCCTCCATTGTAGTACACTGGTTTGGGTCATCGGGGCGTATTGGTAACATTTTGGTAAACTATAGAGCTGTGTCCACCGAGGATAAATCATTTGCCCAAGGCTTGGCCCTGATGATGGTCAGTCTGTTTGCACTTATTCCCGGGCCAATTATGTTTGGTCGTATTATTGATTCAACTTGCTTGGTATGGACCAAGCAATGTGGTCAAAATGGAAATTGTCAGCTCTATGATCAGACACGGTTTCGATACTTTGTAAATTCGATTGCAGTCGGTGAGTCCGTAATTAAATAGATTACTTTTTAAAGTAAATTTAATCTAAATATTTGTTTACTGCATATACAGTCCTCACCTGCATTGGTGTTTTCTTTGATGTCCTTGTTTGGTATTACGGACGCGATTTGGATTTATATGGCGAGAAGGAAACTCAGCGATTGGCCGAAGAAAGAAAACAAAATAAGCCAATATCACCGCTACTTGCGAGAAGATAGTTTCAGTGAAACTTGTAAATTTGTACATATGTACAGCTTTTTTTATGTAGCAATTGAATGTTTATTGTATAACATTTGTTTATATGTGAATTTATGTTGGAGATTTTATTAGAAAATAAGTGTTTTTTTTTAAGTAAAAAAAATTTTTAGACAAATCCTGCAAATTTGTATTCGAATAAATTTGATAATTGAGAGATTGGAATGCGATTTAAAGTCGATTTGTTCAATCATTCGCAAAGTAAGTATGCATTTTTGTTTGCAAATTTATATTCAGTTGGTAAAAATGTCAGATTTATACATACATATAATGGTGAACAAATTTTAAAATGCATTAAATTTCGTATTGCACTTAAATTTCAAAATGACTTCATGAAAGAGAACCGTGAAACCGGCGGGCGGTCGGTGGTCTGCGCTGATGGAACATTTTTGTGGTGATACTGATATGATGATTTCTTTTAAGCATTGCTCAGCTTTAGAACTACGAAGAGCAATGATTTATAGCCTAAATGAATCAGGAATATGTTTACTAAACGCGTTTTTAAGTCCATGAAGGAGCAGGATCAGTTCCAAATTTTAAACAACAAAACTAGTACAGACCATGAGGAGTATTCACTTTCAACAAATGTCTACATTCCGGATCCACCACACTTCCATATTAAAGAAGGGATTTGTAATCGCTTTAAGGTTAGGTTACCAGCGGATTTTTTTTTTTTTTTTTTGTCGGGGAGGACTTTCCTGGAGAGAAATTCCCTCTTCAGCATTTCTTGATTTTTTGGCTTTCGATGTCGGCCCACAAGTTTTCAATTGGATTCAGGTCTAGACTTTGCGCAGGTCAATCCAAAACATTAATTTTGTTATTTGTAAACTATTGCTTTACTCTCCGCGGAGTATGCTAAGGATCGTTGTGGTGTTTCAAATCATATGTTACTGGCATGTATGGAAAAAGGGTTTTCTCCAATATACTTTTATAAGCGTGTTGATCAAAGGTTCACCCTTATACAACTAATAAGTAGACCAACACCAAACCAAGAGAATGCACTTTTGGAAACTCGGGATTAGAGGGACAGTTTGCAATATATCTATGCAATTTTCACCCAGAAGCCATTGGAGCCCATTGTGATTACCCTTTTATAGTACCTGACAGGACATGCAACTAATAAAACCATTCGGATCTGTTGATGAATCTTCTTAAATCTAATAGAGGTATCGTTGCCAGATATTCCAAGCCGTAGACGAACCGTGCTCCCATACAAGAGTAGCGGCGTTCTTAATACCGCAATTGCGGATAGGGAAACGGTCGATACTTTAAAGCAGTTCACCGAATTTTGGTAGCTTGATGAAGAGGTGAGGGCAGATACGCTCTCCCGGGTCGGTGCGTTACCTATGTAACATCCTCCTTAGATTTAAACTAGTCTGTAAGTTAGTTAGGCGTATTTTAGGGTTGTTGTTGTTTAGGGCCTTAACAACTGGTTGTGAAAAATGAGTAACACTTTTCATAGCTATATGTAACTATTTCTTCAGGTTATAGGAAAACAAATTAAATTAAATTATATAAACTCAATTTTGTAAGAACTGTTTTTTATTTTTTTTTTTTTTAATACACTCCAGCGAACCCAAGCGCTTTTCTAGTCTCATATAAATTGCATCTTGTTATGCATCGGCCCATCTTCTAGATAGCACATCTAACATGATCTGCTGGTATCGCACAAAGTGACAAGGTGACTTAATTCTGCTTTGAAGTCGAAAAAGCGCCACGGATTCCAGTTGCGTATTTACACATTGTGGCCTATTTTTATTATCGCTTCAAATTATTATTCAAATTAAGAAAGTAGCTAAATTCCCCCTTCGAACTTTATTTATGATTTAGTAGGCTAAAAAAAAAATATGATTCTTATAACCAAGTTCGAAATCCGTACATGCATAGTCCTTTCATTATCAAATTGATAAAACAGCAGATAGTATTCACGTTCGCGTGCGATGACATGGCAGCATTTTTCAATTGACTATCAAAAGCTTTTGTAGACTTATTGTGACGCTGTAGATCGATGTATGTATATTCTAATTCCATATCCAAATATAATATACCCAGTTACCTACTACATGACAGCGGTTTATATTTTTAAGAAAACACAACTGTTTTTATTTAAAATATCGTAGAATGCAGATACCAGAAAACGATAAGGGGCTCATACGTTCTGTCTAGCCATATACCTTTCTATTGCTATTTATAGTAAACAAATTTTTCATTTGTCACTTTATAGCACGTTATATGAGATTATCAATCTTTTTATAGTGGTCAATAACATAATGTAGGTACTAGTAATCTTTGGATAATTATTATTTTCCAGACCGGCACTTTCTCGTTCCAGAAATTTTGCTAAAAAATTCTGAAAAATTTCCTTTTTATTTAATGGGTTGTCTCATCATATCATCTCTTCCGTAATGGCCCCACGCCGCGAATGTTACTCCGAAAGCCCATATGTCCAGCAGTTACTTGATTGTATTTATCTTATACATACATATATACTTCTATACGTATCAAAATTGAATTAAAGTGATATTGTTGATTTTATAAATTGAAGTATAGGTAAGTAGTTAATAGTAACCTTCTTCGGAGACTAATAATTTTGAAGTACATATTTGTTTATTATTGACAAACAGATTAAGGTCTCTTTTTTTATAATTGCTGTGACTAATGTCGATTTCCATTGGGCAAGAAAAAGCACTTTTTTTCGGATTCTGCTCTAGAAATCAGCTGTCTGTCAAATTCGTTTTCCATTGCGAGGAAAAAATGCAATATCACTTTTGCGAATCTCGATTCGAGGGCGAGATTCACACATACTTTCACCAATACCAAAACAAGAGACATTTGTAAACACAAATTGCAATAAAAAATAGTTGACTGTCAAATAACACACACAACTCCTAGAGTCACTCATACTAAGGAAAATAAACCACCTATGTGCGGAAAGGAACATAATACCGACTTTTCAGTTTGGATTTAGGCCCAAGCACTCCACCATTCACCCGCTGTTAAAGCTACAAAATGACATAACCATAGGACTCAATAAGAAGGAAACAACTGTTGCATGCTTGCTGGACATAGAGAAGGCCTTCGATAGCGTCTGGATCAAAGGACTACTTTTTAAGCTTATCCAATTCGGCTTTCCCAACAATTTGGTAAGATTAATTAATAATTTCCTAACAAATAGAATATTTTATGTACAGGTACTTGACGCAAAATCATCAAGGAAACGGATTAACGCAGGAGTACCCCAGGGGTCAAGACTTGGACCGATTCTCTTCAACATATACACATCAGATCAACCACTCAACGTAGGAAGAAGCAATACGCTGCTGTATGCTGATGATTCTATAACTTACACTACATCGCTATCACCAGAGATAGCTACTCGAAAGGTTGAGGCGCATATCAAGGACCTTTGGCACTACTATCTGAAGTGGGGACTAAAGATAAACTGTAGTAAGACGGAACTCATCTGCTTCCGGACGCCCGTCACAGCAGTAAGAGGGCGACGTGCTTTCGCCAACCGCTGTAGCAACATCAATATTACGCTTCCAGATAGCACAGAGGTTTTGGCGAAGACAATCACCAAGTACCTAGGCATCAACTTTACAGAGAGGTTCAAGTTCAACCAACATGCTGATGTTGTCCTTAGGAAGGCAAATTTTGCTCTTCATCTGGTACACCCACTACTAAAAAGGCGCAATGGATTAAGCCAGAGGACAAAACTACTGGTATACAAGCAGCTCATCAGACCTGTGATAACCTACGGATGTCCCATATGGTTCACTATCTCACCAACGACAATGAAGAAGATCGAGCTTTTCGAAAGGAAGATACTCAGAATCTGCACAGGGCTTTGGCGTAACCCGATAACGCTTAAGTATTATCCAACAACGATGCTATATGAGAGAGCAGGAATGATTCCATTGGGACAATTTATGATGGAGCACTCTGCTAGAATTCTCCGAAACTTAGATGACCACCCCAACCAGGAAATCCAGCAACTCATTCAGCAAAATTTAGAACCTCTACAACCATATCTGAGCGCAAGGGCTATCACAGATCCACGATTTGAAGAAATCATACACAACGAAGATACACCATTCTACGAGAGGACAAACAGCAGACATTATAGGGGTTAAGCCCCTGTAATACAACTTATATATAATGCGGCAAAAATAGTTAGCCAAGCCAATGACAAACTAAATATGTATTTAGAAAATTATTCATGTAATAGATTAAGTAGCCACTAATATTGTTTTGTAAAAACTACGTAAATTTATCATTATAAATCCGTCGGGCCCCGTTTGTTGAGCCGACATTTCCTATTTTAGTTATAAGTCTAGTTGTTAAGCCAATTTGTATATAAACTGATTGAATAAAAAGAATTTCTTAATCTAAAAAAAAATAACACACACAACACAAATGCAAAAAACAACTAATCTCATTTCAAGTTCCATTGGGACGGGGAAAATCTGAGATCTGAGAGCAAAACGGTAAAAGCCCAATGGAAATCGACATATAAGATGACAAGTGATTTTGGAACATTTTAAAATTTGTAATTCCTATTCTTGAAAATTTTAGTCAAATTTGGTAAAAAAGGAAAGAGAAAGCATTAAGTACGCTTCATAAGAATTGGATAGTTTGTTATAGGTAACTGACAAATCTGTCAAATGCAAATTTCATTTTTAACATTTATTTTGCAACAAACTGGATGCAGCAGGAAAATCCCAGGAAACAAACCAGTCGATTCGTATTTCGGTCTTTACGAGTTCTCCCCAAAGAAGATTTTTTCCCCCGACAAGTTCACCTGAAAATCCCAGACGTAGATGTAGTGCGAAATGATTAAAGCGAATGTCGATGGGAGAATCGCCAGTGAGTTGACAAAACCCACACGGAAGAACAAAATTCGAAGATTATGAAGAAATTTACGGGGGTCGTGTAAAATTATTCCAAATATGCGATACAGTTTTATTATTATACCCGGTACCACACTGTATGGTGAGGGTATATTCACTTTGACATTCCATTTGTAACGCACATAAGGAGGCGTTGTAGGTATGACAAACTATAAATATTATTGATCAGCATCACTTTCTTAGTCGATCTAGCGATGTCCGTCTGTCTGTCCGTCTGTCTGCCCGCACGATTGCGGCCGTAATTTAAGAGCTATCGACTTGAAATTTGGTACGTAAGATTTTATCCACCAAACTGAGGCTAAGTTCGAAGATGAGCAAGATCGGACTACCTCCCATACAAAAATATCGTATTTATATAGCTTTTTGATGTTAAAAATTAAATTTAAATAGCTACAGTAAATTTTCTACTGCGCCACCTCTCGCGAACGTCTGACAAACATCCGAGAGTATGACTGTCCTGAAAAAGCTTCTGAATTCAGCCGTTCGGACTCGGCATAAAATTGTAGGTCCCTTCCATTCGTTCCAAAAATAGAAACTCACACAAAACGAATGGTTGCGAGAAGCTAGGCCTTGGGTGTCTACCGCCTGTTGCGCCGCCTATTTACTTTTTTGTAGCTACAGTAAAGATAGCAAGTTTAAACTTTGCACATATTGTTTTAATAATATTTAAAATTTTTTGACAAAAAATGAGCTTGGTCGAATAAAAACTATCCATACCTCCCATACAAATATATAATTTTTTAATACTAAAATATTTTTTTTTACAGTAATATAGTACCGGGTATTTGAGCTTCGGCATAGTCGAAGATAATATTGTCTTACTGGTTATTATGTGCGTTTTTGTTAACATTACAAAATATAAGTATTATGTTATATAATTTATTATAATTTTCTTCTATATCGGCAAAGGGTCTTGCATTCGCATATGATATAAGCTGTTGAAATACTGAATAGATCTTTTGGCTTTTTTATGTCTAAGACCTCTTATTTTCTCCCAATATTAGATACACTTGTTATGGGTTCCCAGCTTTTCTGAGGATTGTGTAGAAAAGTTCAGGTTCTATAAAGATGGTTTCCAAGCATTTTCTGAAAAGTTTATCAGAGGGTTTTTTACAAAATGCGCGGCGGATCGCATTGAAAGCCATAGGTACCTTAATTTCGACTGCCACCAATACGTCACTTAAATTGCTATCGCCATTAAAAAGATGGATCTACCAGAAATATACTGGGGCTTTTCCCCATAGGTATTGAGCCAGCTCCCACACTCGAGTCCATTTTGAAAACATCCATGTATACCTCTTTAGGCTATTTTGGCAGTTAGGTCGCTATTTGTGATCTGCGTGGAGCTTATTTTGTTGAAGAATAGGGTCTTGTGCGGCGGCGTTAGAAGTAAATTTTGACATTCAACTGGCTGCTCACAATTGCAACGGCCTCAAACAAAAAAATGCCGAAAGAACGTGTCACAAGTTATTTTGAAAAACCCAAGACAACAAATTAGATGACACGGTTTGTATTCTTTTTTTTTTACTACACACGTACCACGCGAACTCTTGACTATGTTTTATTACATTAATTGTTTTTGTTAGATCAGCCTTATCGATTTCCAAGAGCGCCTATCGTTATCGAAGTTACTTATCTGAAAAACTGTTCTATTAAAAAATTGTAACCATAAACCAGTCGACTTGGCCAATATCCACAAGTATTTGGGCAGTTTAAGTCGGTTATTCAGTAGTAACGGTCTGGCATTTTTAGACGTAAACTCGCGACAAAACAACCTACCACAATGCAACGCACGGCTTCGAGACAGAGTGACGACAACCTGTGCGGTCTCAGACTATGGCATCCACAATGGATGCAAAAATATGCAACCAGCAAGATGTTCATGGCAGTGTACAGTCTATTAGGAACTATCCAGGCCATGTCATACATGTATTTCATAGTTACCCTTACAACTATTGAGAAGCGTTTCAAGATACCCAGCCAGACGACAGGTGAGTGTGCACAAGTGCGACAGACATTGTGAGGATGCAATATCATCGACCAACTGATCAAATACATCATAATCAACTCTAATTAGCGGCTAATATTGCGGTTCTTCTATTCAGGAATCGTGCTAAGCGGAAATGAAATATCTCAGATAATGCTATCTTTAATCTTATCGTATATTGGCGGTCAAAGGAATCGACCCCGCTGGCTAGCGTGGGGAATTGTTTTCTGTGCCCTCTCGTGTTTCATCATCGCGCTACCGCACTTTATCTACGGCGCTGGTGATGATGCCTACCATCTGACGCAAGAGTATCTGGACAGCTTGAATCACACAAATAGTGTATCGATTGTAGGTCAAGAAGAGTACACTTCGAACGCATGTGTCAAATTTTAAATGTTCGTTTCATTTAGTCGACCAACATGAAGGACTCGCAGCATTTGTGCGGTGCTAATCAGAATGAGAAGGAATGTGACACGCTCTTCGTATTCGTCCCACTGGCATTGATATTTTTGTCACAA
Source organism: Cheilosia scutellata (assembly GCA_955612985.1). Taxonomy (NCBI): domain Eukaryota; kingdom Metazoa; phylum Arthropoda; class Insecta; order Diptera; family Syrphidae; genus Cheilosia; species Cheilosia scutellata. Next base: position 111,335,219 of record OY015311.1, read on the forward strand.
TTTGTTCTTGGAATTGGCAATACCATGTACTTCTCGTTGGGTCAGACCTATCTAGATGATAACACAAAAAAGGCAAACGCGGCGCTTATGTTGTCTGTGGCTATGTCACTCAGAATGATTGGACCAATTTTTGGATTTTTTTTGGGTACGCAGTGACACTTTATTTAATGTTATCGTTTTCTAATTTTTTATCGATTACTAAGGATATATCGCACTCAACATGTTTATTGATACAACAAAAACACCAATAATCAATTCAAATGATCCGCGATGGATGGGGGCATGGTGGTTCGGTTGGATCATATTGGGAACGTTTATGTTACTATGCTCTGGATTAATTGGCTTGTTCCCTAAGGAACTTCCCAAGAGCGTGGAAAGGAAGTACAACTCTCACACGCCAGAGGTCCTTGGCAATGATGATCTACCCGCTGATGAGATGCAGCCGCTGCGAAATGGACTACCTTCAAGTGGTAGAGATTCCGCTCCGAAATCTGATTTACCAACATTTAAAGGTGAGTGCGATTGTTTTGGTTCTACTACTACTACTGATGGGGTGTTATCTTAATCGATAGTAGTGTCCATTTCTTAGAAACAAATGCGAATAGTGTATAATTAACTTCAAATTGACTCTTATCGTTTTGGATATCAAGAAGCAATCAAGGTGAATTTTCACTTTTAGGCTGGCTGGCGTTTATCTTTATGGTAGGTATATTTACATGATTACGCATGATAAGGTGTCTACATTATACCAAGAGTTTTGATGCAATCAGGACTAATAAAGTGTCAAAGATTGGAAAACACTCAAAAATTCGTATTGAAAGATAAATTAAGCAATGGATTTATGTCCAGTTGAAAGGTCAGCAGCTACCCTCACTCTCATCAACGGGAAATAATTCTTCAACTGCATGTTAATTTAATACCTAATTATCTTGTCAGTTTTACACCAATGTTCTTGCATACATGAGCTAACTAGAAACGATTGTCAGATCTTACAATATTGTCAGATCGGTCAGAGAAAGATATGTCCCAAATGTCTTATACAACCGTATACAATTTTGTCTTACAATATGTATTGTCATTATCAGATCATTGTGAGCCCTCCATCTGTCAATGAAATTGTCAGATTGCTGACAGATCTATGTCCGAGCTACATTTCGTCGGGTGAAGTTCCACGACTTACGAGTTTACGGGTCAACTTATCGCTTAGTTATTTAATTCACAATCATTTTCGTTTATTCCGTTGCAAACGTTTTTTACTGGCAGTCTTGATACCTAATGACATTATGCCCATTTAGTTTATTCGTAGACCTTCTAACTTCTATCGATTTTAAGCTCGAGAGCAATAATAAAAATGTTCGAAAAATTTTCGTTTCTTACCGTTCAAGTACCTACCAATTACTTTAGATACATTTTTCTCAGAGAAAGCTGAAATAATAAAATTGGTATTATTAGTGACTCGCACAGAGAATAGCGAATTTTTGTGATAGATAATGGCCCGTTCCATTGACCGTTAGTCGCCTAGCACATAATATCCCTGATGGAGGAACGCTGCCGCTAGATCTCTAGCGCCCGCCAGCGGCAAAGTGACATTAGAACCAGTTTGAACCATTTGTATTATGTACTTCCATCTTCATGAGAATCAAAAATGTATTTTGTGCCATCATGCCGCATATTTATTAGTACACATGTACACTATAATTTAAATAAAAAAATAGGTACAATGTATATTAATTAGAATTATATAGAAGTTTGAATTCCCATTTTACTTGCGTTATTTCCAATTTAACGTCTACACTTCTATCTTTTAATAGATTTGTTTTGGCAGTTCGTTATTTTATTGATTTTACTAATAGATGTCACGTAAATATGCGTGTGTTTTCGATGAGTTTCGATATTTTCACTTTTTTGTACTTTTTCCACTTTTGTTTGGATGTAGTTCAGGCTTTATTATTTATTTTTTTTTTTTTTTTTCAATCTAGCAGATCATTTTGCGCTAGATTGGAAAAGGATATTTCACAATTTCACAAATATGTGCCAGAGCTCTAGCGCAAATGGTGAAATGTCAGTTTTTTGATATGGAGTTTGGCATGCCGCTACTCATCTAGCGGTCAATGGAACATGGCCAATGATAATCCTTCTTATTACAATATTATCTATATACATATAATAAAACTGTAGGAATTTTCTTTGGCTGTTAAAAACTCGAAAACTACTGGACATATTTCGATGAAACAGACAACACAGCAGAGTGAAGCAATTGCACATCAGCAGCATAAATGTGAACAGAGCTGTGTTTATAGTGTAAATCTAAGTCGTTTACAATAAATAAGCTGAATAGTATTGGACCCAATATTGAGCCTTGTGGAACACCCCTATATAAGGCCAGAAATATTCCCTTTCCGAACGAAATACAGAGTAGGGCCCTGTATGGACTTTCATCTCTTGTTTTCGCTATCGCACAATACACATTTTATGTATCGACAATGTCCCATAACCAAGAGGAAAAAAGTTAAGAATTTACCTTTGTGGGATGATGGTGACTGCAGATGAGAATGAGCCCATTTTTAACTTTCACACCACTTCGGATCCTTATTCCTATTGACAATATCCACAATTTAAATAGGTAGTTCAAGTGCTACTTTTATGTTTTATGTTAATGGGGCCGGACAACTGCGACTATGCAGCCTTCGTTCTCACCTACACCGAAAATGTCTCGCGTTGGGCGCCATTTCTTCGATGCAACCATCAACTGACAAACATCAGGCTGTTGAAGCAAACGCACCTTTGAAACATACTACTTCAGCAAAACTACTGTCAGCCAATCCAATTCGACTGTTCTATACCACTGTGGCTCAGTGGTTAGTGTGCTGGACCGATCCCCGAAAAAAGACAAATCACATTTTAAACTTTTTTTTCACTGCGCCACCTCTCGCAAAAGTCTGACAAACATCCGAGAGTATAACTGTCCTGAAAAAGCTTCTCAATTCAGTCGTTCGGACTCGGCATAAAATTGAAGGTCCATATTTATTTAGAAAATTTGCTCTAAAATATTATATGCGATGATTTTCGTTGTCACTTCGGTTTGATGTATTCTGCCCATTTGTATGCGCCTAGATCCTTTTCAAATCACCATTAAAGCTATTACCAAAAATCATAATAAATTATGTTTTTCTTTTAGATTTTCCAAAAGCTCTCATGAGGCTACTTCGCAATAAGCTTCTCATGTATAACATATTTTCCGGGATATTTTACATATTGGGTACTTCAGGCTTCATGACGTTTTACACAAAATACATAGAAGTCCAGTTCCATAAGAATTCACAGAATGCTACGGTTATCACAGGTCCGGTCACAGTTTGTTCAATAGTAATTGGTTTATTGTGCTCGGGATTAATAATTTCAAAGAAGAAACCATCAGCCAGCAAGGTTCTTATGTGGAACGTAATTATCGGCGTTATTTATATAGTTGGGCAAATATCTTACATATTCTTGTACTGTGGGGATACAGCGTCATTGATGGTGAATGGAAAGTAAGTGCGCGTCCATACCTCATGGAGTACAACTAATTTTTGATACTATTTCAGGTTAAATGTATCAATGGAATGCAATTCCAATTGTTCTTGCGATGGCGTACCTTATTCCCCGGTTTGTCATGCGAGCACGGAAATAACTTACTTCTCAGCCTGTCATGCTGGGTGTCAGAATTGGGATTCAGAGAGCAAAGTCAGCACAAGCGGGTGTGAATACGGAATACCAGCTTTTAATAATGATACCCCATCCCTTTCAGGTTTATTCAAATTGCTCCTGCATTGCGGGCCCCACAAGCTGGACTAGAAATTATACAACAACGGGTTCGCCACCTCAACAGTTAAATATTTTACCAAAAGGATCACAACTTGGTTCAACTGGCGCCCTCTCCAGAAGCCGGCGATCGACCATCGGTGAGCAATTAGCCAATATGTTATCCCCAGGAGCGTGCCTTAAAGGATGTGAAACGGCATTTTGGATATTCTCAACGGTTTCAATGATTGTCAATTGTTTTGCGTCTTCGGGGCGTATTGGCAACATTTTGGTTAACTATCGAGCTGTAGCCACGGAAGATAAATCATTTGCCCAAGGCTTGACCCTAATGCTGATCAGTTTGTTTGCACTTATTCCCGGACCAATTATATTTGGTCGTATGATCGATTCAACTTGTTTGTTATGGACGAAACAATGTGGAAAAAATGGAAATTGTCAGTTGTATGACCAGACACGATTCCGTCAGATGCAAAACATAGTTGGAGCTTGTGAGTTTCTGACTAAAGACTTTATTTGTAAAAAAGTCTTGCAAAAAGTCATCAAAAGTGTAAAAAATTCTATTACAACGAAATATATTTTTAGGTCTCACCTGCGTTGGAGTTTTATTCGATTTTCTTGTTTGGTATTATGGACGCGATTTGGATTTATATGGTGAAAAGGAGGCTCAACTATTAGCAGAGCAGAAGAACAAAAATACTCCAGTTACTACTAATGTTACAAGCTGATAGTTTTAGTGAATCTTTTATTGTATGCTATAAATACAAACTGTACTGAGGTTCTTATAAGAATTTTATGTGTCGAGATTTTATTAGATATTAAGTGTATTTTTTTAATAAAACTAAAGAAACAAAAGAAAAGTTAAAATTTTGTTGATCGAAGGACCAAAGACTTTTGTTGAAAGAGTAAAAAGAAATTATGCGATGATGTTCGTAACCTGTGGCGAGTAACTGAGGAACTTGGCTTGCTTGAATATTATGTATGCTTGCAGAAAGGAAGGTTGGCAGATGTGCACCACTTGAATAGAACACTTTAACGAAAAAAACGTAGAATTATGATCAAACCCGGTGAGTAGAGTGGCCAGCTTAATCACCCTTATTCCGAGTGGCGTTTTACTTTCACGACGTTTGTCGTTATTGGAGGCGTTTCATTTTGGAATACTTATTCCCTAACTTCCACGACAGGGTACGACGTCGTCGGTAAGTAGTTCACATTCCACATACGATCCAAACGAGCTAATCAGTGCTGACAGATAAATTGTTGTTGGTTGTATCAGTGTGTTGTTGTTTATCTTTTTCGAAAAAAATTCTCAGTTTAATTATTTTCGGATTCCATAATGTTTTTTAGAATGTAAGGAAATCTTCATTGGACGAAATAAAAGGTAAGGTCGTGGGAAGTACCTACATGGTCGCCATCTGTGCAGTGCAGGCGATATAATTCGCTGCGACTGCGAGATTCTTGACTGAGGGTAGCTACCAGAATGGTGTAGGAAAACATTTTAATTAAGGACGAGACGATCACAGCCTACATTTATAAAAAATGTTTTAAAGTGATGATCACAAAAACTTTCTGCCAATCTTTCCCATTTCTTGATGGTGGTCTAGGCTGGGTCATCATTTAAGACTCCTTTTAAAATCCCTTTGCCAATTAATTAAATTCCATTAAATTGTTTCTGGTTTGGTACTTATAACCCTTGAAAAGAATCTAATTAAATTGAATAAAATAACAATTCAAGAAGTTAAATTTTCAGTAGATTTTCATTACTTGGCGTTCACTAATTTGTTAACGACAGAAATCGTCGGTTTTCTTGTCGTTTTGTGGCGTTCAACACCTTACAGAATGGCAGTGAAGTTTCTCACATGACGTTCGTCGTACGCCAATAGGTTCCACATGCCGTTCAGTGACAAATGGCGTTCAACGACTCAAAAACGCCACTCGTAATTCCAAATTCAAATTAGCGTTTCATAAATCGTCGTAAACGCCACTCGGAATAAGGGTGAATATCTCCATATTTTGGCTCTCTATATCTATATACGTTTTAACAACTTGGGCAGTATGTATTGGCAACAGCAGAGTTCCAAAAAGGTTATGAAAGTATGGAAAGGCTTCTTTTAATATACAATTGTAAGACAACGCATTCATTGTGGTTGATGAGTTTCTTTGCGAAGGTCATGGAAATAGTAGCTACCTACTTCCAAATTATTATTTTTTTTTTTCATCACGCGATGACACTCCGAATGCCTGGGGCCTGCCCTGTTCCCATCTGTTGTCTAAATGCAAAAATAACGTGGACAAAATAACGTCCAAAAATACTTTTATTTTATTTTTCCGCTTTCAAAATTATGACCAATTGCAAAGAGAGTGTACAGGGTGTTCCATTCAAGTGGCCATGATAGTGTAAGTTATATTAGCGTAAGAATTATTACTCGTAGTTAGTTAGTTAGTAGTAAGTTTCGATCCCATGAAGTACGCAAATTATACCAAAAGTTTTTTTTCCACAAGAGTATAACAGTCTGAGAAAGCTTCTCAATTCAGTCGTTCGGTTACGTACGGCATACAATATTCATCCCGGGTCTACTTTCCTATTCCTATACAGACTTTTTGAGCAAACTAATCACCCCTATTGTCGTCGTTGTTTACGACTCTAAAAAAAAGCGACACGACTGTTTGGTATTGGCGACTGAAAATAAACGACTTTTGTCGTGGCGACGATCGACAAATGGCGTCTGAAATGTCAAAAAATGTGGATTGTATTTTTCGACGACGATCGTCGGTATTGCGTGAGGCGTTTTGTGACGACGTTTGTCGTGGAAATGATACATTTCTGTCGTCGACAATTTTACGGACGACTGTGTGATAATGTGTTAAAAAAAAGTATGTGTACTTAATTTTTAGTTAACAAAAAGACAATTATAGTTATTTTGCAGAATGGAGATAACAAATAAAAGGCAATTTCTACATTTAGTAAGCGAAATGCAGGAAAATATTCCTTTGGCAAAATCATTCACGAAGGCCTAACAAAAGTGAGGTTAATCGGCAATGGAACGACATAGCCTTATCTCTGAATTGTCTTGGACCATATAAATCTACGCGCACAAGTAATGAGTTATTACACGACGACCCTAATTAAGGCCATAAAATCATTAATATGATTAAAAACACAGAAAGCGGAAGGATGTAGTACCTGGGTATCGTTTTTTGTATCCCTGCGGATGTGCCACAGGGGTATAAAAAGAGCTGCAACTGATATAGTTTGCAATAAGTTTTAACAACTGCGTGATCAAGTGTTAAAGAAAAGTTTGTGTATTTAATATTTAACTAACGAAAAGATAGTTACATATTCTTTAAAATGAAAATCACAAATAAAAGACAATTTCAACATTTAGTGAAAGAAATGGAGAAAAGGGACTAACAACAAGTGATTTTAATCGGCATATCCTTATCTCTGAATTGTCTTGGACCACCTTCGACTTCGATAGTCTAAAATACATTTAAAATCTGAAAATAATTGTTATTAACACAATGTATGCAATTTAAATTATTTCTACCACCCACTTAATGTCGGGCAAATCCAATGGATTGGATTTGGTTTGAATTTCCTTCCTTAACATTACCAGCACTTTCTTCTGGTTTTCTTCTTCGTCACTGCCTGGCCACTGCTTTCAAAAAACATGTCACACAACTCACACAATTTATTTTTGATTTGTTTTATTAAATAATTAACCAAGTCACAAACAAAAGACCAGACCAAATATAAATTCGTCGACTGTTATGTCAAATCCAATGTGTCATAGTTTGTGGAATGTATGTGGGATGTGAGAGTTCAGAGAGTCGAGTCGTTTCAGTTACGCAATACCAAATTCCAAACGACTCGACACGACAAACGTCGCCAGTCGTTTGCGACAGACGACGACGACAATAGGGGTGAATGTTTTTTTGTGAGTAGCTTGGGACTGAATGGAGAACAAATCGAGTTGGGAAATGTGCATGTAAATGTAAATCCTTGGGGCACTCCTGCGTTTATAGAAAGGGGATCCGATGAAACAACATCACTTGCGACTTGAATTGATCTAGCATCTACCTCCAGAGTTGATGTGGTCATAAGAGGCACACTCCTAATAAGGCTTTATGCCGGTTAAAAACCTGCGAGATGAAGAAGATGAAGGCGATTGCCCTGTTCGATTGCCTACGTTCATGACTGGGTTACATAGATCAACGGTCTCCACTAGAAAGACGACTGTGAAATCCATAGTGCTTGGCCACACATGCCTTCCCATGCATATGTCGTGTCGGGAGAGACATCTCAAAATTCGGCGCCACACGTCAATTTCTCTCCGATAGTCTCTCTCCGACATCTGTTCGTCGTGTAAATATATTTTAGTGAACAAAATGTGTTGATGCACGTTCGGAAAACGGACTCCGACTGGATTTGCTTTGCGGAGAAAATTACTCTCCGAACGGATACCATGATAGGACCGATTATTTTAGGTTTTTCATTTTTAACCAAAAGTATCTTTACGCAATGTGGGCGGAAGTCCCTTCCATTCGTCCCAAAAATAAAAACTCACAGAAATGAATGGTTGTGAGAAGCTAGGCCTAGGGTTCCTATGGTTTTTTTTATCTTTAAGAGGGTTTGCAGTTTTCACCATACAATTAATTTCCTCGCTAGGACCGTTAAGGGTATTAAAATATTGATTCTTATTATAGGGTAGATCAATTCGGATTTTGCCCCGAGCTATGTCGGGTATTCAACTAGATATGTATGTATATTAATGGGCTTTACTTTTTTGCCCTGCCTGTTAGGGCGTCATTTCACCCGATTTTATGAAATATGGAAAGAACGGATTTATGATTCGAAGATTGTAAATGCTTTAACAGCTCCATATGAAATTTTATTGAATTTAGTAGTGTGATTCTAGTTCATATAAGTAGTTGGTTCCATGAGTTCGTCGTGTGATCTAAAATATATTGAATCAGAAGTGAAATCCTTGGTTCATTATGGAAAAGGAAAAAAAAAGAATGCATCACACGCACACCGCTTTATACGAGTATTAGAACTTCTCTTCCCATTCTAAAAGAAGTCAACGCCGAAATAATTCCCATAACATGTATCTTGAACAACTCGGTTTTAAATATTTTCTTTTATATTTTTTAGTTAATAAAAAAATTCTTCAGCGTATTATGTGTATAAATATTTTTTTTTCTTGTTTTTGTTTTTTCTCATTTTGTTTTTGTATGTCAATTTATAATAATTTTTGTTTGTTTTTTTTTTCTTTATCCTTATTAAAACAATCTTTAAAGTTGCTGTTTGTCTTATTACAATTAAGCCATAACGGTAAGCAATTGATAGATTTTTTTTTGTTTAGCTGTTATACACCTTTTTATTTCTTCTATTATTTCCCTCATTTATTAACTTTGATCTATTTGTTTGTAAAATCTTTAAATTGCCTACATATATCATGGTTGTAATTGCATGAGCTAATACTACACTCATGATATATGTAAAGAAATTTCATATTTAAGGTCTTCTAAACAATATAACATGATTCAAAACACATCAATAAAATATATAAATCCACCCCTAATGTGAAATTCAATTTCTCACCAAAAGTGACGAAGGCTTTGAAGAATGTATTGTTCAAACTTATTTTCTTTATTTTCTTTTTTTCTTTTTCACTTTATTTAATTGTAACAAAAAAATCTAAAAAAAAAAATAAAAAGAACCCGAATACATACAATAAATTGATGACGGCCGTTGTTGTGTGGTTAAAAATCTGTTGACTCTTTATACAATTTGTTTACTTTTATTGCTTCTGTCATAAAAATTATACTTTCCTTGTCTTTAAATATATAGTATATATATATATATATGTTATGTATATTTATAGCTAATAATTTATATTTTTTTAGAAAATCGAATGGAATTGCTTTCATCAACAAATAAAAGAACAACGAGTAGTTCCACCTTAAAACAAAAAACCAAACAATCCAACATAACGTTTGCGCATCGTTATCTTGTATGGACCATCACCAGTTTGTCAATAAATTATAAATTTTAAGCATAAACATGACTAAGTAATGTAGGAAAGTAGAGTTAAAATGGATTCGAATAAAAACTCATTGACAATAATGTTTAAAAAAAAAAACAAACAAACAAACGAAAAACTATTATCCTGCAATAGTTTCAAATATATATTATGTAACGACATTCCATTTAAAAAGTATTAAGCAGTAAAAAATAAAATAAAATAAAAAGGTATCTTAGAGAAGCCATCATATCTCCACACATTATTGTTCAATATAGTTAGATATAGTAATAATTATAATTTGTTTGTTCCTTTTTAATAAAAACTAATTTTTTTTCTCTCTCTCTTGGTTTACTTCTTCTATTAAAATTTGAGTGTTTTATTAATGTGTATGCGTGTGTAGTCGGGAGTGTACGTGTGATTTAAATTTATTTTTTTTTTTGTTTTGTTTCTATAAATACAAAGTAGTAATTAGTTTTTCGATTTGTTTACTTTCATCTGCGCGCAATGTAATATCTAGGATAACGAACCGAAAAAAAGAAGTGTTATGGTTGTGTCGCATTGCTAAAATGTATGCGAATTTATTCAATCACTTTCAACACCTTGCCGATGGCAATAGTTTTATCTGGAAAGAGAAATACATATGAAAAACGGCTTAAATGAGAGAGCTTATTGTTGGAACTTACTTTCATCTCTAAGAGTGAATCTTCCCATTTGTGGGAAGAGTTTAAATTGTTCAAGGCATATCATTCCGGAACATTCAATTCGCATAATTGCTACCTGGTCTTGTTTAACAAATCTTGGACGTGTTTTTGATTTATCGCCAGTCTTCTTATCCACTAAACATATGAGGGCCTGAAAGGAAAATAAACAATGTTATACGTTTGTGGAATAGACACGTGTACTATAAGTCTACCGTATGTGTTCTACCACAAAAAAAACCTAAGTAGGGACACAAGGAGACACTGTAGCAGTGAAATTCAATAGTTTAGAAACCTGAAGTAGTATAAAAGAGCCAGAAACATTGACGGCGGATGGTTCAATCACATGGCGGATGTTGGTCTAAACATCAATGGTAAATTTATCGGTCAAATGACCTTCCAACAAGTGATCGACAGAAAATATCATTGCCTACATAGCCAGCATCAGTGCAGAAGAAAGACAAGTTTATTTTTTTCCTGGAGTTGTTGCAAAGATTTAAAATAAGAGACAACCAATTCTCCGGTGGTAATAATCTTTCATTGTGATTGAATAACATGCAAAGTAGATTCGTCGTGAATTAACCAGAACATGACTTAAATACTAACAAACAATCATCAGACCAAGGGAACAGAACGTGACTTTTAATAGCAATAACTTTAAACTAGTTAAGGTAGTTAGTAGTAGTAGTAGTATTTATTAGTAGCTCCTTCTGAGCTATTGAAATTAACTGAAAACAACTGTCAAAAATTAGTTTAATTTTTTAATTCGATGATTCGGACACTAATAACTAATAAACACACTTGAGGACTTCTTGGCGATTGCATCTTTCTTTGTTCTAAGAAAACAAAGAAGTATTAAAGCATTGTCAAAGAAAAGGCCCTCGTCATCTCAGTCTTATTCCATTCGAAGATGTATGGACGATAGCGAAGGCGTATACAAGTATCCTTGGTCGTTTTTTTACGCAAAAATCTTAAAGCGAACGACACCAATGTTCCGTTCTTAATAGTCTTCGAATCTAACTCGGAGAAACATGAAATTAAAGGCCGTAGGCGACCCGCGTCCAAGTGCAAGGTGGCCTTAAGCGCAACTGGAGGCATGGATATTGATTGAAGCTCAGGACCACCCTGACTGTATGCAACAAATTTGTTGTCGGGCAAAAAAGGATGAAGTTGCATAATCAACCTGTGGCAACACGCTGGAGTTGTTATTCTATATATGGAAAATGAAAATAAGCTATGTCGGCTATCTATAGCATGCTTTTTTGCTATAGCCCTATTGTTTCTCCTGCACTTGCAATTTCTTATCCACTGTTTCCTAATAAATGAACTTATAATCCACTCAACATTTTAACTTACTTTGACCGTGATTTCTTCTGCCGCACAATGGATATGCATAACAGCTGAGTAACCCGCACAAATAATTGATTTGTGTTCTAAAATAACGACTTGAGCATCAAAGATTTTGCCCGTTTTAATTGGATTAGAGGCATCGCATAAGACAAATCCAGGTGATACATCCTCCTCTTCAATTCCCTAAAAGAAATCAAGAAAACAGTTAACAAACAAGTGTCGTTACACAGCTACAAGACTAAATTACCTTTAGTTTGATTTTAACATTTTCTCCAGGACCAACAGCTGTCACTTCATCATCATCTGTCCACAATTGATCAACCGACACTTGGGTCTAAAAAAAAAAGACAAACCTCTATATTACTCGCCATTCATTAAATCATGATTTCAAAGATTCCTCACCCTATTTGGCATGACCACCAGATTTTGTCCCTTCTTTGCGCAGCCAGATTCAACTTTTCCCATAACAACTGTACCCATATCCTTGTACTTGTCAACGATGGGCATTATAAATGGTCCATCCTGTTTGCGATTTAACGAAGGCAGCTCATCAATGAAAGGAATAAATGCTCGCCCTCTATACCAACGACACAAATCCTCCGGAATTTGTTCACGCAGCCCCGACCCTGTCAATCCCGAACAAGGCATAAATGTCAAATCCTTGCCCGCATTAAAGCCCAGTTTCTTAAGGTAAGGTAGAATTTTATCTTTGCATTCGTTGTATCGAGTCTCATCCCAATTGACTGTGGGATCATCCATTTTATTGACCAGCACCACCAGATGTTTGACTCCTGCTGTTTTTGCTAACATAGCATGCTCTCGAGTCTGCCCTCCCCGATCGAAACCAGTTTCGAATTCACCTTTTCGAGCTGAGATCACAAGTACGGCCAGATCGGCTTGCGCTGCACCACCAATCATATTTGGTACGAAACTCTTGTGACCTGGTGCATCTAAAATGGTGAAATGTTTGCGATCAGTCTCAAAAAAGGCTCGGCCCACTTCGACTGTTTTGCCCTTGTCGCGTTCCTCTTGGTTTGTGTCCAATGCCCATGATAGGTACCAACTTTCGCGGGATTTTTCACGTGCCTCACGTTGATTCTTTTCCAGCGTTCGCTTGTCTACCATGCCAGTGAGTGCCATAATTTGTCCACCAATAGTTGATTTTCCTGCATCTGGATCAAAATTCATGTTAAAGCATGTTAGATAAATATTGTTCTCAAGGAATTAAGAAATATTGTTTTTTTTTTTTGACTTACCAACATGACCGATGAATACGACATTTACGTGCTCCTTTTTACTCTTGGACTCTTCAATTTTTGGTAGTTTCTTTTTGGAAATTTTCGCTGCTGCTTCTCCCTCAGCGTCAATATCTTCCAATTCGTCGCCTTCATCCTCGTCTGGTGTAATGATGGGATCATCTTCGACGTCCCAGCTATCGATGGGATCATTTTCTGTAAGATGCAAGTGTAAAAATCTGTTAAAAAGGATTCCTAAAACCAACTATCTAAATCGATTTAATCTATAAAAACCACTAACAAACGGGAAATTAGGCTTGAAAAAAAACGCGCTCAGAATAAAGAAAATGAGCAAGAACGATGATGATGGGGTGAACCCGATCCTGAATATTCAAATTGTATTTCAACCATAGCAATAATTATACCAAGAATATTGTGTTGCTATTTTCTGAGGGAAAATAACAATACACTCGATTGTCGAGAGCTCTGATCACATTCACATCAACTATCCATAGAATATACAGGTCGAGGATTTTTCGTTCGCGTGCTTAATTTTTGAGCTGTTGATTTTAAATTAATATAAAACACACACAAGTTGAGCAAATTAGCCAATCTTTCCATCACTTCAAATGCCTTCAAAGTTAACATTCCAAGGCTGGAATCTTTGGTAGCTTATCAGCATAGACATAGACGAACAACTTCAAATACCCTCACAGAAAATAGTCCAGCGGAGTCAAACCAAAACTAAATAAGGTAGATTTGTCTGCAAAAATAGAGGGGAAGGGGTAGAGTATCTAGTAACCTGCCTACCGACTGCCCTGAAATGTAGAAGTCATTTAAAACCTACTGACTCAGCTGCTAAAAAGTTATATTTATGCTGGATGGACACTGTGGCTATAATTAGGTTTTCGAATTACGCGAGTAATATGTGCACTATCAGCAGTTTACTCCCTTAGTTATGCACATGGATAAGTAGACAACATTATTTGTGTGACGAGTTCAAAAATACATAGGTCTAATATCGTACCATACTATTTGTGCAGCTGCTATTTATACTGGTCAATGATTCGACCTATTGATAATGTTTAAAACACACCTAATCTTACGCAGAACGTTATCGGACAAGAGTGAGCAACAAGTGACAAATGTTATTAGCAGACTTTTTAACAGAGCAGAGGTTGACAAAGTACCTTCAAGGTAATAGCTGTCGATTGTAACGTTCTGTCCGATTTTTCGATGCAGGTTATCCCTTCTCGTTGACAGCATAGCTTGGTTTTGTTCTCATTAACCGCTAGATCCATTTTAGTGGCTTCCTTTACTATACTAACACGGAAGTAATTAAAAAGACTTTTCAAATATCGTGCAAGTTTCACACAATTCTTTTAAGTATGATGTTAAAGAAGGCGCATGACAGCTCGTCGATTTGCCTGAATCGTTTTTGACATCAAAGGTCTGGGTAAGCTTTTCGCCCAAATCGATGCAGCAGGGAACTTTCTCCATAGTCATCCTACACAGATGAGTTTTGGAGAGATGTCCTAATAGCTTGTCTCTTTAGATGCAGGCATAGGCGGCTTCTTGGGTTTTCAAGATATGTGTAAGTGTGAAAAAGTGATCGATGTTGGACCGCACAGATATGAGCCAATCAATTTATTTACGAAAGATTTTAGGCGTATGGTAGATGCAAAGGAAAAAAATGAGACATCTGTATTTGGCGCAGGTGAACCGGGCAAACGATGCTGATGTTCCATTTATCAGGCTGGTAATCCGTGTACAAGGTTTCCTTCCTCAGGTCTACACATTTTTGTTCTCTATACATTTTGTTAAAACTTTCGTACATTGTTCCTGGAGGTACGTCTCTCAATTTCTTCGATAGCTCGTGATCTTTGTTTTTCTTCTTAAGAAGCCGATGTGTCTTGCCCCTCTTTTGCTCCTAGAATTCGGGAGCAGCTGTATTCCATTTCGCAGCCGCTCTTTATATTTCTTGTTACCCTGCGTTTGCTAGATATTGTTAATCAAACTGGAGAATGGTTTTCTGGCAGTGATGTAGCGAGGCCGTGATACCACTGGTTCTCTGCACTAGCTGTTGCTATGGTAGGACTTATCGTAAGGTAGCGAATGCCGATTTCGAAGTCATATTTTTTCACAGTATTTCTTTATTGACGCTGAATATTCGCATTCTTACTTAGACTGCAATAAGGTAGCGATCAGAGTCATTTTTGTGTGCACGGAAGTTTCTGGCATCCAGAATATGTCTTGCGTCGATCGCAAAGTGGTCTATTTTGTTAAATCGATAATCAGATAATGTATATCGATCTGGACTTCTTAGTTTCTTCCCAAGATCAATCGTAGTGTGTATATATATTTGGTTGTGGACTTAACAGCCACAAAACCGCACTGGTAGTAAATATCAGTAGGTTGATAACAGGCGTTAACGTATTGTGGCAGACAGGATCTTGTATGGAATAAAACTGATGCCTCTGAAGTTGGCGCAATTTAGAGAGATCGGGCAACCGATGCTGAGGTTCTATTCATGACATATGTACTTTTATCCATTAAAATCTTTGAGATAAGTTAGGGTGTATTCTATACCAAGTCGTCATCTGACAATTGTTGGTCAATTGTTTGGTAAAAGGAAATACGTTAAGTTAATTTATTTATTTTTAAATGAATAGTTTGCTTTAGCTATAAATGTTTTTTTTTTTTAATTTCTATTAGGAGTTGCATAATGGAATCATCATGAAGATTATCCATCTCACAAATAAGTACCCTATGAAGAAATAAAATTCTTCCGACCGTTCTTCTTAGCTCAACTAGCTCTAGGTTAATCAGTTTCAAGCTTTGTCTGATTCATTTACGAAGCATCATTCACAAACAAGATAAAATAGGCCTACTCTCATACGCGCGCTTTCGTCATTTCCAACTTCCATATAAACAAACGAAACTCTACTACGAAAATGAAGTTGGAAGGTAATCCATCGGCGCCAGAACTAAGACTTGATTCTAAACTAGTCAGACCTTTAATGTTTCTGAAGATATGAGTAGGAAAATCACCAAGAAAGCTCGTCAATCGTTGAATTATGATTTGAATAAGCCGATTGGACATATCTATTAACCAACATTGTTACAAATGAAAAGAGAAGGATGGGGTGTCAATTTCTGAATACAATACGTGCACCAAATACCTACTACAGATTGCCGATTTCTGTCGACGACGTTTCTTAGATTTGCTTATTCTATGTTTTCCATGCAATTATGTATAGAAAACTTGCCTGCTTGCACAATTGACAGCTGTTGCTAATTGCGCTCTTTTAGACTACCGTAGGATATTGGCATTTGTAGGTTTTGAAAATCTGGAACTCCAACAGCTCTGTATTTGGTCAATGCGCCTATATTTCGTTCCTCACGTCTCCTCTCTATTGCCACGCAAAAGGATCATAATATTAGAAACTGTACGCCCTACCACGTCAAAAGCTTTCACGTTTATGTTGTGAATACGAAATTTTGTGACCACGTATTACGAATTGGCTGTTGCTGTTATATTCCATCACTCATTCTTTGGGGAATAACTTTATATAAAAAATAACATTACTTGGGCGTGTAGTCACCACTCATATTAACTCATGCACACTGTAGATATTTAGATCAAGGTAGGTATCCTATCCATTTTCAAACTAGATTTGTGTTCAATAGTAGAAACGTCATCAAAATGAACACGAGTGCAACACGTTAGAAATCAGGATGTGATCCGAGTTTTTATCACTACTTCAAGAACAACAAAATGCACATTCACTTAATACACAATTTTCATCTAATCTACACCGTAAGCGTAAGCAACACAAAAAAATTCGGAGCACCTTGATAAGAAAAGGTGCTTTGGTAACCACATTGATGACTCACACGCTCGGTCACACGTTTCTACGATCACATTTTATGCTCATCCCACAAAATAACTGTCACCAAAGTAACATAAATTACAAAACGAACAATTTATGAAAAAAAAAAAAATTAAGATAAATTATAAATCAAAGCAAATACCCATTGCGCGTGAAGTGAAAGTACGAGGTTGAAGTTGAGCTCTTTCCACATAGATTTCCGCACAATAACTAGCTAAAAGCAGTTCTTGTTGACCGCAAGCGGGAAAGTTTCTTTATCAAACGGTTCAGCTGGCTCTCGGGAAAATCAATCTTTACGTTAACACTCCCGCAACACCAACAATTTAAATATTACAAACGATTTCTTTTTTGTTGCTTAAATAAAGAACACAAAAGCTGGTAATGAAGCAACACGCTTCTGGAGACCACGAAATTTAGGACCGTTTCCCGCAGCGAAATAGAAGAGAAGAAACATGTTGGTGGGAGAAAAAAAACCCGAAGACGTGTCAAATGTAGTCAGAGCGAACAGCGAAGGTAGTCGATGTATAGGTTATGTTCAAATATGGTTAAAATGAAGGAATAAAATGTACTATCAGTGTTGTCATGAATCGTGGAACATTTGTTTAGAAAAATTCATATCTGTTTTGGAATTTCTATATAAAATGTTCATTGTTTGTTTGGTGTATCAACCGAATGACTTATCAACCGGTTAGGTGTGGACTTTTCTCGCCCCCAACTACGTGAAAGCCGACGAAGGCTAGGCAATGTTGGGAGGTGGGTGAGACTGGAAAAGATTTTTTTTTTTTTTTTTTTTCTTGCATTTTTTTGCAAAATCAAAAATTGAATCATGTTACGAAATCAAAGAATAAAAATATGTACTATACCGACCATTATTTTCAGTGATTTTTTCATCGATATTCTCAACGACGACAGGTGCTGGTGCTGCTGCCGCTGGTGCTGCCTGCTGCTGAGGTATTGTTGGAGTTGTGGCTGGAGACGACAATGACTTCGGCTGATTATCAGGCGACGAGTCCGCTGATTCTGGTTGTTGAGGCTCTGTTGGGGTGTTATTAGTGCTATTGGTGGTGCCCGCAGATGTTACGAGTGGAGTGGTAGTTCCGCCGTAGCTAAAACTCGGCACAAATTCGACTGCATTAACATTCAATGTTGAGAATTTCGTAGACATGTCGCTGTTGCTGCTGTCTTGGGCCATTTTTTTCTTAATTTCCTTTTACAAGTTTTGTATGGATGAGATTTACTGAAGAGTTATTTATTTCGATTCACAAGTAAATGCAGTACTTGGATAATGATAAAATTATTTGCGGATTATCTTGTTCTTCTTTTTTAACAAAAAATAACAAAAGAATTCCTCGTCGTGATACCCGAACTACACGCGTTTTTTCGGCAACACATCAGTCAAAATGGCCACGCATATATGGTTGGTAAATTAGCGCAGAGAGCACAGCAAAAATAGCATGAATTTTCAAATGTCAAAATGATACTTTCCAGTGATCTTTCCAGTTGGCTACATGCTGATTTGAAGGACCCCTTTTATACGCAGAGTTTTTTCACTCATGACTCTTCTTAATTCTCTTTTGGGCACTTATGGTGCATTTATACGTTCAGTGTTTTCACTTTAGTGGCTTGACTGACAAATTGTCTTTGTTTCCTTTTTTTTCTCATTCGTCACTCGCGGTGGTAGCTGCATTTTCGAAGCGCAGACCGCATACAGTTCGAAAATAGAGCAAATGCAGACGTCTATCGCGACTGAGTACGGTTTGAGAATAAAGCAACGCTGAAAATAACGAAAGAGAGCGAAAGAGAATACAAGAATCGGATGGGAATTCGCGGCCCATCAGTGTTCGGCTGTCCCCTGCACTTTTCATCCCCTTTACCTACACATTCTCGACACTAAAGTGAAAACACTCTGCGTGTAAAAGGGGTCAAGGTCTTTGAAGTGTTTGAACACTTCCCCATGCATTTCTATACAATTTTGAATGGCTTCAGTGGGATAGATTTTAAATTGTTGGGTATCAATTCAATTTTTTTTTTTATGTTCAGCGGAAAAAAAAAGAAAGGATGCAATAGATCTATCTCAGTGAAGTAAAGTAAAGTAAGATTTTTAACACGCAATTATGGTGGCTTTACATTACCACGCAGTCCTATCACGCAAAATTAAAGAGATGCTAAATACTAAATAGTCTATAGACAGTAAGGGACAGCAACACCTAACATGCAAAAATACGTGACACGTATTTTGGTCGGCCATCTTGTTTACGTGATACGAATTATGGGAAAGATGTGCATGTTCATATTTTTATAGCGATGGCCTATGGAATTTATCGTTCCTATAAAACAAAATGAACACTGCTATCATATGTTTTTACGATGCCATAATACCAAATGTTTGAGATTCCTCTGGTTCACATCATCGCGCTCGCGATCGCTCTCAAAAATGGAAAACAATTTTGATGGTAATTTAACATTTTGTTAATTAACTAGTGGAACATGTATTGCAAATAAAATTTTCAGATGACAATTGCTATCCAAATGCCGAATACCTTGATGAGGAGGATTTTCAATGCTCATTTGAAAGCTTAGATGCCGGTAAGAACCAGTCGTAACTTTGTTATTTTGATAACAAACTACGAATTATTGTAATTTGTATATATGTGCTGATTTAATTGTTTATATAATGTAGATGATCCAGCCACAAATCCATCCACTTCAACTAATAAAGAAAAACAAGACGAAAAACATTTCCCTGAAGAAGCTGTAGATGTGTTAAATTAAGGGAATAAATCGGGCGCAATATAGTTTACTTATCAAAAAGTTTTTGGTATCCCTGAGTTTGTGGTAATGCATGCTATAGATAGTATGCTCCTATCCAAAGGAGCAGATGGAAAAGGATCATTTTGTCCATTTCCTAAGCAAGGTTACAGAGAAAACGTATCCTTATCCACCCGTTTCTTTGGATAGGAGCGTGCTATCTAAGTTTTTGGTATCCCTGAGTTCGTCTTTATGCATGCTACAAGACTGCATTAAAAGTTTAATGATTATGCTTATATTTTAGAATTTTGTAGTACAACTCGCATGATTGAATTTCGTAAACTAAAATACTGAGCTAATTATGTCTTTGGTACTAAAAAATTCTAAATTATATGCTTAATCATTAAAATTTTAATGCGGTCTTATAGCATGCATTAACACAAACTCAGGGATACCAAAAACTCTTAGATAGCTCGCTTCTATCCAAAAGAGCAGATGGAAAAGGATCATTTTGTCCATTTCCTAAGTAAGGAACAGGTGAACTGCGTCATCAGTATTTCCAAGTGCTGGCTCTGACTGGACAATTTGAAGCTGCCATCGAATTCCTTTCGCGCACGGAGAAGTATAGAACCCATGCTGTACATATTGCACTCGCTTTGAATGAGCTGTTTCTGCTGGGTGGGCCGCGAAATGTTCAGGGACCTCTATGTAAGTAAAGTAAGGGTAAGTTAATTTTCCCACAATCAAAACAACAACAGCTGAATGTCCTTTCTCTTTATAGTGGATTGTTTCAACAATTCGATTGCGTTAAATTCGATTTTCGAACTGCAGCTGGCATGGTAGCCGAAGACTTGGTCAAGAAGGGAATGTTTGAGGATGCCATTAAGATGTTCGATATCGCTGGGGTTATTTCTATCACGAAAAGAAATATCACCTCGCACTGGAAGTTTTGGCCAATACAAATCTTGTGCCAATGTCCATAAATGATTTGGAGGATTCTATAAATAACTTTAGCGCATTGGTGGCGAAATCTGTAAGGTTAATCCCGACATTCTTTTGGCAACAATGGGCATTTTGTACATTCAGTACCTACAAGAGTGTTCGTGGCAAGGAAGGTAGCGGCTTTATAGACATCAGTAAAGATAGGGTAAGTTCCTTAAAAATTATGCAGCTAGATTGCTAGATTACTGTGCTTTTTCTTCTAGCAACTGGCACATTTGGGAGAAAAGGCTGCACTGACAAACATAACAGCCAGAGTTTCATACCGTATGCCAGGCGATACAAATAATCTTCTTGTGCAAACGGAAATTTTAATGCATTAATAATTGGTTTTTTTGTACTTTATTTTCTATTTTAATAAATTAATTATGTGAAGCTTAAATAGCTATTTGCTAAAAAAATAATAAATATATCGTTGCCTTTATTAAATTCATTTTTCACTTTTAATTTAATAAGTACCACAACAAAACCGATGAAAAAAAATTTATTGTTTACATCTGAGCTGTCAAATCTCCATAAAAAAGTTATAGCAGCCTAGATTCAACTGTTAGGCTTGTGGTCTCACTCGTACACATCATTAGCCTTGACTGTGGAAAAAACGGATCTCTCTCTCTAAAGTCATGCAAAATTGCGTGGCGTGATAATGTAAAGCCAGCATTACAAAACTACGAACTGTTTGACACTTTCGAGACTCTATTTAGTTGTTGTAATTGCGTGTTAAAAATCCTACTTTACTTTACTTCACTGAGATAGATGTGGAAAAAAACAGACCTAGTGCCAATCTATAGAACTTTTGCAAACACTTTTAACAAACACAAAATTTCAACAGCCGTATTTATAAACGTATCGTAGAGCCTGCCTTTACGCACCCCTTAAAATGCCCTTACACAGAAAAACGTTATTTATAAACAATTTTTGAGTTATTTTTGAATTTAAGCAACGTAGGTTTAAAGCCGCTTAACTTAAACACAGAAATTTGCGTGTAGAGGCTGCGTTAGAGCTTGGGTAAATTTTGATTACAAAAATTTGCAAATAAACGCATATTTTCAGTATTATTTTAAATCGATAGATGTGTTCACTGATTTAAATGGCGCGTGGAAGTCTCAAAAATCGAATATGTTTTCCAATTCAAAAGGACATAAATGCTTAAATTCGTGGTGATGTTATTCTTTTTTCTTTTATACGCATATCTTTTAGAAACTATTCATGTCTGCTCTAATTTATTGGTGTTGTGATTCAAAATTTGATGAAATAATCTAGTTCACAAAATATCAAATAAATGGTCATACAGGGCCCATCATGTAAAATGAAAACGATCGAACGACATCGTTTCGAAAATAGTGTTAAGACAGTGAACTCAAACTGTGTTTGCACCACAAACAACTACTTTAATACTCGCAGATGTCATCAATTTAATTTGCCTCGGCATGGTTGTCTGACATGAATTTGACAGAAATTTATTTTTTGTATGTCTGGAAATGTCATTTTAGTGTCTTCTCATGCCAGTGATGGTCTGTGCAGTGTAGGGAGTGTTTATTTTTTGTGGTTTTTATTAATTAACAAATTGGGAATAAATATATTTCTCGGAAAAAAGCCAAAATAAATAATAACTTTTTCAAAAAATATATTACGCACTTAAAATTTGTCAACAAAGCCAACAGCCGAATAGTTAATTTTTTTTCCACAACACAAAACGTCACCTACAACCTCTCTTGCCGTTGCGATACGAAATGAAATGTTATGGCATGATTTGCCCAACGCAGAAATAATGTGTGCAATAAAATAGGCCTGTTTAAGATTCTACTCTACTTTACTTCACTGAGATAGTGCAATAAATATAAAATAGACCTATCGTCGAATAGGTAATTTTACATCGATTAAAAACTCAGGGCCGTAAACAGTTAAACGTTTCAGCCCATCTAAACTCTACGTTTTGATAGAGCCATTTTGATTTCGAGTCTCGTAAATCATGCCGCCCTCGACTCGTTCTCATTCGGTTTTCGAATCTTTCAATCGCCATTTTTAACTTAATGGTGTCGGTGAAAGGTATTGTTTGTCGCATTTTTTCTTCATAAAAGTGAATAAAAGTTTTACTAGTTTTGATCTTTTAAATTAATAAATCAAATTAATAATAGTACAGAGAACGTTTAATTGATTTTATTGACAATGAGTCATAGCAACAATAATAACAATAATAATAATCGGCCACCGCCACGCATTGATGGGATGGTTTCCCTAAAAGTGAGTACATATACATTTTTATTTCAAAAATGGCGTCTTATCCAAAGCCGAATTGTCTAAAATTATTTTCTTGTAATTTTAATATAATTTTCGTTTGTTTAAATAGGTTGATAATTTGACATATCGTACGACACCTGAAGATTTAAGGCGCGTATTTGAGAGGTGCGGTGAAGTTGGAGATATTTACATACCACGAGATCGGTACACCCGTGAAAGCCGCGGCTTCGCATTCGTTAGGTAACGCAACGTTTAAACCTTTTATGTATTGATTATTCTATTATGTACACTGACAAAATTATGCTTATATAGATTTTACGACAAGAGGGATGCCGAAGACGCACTAGAAGCTATGGATGGCCGCATGTTAGACGGCAGAGAGTTGCGTGTCCAAATGGCCCGTTATGGCCGACCTACATCACCGACAAGGCGTAATGGTCGTGGTGGTGGAGGAGGTGGCGGAGGTGGGGGTGGAGGAGGACGACGTCGTCGTTCTCGTTCACCTAGACGTCGCTCACGTAGTCCAAGACGTCGACCATCGTATTCGCCACGATCGAGGTCTCGATCGGCAACTAGCCGTTCACCAGTTCGTCGGACCAAGTTTTCACGTAGTCCCGTTCGAAAATCGTTGAGCCGCAGTAATAGCCACAATGGACGTAGTGCGTCTCGCAGCCGCAGCAGGACTTAGGCAGTAATGAGGTAAGTGGATCTTGTTTATTTCAAGCACGAACAAATCACGTGTTTTTACAAAACAGTTATATTACATAGTACAATTTTTTCATTACCATTGCAACTTACCCGAGTGAGTGTGCATTTACAATTTAACAATTTGCATTGCATATTATAATCGCATAAGATTGGTGTGGAGTAATTTTAAACCGATTTAACTTCAGATATACTTTTTCCTCGGTTATAAGCAACCTAATATCTGACAAAAGGAAAGCACAATATTTTTGGGTTTTGTTACGTGTTTTTTTGTAAAGTCGTTTTACTTTTTTTTTTATTTTACCTACATACATGTATGTTTATCTGAATTCTTATATTTATGTTGACATATTTTTATAAATTTAAGAAAATGCCCTCGTAAAAGCACTTAATAAGAATTTAATTAAATTCCTGGCTCATGTGCTATTATTTGGGGTGTAGTCTATGATGATATACTGTACAGATGTATTCTATCCCTATGCACTGTTCTCATTTACCCAGCAATTATAAAAGTAGATAATGAAACATGATTAAATTTCATTACAGCAAGCGTTTTTACCTCGAATCTATCGTTCCATCAGGTATGGACATTATATACATTTGCACCTACCAGAACAAAGTAAGTTCAGACTATTGCTTTTAAGTAGTCCCAGACATGGTGGCGGCTTTGCATTATGGCCTCCTAAAGTAGAAGTGGCGGTTTAGCATGAGCCCAAGTGACAATATATGTGCATTTTTGTTACCACGACTCGTGTGACCTGCTTTCTGAGGAAGTAATACATTGGGGTCCCTATATCCAACCTGTGAAGTTGAGAAAACAGATAAGATCTTGTATCACTTTACTTTTACCATATCGTAAAAAAATCGTTACGAAAAAAAAACGGAAACGCTTGCTGTGCTAACAAAAGAATTTATACAGTTTGGTTTTTGTAGCATACGCCGCGTTCGGTTTTCAATTCAATTCAATTGTTTCAATTGCGCTAAATGATTATTTTCGGCTAATTTTCTGACACTATTGTAGTAAAAAAAGAATTTTGCAATTTTTCTTTGCTGGGATTTGCCATGTTGTTGAAGAGGAAATAAAACACTTGAATGTCAATTCTTTAAATGCTTGAAATTAAATAAATCTCTGTTTTTTGATTGGAGGAAAATAATTATTTAGCGAAACAACAATATGACGTAATTGTTCATTTAGTTCTTTGTTTGCACCTAAGCGAATACTTTATGTGGGTACGGTTTGGTGCATTTGTCAGGGCAGTTATATATGAGTACCCTAGAGTTGTTAGATTTTGAAATGTTCCTCTGCTTTATTTGTAAAATCCCAAAAATGTTTGCTAATTACTTTAACTACGAGGACTTTGAACGTATCTATTCGAAAAAAGTTAAAAGCTAATCAATTTTACATTTTACAACTGTATATGAGGCGCCAGTCCCCGTTTTATAATTTCGCGAGGTGCCTTATAAGAACAGTGTACACATTTTACAACTTTAGGTTCCATTAGTGTTTTTTTTTATGTTCACGTGGAAGGTGCGACGTCGAAAAATACAATCGACATTTCAGACGACATTTTTTGTCGATCGGCCCCGCAACAGAAGTTGTTTATTTTTTATCGCCAATGCCAAACAGAGCCACTATCTATGGGACAAAATATATTTTTTAGATAACAAATCCTTAATTATATTTCACACCGCACAATCCTTCCTATACTGTGCAACATATGCTGCAACCAGAAAGATCGTGAGGATGTGTACAGAATTCCGCTTGAATATCTTTGGAGTACGTGCGCTGAAGTTGGATGAAGCGATAAGCATATTCAACGGCTACAGAGGTTGGGGCGCATTACAAAGTTTCAAATTTGATATGACGAACGGTTTGTGAGTTATGAAAAAGGCCCGCTTAAAAGAGGTGATCGCCAATAACTCTGGCCCCAAGCTAAATTTCCAAAATTTTCTTTATTTATAATATAGAGTAGTTTGAAGTCAATCAGATGAAAAATAAAAATTTCCCCACACAAACTTTGACTGATTGTTTGTGCTGGGCGTTGATGATTAGATCAGTGAGTCGTAATTTGTATATATGAGAAGATGTACTTATATAGAGATTAGTTCAAAATTGTGTTGGCATCATAAATTCGGATGCGGATCCTTTTCTGAGACAATCTTAGACTAGTTTGGACGTTATGTTAAATACATTATTTGCAAGGGGATTCCCTGCTATCAGAGAAAACATACAATTTTTATTAGTAGTAGATCTGTTTAGGTTTTCCCAAACAGGGCTCTACTGACCGAAAACCAACTGCAGCGCCTTAAGATATTGGATCCGTCTGCGTAATGTACATGAGACTCATTAGCAAATATTGCTTTATTGTGTTCCCAGATTTGATGGTCTGGTAATGTAAATAAAATAAATAGTTGGCGCAACAGGTCCGTGAGGCACCCTAGGCATAGCTTCTTACAACCATTCGATTTGTGTGACTTTTTATTTTAAGACGAATGAAGGGACCAACAATTTTGTGCCGAGTCCGAACGGCTGAATTGACAAGCTTTTTCAGGACAGTTCTACTCTCGGATGTTTATCAGACGTTCGCGAAAGGTGGCGCAGTGGTAAAAACCTTAAAATGTAATTTGTGTTTTTCCGGGGATCGTAAGCTTCAAGTTTTATCTTAGACATTTGTCAAATGTATTCCGAGTTATTTTTTTTTTTCTGAAGGTAGGATTATGTTTAGACTGTTGAATTTTAACTGGTATTATGCGGTCAAGGTCTTGGGGACTTAAAATGTTTGAAGCACCGACTCGTTTAAAGCTTTATTAAAAAAAAATTATTCCAATGCCAATTTTTTTGTTTGATTTCAGATACTTGACATTTAAAAAAAAAAAAACAACCACAATGCTGCAATGGCCCACTCGAGTATCGGCATCATACACAGGTACATACTAAACAAAAATAAAATTAAACAACAAAAACTATCGAACAGAAAATGTATTTATAATTTTCTACATATTGTTTCATTTTTTACCTTACAATTATAATTTTTTTGTTTATATCATTGAAGTTCTTATTTATTATAAATAAGAACCACAGTTTCTATCTCCCTCTCTCATTACAAACCAACAAGAACCATAATTAAATTAAATACTATATCAGATTCATTGTAAAATTGTCTTAAATACAATTAGAAAACAGTTTTGACAAACTATTCTTATACCTACCATATAAAATAACAAAACCTAAATACAAACGATACAATTAGAAAAACATTTAACCTAACAATATTAAAGTAAGGTCTGCCCAAAAAAACGCAGTTTAAAAATAAATAGAATATACTTTTGTAGTCGGTATATTTTGTATTAAAAAATATTCAAATTTACTAAATCGTAGAAATTTCGTGTTTAAATATATGCACCATAACTTGTAGCGCAACTGTGAGGTGCGTCCAATGACACATAAATCGTATGCTTTCAACATACAAAGTAGGTGAATAAACAAACGAAAATATTAATAAAAATGTTCAAAATTTGACTTTTTATTTTGCATTCATTGTAGGGACAGTAACTTTTGTTTTCCATTAAAAAAAAAAAAAAATGAGAAAGTAATTGGCAAACTCCATGTAAGAAAATACTACAAGCAAAACAAATATATTCTCTATAAAATTAATAAAAACAATAAATTTGAAAGTTTATCTATTTTTTTTTCTGTTGTACACCTTCATCTAACCTTTTTAAAAATACAACTACAAGACGTGATACTA
This sequence comes from Cheilosia scutellata, assembly GCA_955612985.1. NCBI lineage: Eukaryota > Metazoa > Arthropoda > Insecta > Diptera > Syrphidae > Cheilosia > Cheilosia scutellata. The sequence continues at coordinate 111,362,661 of OY015311.1, forward strand.
AATTTTTATACTCAAATTCTAACGCAGGACGTTCCTGTCTGTAAATGTTACGTGTGATGCTGCTGCTGCTGCCGCTGCTGATTTGAGTCTCATTCTGTTAACTGCCGCCTGCAGCAAGTACTCCACTATATGAGCGCGCAGCTGGCTGACTGTATTCGTCGGCGACAGTGTGTGTTTCAAAAATATAAACACTTGGTGTGGGTGAAAGAGTTCGCGCTGTTAGGAGATATGATGTTGGTGGTGTGGTGGTGGTGGTGGTGATGCGAGTTTGAGAACAAATCAGGGACTTTTGAGAGTGCTGAGTGCAGAATCGTAGCAGATTAGCCAGTAGCAGAACACAAGCAGTAAATCAAATCCAGTCCAATAAGCAGATACAAGAAACAAATGTGTACTTAGGCTGCATTTTGCGAGTAGTAACGTAACGTAACGTAAAGATTTCAAAGCAGCCCGTGTCGTCGTCGTCATCGTCCGTATTTTTTGGGACGTTTCTTCGCCGGCACAACATAACATTTTTTGCGGATTTCAAAAGTAGCTGAGAAATTGTTGCTGTTGTATATTTATGCTGCCTGTGAGACAGAGATCTTCTGCCCGATTGCGCAATGATTACGAAATTCTTTCATGTGGATATCCACGTTGAATTAAACACTACCAGTCGTTGCTGCTTAGCAGTTTGCCGTTTTTATATTGCTTGCACATATCACGCACACACGTCGCTAAAGTAATAATAATTGAGAAGGCGTAAAGAAAAGAAAAAAAAAAATGAACCCATCTTGCTGAGAGTATTGAGTTTGCATCTGTTTTCGCTGTTTTCCTGTCGATCCCTGTTTGCCGTTTGTTGCTGGTTCGTTTTTTGAATAAGGTAATTCACAGGTACGCGCTGAACGGGTAAGTTACGAAGATGACAACGCCAACAGTCTGGAGATTTGGTAAGCTACTTTTTTTGTACTACTAAATATTTTTTTTTTAATAAATAAAATAAAGTTGGTTTTTATTACAAAACGCAAATAGTACGAATAATATTATGAGAACAAGATATGCTCAGGCTCACTTTATAAGCCGTTCACACCTTTAATTAATTTCTCTTTCTAACAACTTACATTTAAACTTTGTACAAAATTTAAACCCGCTTGCAAGCTCAATAGTACAGTTTACAGTACAATGGAAATATGTACCTACTATAATATATTTTGGGCAACGAAATGTCATTCGCGGTTTTCATATTCGATTTCCCAGCCGGTTAAAAGCTCGGCGAAAGCATAATCTTTTTCTCATGGTAGCATGCACATACTATTTATTTTTTATTTCATACATGAGGGTATGAGTTCGGTTTAGTTGCCTTATTTGTAAGGTCACGTCGTGGGTGTGGAAAGTGGGAATGGCAAGTACCTTTCATCTTTCTGTGTCTGAACAATCACCCTTATTGCGAGTGTCAATTATCCACCAAAGGACGATTGACAAATTTATCAAACAAAACAATTTTCGGTATTGTGTAACTCATTTGATGAAATGTCTGGCTATTGTGAATAAATTTGACTTTTTGGCAGTTTGTCAAAAGAAGAAAATTACATTTATTTATTTTTGTGTTTTGTGGAATAGATAGCATTATTGTTTTGTGGACTTTTTGTTTAAAAAACTGACTTCGGTGGCCGAGAAGAACAGTCTTCGGTTTTTTTTTTATTTCTAGGGTAAGAAGGCAGTTAAGGGATACTTCTAGAACTACCTGAGGAAAGTATGTAGGTACATGACTCCGTAATTTAAATTCGTAAAGAAATTTAGTTTATCGAAGAGCATTTTCCTATTTATTGGGGGAAGTAGAGGGAAAGTTAAAATTTGCTATTAGAAGTACATAATGTACATTATACGTACGTCGACGAAAATGCGATTGACTAAAAAATGTACGTTTATCAAAAAAATTTATTTCAATTGACAATCGCTATACCACTTTGGCTGCATTCAAAATGGAAATTTGTTACAAATTGAGGATTGTCAATCATTCATTGGTAATTGACAATCGCAATGCCAACTACATACTCAATTTTGTTGATAGGTATTGTTTATCGTTTATTTTTTGACACTCGCAATAGGGGTGAATGTAACAGTCTTCTGGAAAGCAGGACAATGCGTTGATCTTTACGTTATTTTCAGTTTATCCACCTCAGTGCGTATGGTTTCCGAGCAGTGTTGGCAGTTGGTGCCCTCAGTCTATCAGTATGTCTGCTGATAGCTTTCAACTTCTAATTTGCCGCAGTTCGATGTTAAATTATTTTGCTGTCACCGACGATTTAAGATGTTGTGAAAGCTGAGGTTTACATTTGGCAGTTACATCAACACCGATTTCGTAATCGAAGAACAAGATTTAATGATACGCCGATATGTTTTGTATTTTCGCAATTAATCATCTTGTCATGTGTTATAATATGTAGTAATGGCAGTTGCTGCAATACTGAGGGCCAACATCGTACTAAGGTAAGTCAAATGTAGTAGTTTGTGACAAAGATTATAATCGTGCTTTTGTTATTACCTACAAACATGTCAGAAGCGTATATGCTTTTGTTATAGACATCGAGTAGCGATGCGAAAAGTAGCAATTGATGTCGAGCATTGTGGTACACCGACGAACGAAAATGGTATCATCGGCACTAAATTCCTCTACCACTTGCCCACCATCCAACACATTTAAATCTTATCTAAATTAGTCTATGGCTGGTGCCAGCGATTGTATAAAATACACAACTTGCACTTGTGTAATTCCTTCTTGAGTGGACTTTGACTTAAAATCAAGAAGCGAATTCCTCTTCACAGAATCTACAGAAGAACATTTTTTGTACGCACCCGGACTCTTCTTTCTGCCCAATGGAAAACTACATTAATAGTTTTCTTTTCTCTATTCTGGTGTTTCCCCTTTGTGTTTAATAGCGGAATGCTTTTGTTTCCATTCCTTTTATCAGAAATTAAATATGCATAATATTTTACGCCACGATGAAAGTTGCAGTAACACCTAGTGTTTTATTGAATACAAACTCAAAACAAAAGGTAAATTATTATATTAGCCTATGAACTAATCAAACCAAACATACTGAGCTAACGTACATACTTCTCACTTAAAACTGCACAAGCATAAACAATATTCTCAAATTCCCACATGTTGAGTTTTTAAAGGACTTCAAAAACCAATTGAAAGCTGGCGAGTGTCATTCTTAGGTGATTTTGTTTTATGTATTATCTCCAAGATATCTCTCTTCTTAATTGGGACGAAGTCTCCTACATTGCTGGGTGGCTTCCGCTGCCCTTTTGAATTTTGTAACTCTGACTGTGCATTCAAAGAAGTTGAGGGCGTCGGTGTAGTTAATTGTGATGTTTTCCACTGGCAGAATAATCTGATGATGCTTGTGTTCTATCGTTACAGGCTTTGCTTATATTTGCCGACTGTTTTAAAAAGAGAATTTTGAATAATTATGTCTCTCCTCATTTTATGTGTATGTGTATCGTATTATCTGATGCTTAAATAACTTCTCCTCGAACGTTATTTCCATCTGCTATCTCCATCTACCTAATCCCGTTGATCCGTAGTTCATGACAAAAGTTTGCAAAATGTTCTTCCATTGTCTCTTCCTACTTTTATTTCTTCTATGCTCTTCTAAGTCTATTGACGAACCTTTCTACCTATCAGTTCGAATGAGTATTAATTAGAGCATTTTTAAAAAAAATGTTGGACGCCGGTTATTAAACTGTGTGCCAATGGCTGGCACCAGCTGTTAAGGATTTCGAAGCCACGCAATTGCGTCAGCTATTTCCACTCCTGGTGGTTTACAAATGATGACTCCTCATCGCCTTCCACCTAGACTGCAACAGACTGATGTAGATAAAAATTGAAAATTTCTCTGTTTAAATTTAATAAATATATTTGGATAGTGAAATGATTGCAGTTGAACCAATTTGTTTCCTGTAAAATGTGAGATGATGTGTCCAACTGCAGTTTGACCGAAACAGTATTGCACACCTCCTGTTAAATTGAAAGACTTGAAACGAACTTTTTGGAGCGTCTTTTCTTAAAACTATCATTGTTATCCAATAATGTGACGTGTTTCTCTTTTTCGAATTGAGGTGCGATCATTTTCTTTGTCGCCAATGCATGCACTCAATTTTCACTTCTGATCGGCGAACTTACAACTCGCTGCGTAGTGCCATCTCTCTTATTATTCGTCGTATTAAATTTTTTGGCCTCAGGGACCCAGCTGGCCCTTCAATTTTGTTTATAATTGCCAAAACTGGTCATTGGGAAAATTTGTACAAAGAGGACGAAAGAAAACAAATTTCTTACACAAATACAAATTTTACATTGTGTCAAACAATGTAAACGAATGTAAATGGATTTTCGTAAGCCATTTTGACCTCGGTAGCCGTTCTTTGAACTACTATTTGGTGTACTAATGTATATTGTATATATTTCGAATAAACTTTAAATGCAGAAGGGCAAATAGCTTATGTTAGGGTCCAGTGGGTACATTATGACACAGATGTCATTTATTACTAGACACTAACTGCAGTGGAAGTACCCAGCCTTACTGCGTTAACGTTTAAGACGTTAACACTTGAGTATAATCTATTCCTTTTTGACGAACGTAAAGTCAATCTTGGTATTTACAGCTTGTTTTTCAAGTCACGCTAAAATGCAATATTTACATGTGATATGTAATCGAACCGTATTCTTGTTCTGCAGAAATTCTTGAATACGTCAACTCGGCACCAGATAAAATTGACTGTAGGTTTCCGCTTAGTGGGTTGTCGCCTTGTCGTGGCTAAGTGGCTGAGTAGTCTGAAAGACATACGAGAGACATAAACAACTGGAATCTGGTTTTAGGACCAACTCCCGAGTGTTTACAACAAATCGATTGTCTTCTGAATGAAACTAAGAACAATCCTGCCTTATGTCGAGGTTTTTTCCGCCGTGCCGAGGATTTTTATGGCTGAGGGGTAAAACTCTGTCACTAACGGCAGAACTCCAGATAACCTGGTGACATCTGGTTTTAATCCAGCCTTATCTGCGCAATGCGGGGCTCTGTGTAGACTGTCCAGACCACCCATTCCCTAGCTACTCGTGGGATCAATATTTATAAATCTAACCAAACATTAATCCAGGACCGTCCTCGTAAAATAAATTTTCACTAAAACAAAACGGATGATAATTTATCGCGTGATTTTAACAAGTCTTCTACTGTCCTTAGTTACGACGGCTTTAGTGATGAAAAAGCAGTTTTTGCTTCTTCCATCTGCAACCATAGTTGGGCTTCTTATGCCCTTGATTTTTCGACCAACTGCTACACTGAGACCGAAAATGATGCACAGACCTTAAGTCGTCTTTAGTAAAAGAAACAAAGGGCACTGTGTTCCCACATGATTTCCTTATGACCTCTAATCTCAATTCGTGTTATTTAAAACATACGAAAATTCTTATTCCCGTGTTTCGGGAACTCAAACGTTCATTCGATGACTTTTAAACAGCTGTCATCCAATCTCTGTCACGACCACTAGGCGACATTTCCAAGTCAAGTCGCGCGAATTCTTAACACATGCACTTTTAATAGTTAAAAATGTATTTGCCTTCTGCAAAAATTTTTAATACTATACCCGGCGGCATTTCAAATTGACTAGGTTCCCACTTAGTGGGTTGTCGCCTTGTCGTGGCTAAGTGGCTGAGTAGTCTGAAAGACATACGAGAGACATAAACACATGGAATCTGGTCTTAAGACCAACTCCCGAGTGTTTACAGCGAATCGGTTGCCTTTTGAATGAAACTAAGAACAACCCTACCTTAAGTCAAGGTGTAATTCCGCCGTGCCGAGGATTTTTATGGCTGAGGGGTCAAAACTCAGTCGCTAACGGCAGAACTCCAGATACCAGGCGTCCTCTGGTTTTAATCCAGCCTTATCTGCACAATGCGGGGCTCTGTGTAGACTGACAACCCATTCCCTAGCTACTCGTGGGATCAACATTTATAAATCAAACCAAACATATATCGAGGACGGCCCTCGTAAACTGCCGGAAAGAAATTTAGTGAATAGAGACGGATATATTCCTAGACGGACGAGTGTAGATATACCTTTCTATCAGCCAAATAAATCGTCAATACCAGATTTTCTGTATTTGAAAAAAAGTGAAAGAAAAGAGTATGAAAGAGAGAAAGATCCGGATGATGATATACCGCCACCGCCGCCATCAATTAAAAGATTACACAGAGAAATCGTGAGAGAGACTAGTGAGCGTGGCTCCAGTAGACATGGAGCGTCAGAACCAAAGCGTTTTAGGCGAGCCTTAAATCAAGGATATTCTAAGGAACGAGCACCAGAAATCAGCACGAACACGAAAAACTCAGCTTCAAGAGACCGATATATTCCTAGTTTGATGGATGTAGATACATCGTCCTTTCAGCGAAGCAAATTACCGATATCAGGTTTGTTAATAAATCCGGAAAACAGTGCACGAATTTTGGCCAGAGCTGTTCGCTGCAGCCAAAGGGAACGAAGACAATTAGAATCGGACAATAGTGTAATACCAACACCGCAGCTGCCAATAACTAAAAGACTACGAACAGATGACAATTCATCGCGTGTTTCTAGCACGTCCACCACTGTCCTCGATTATAAAAACTTTAAAGAAGCTCTTCGTGTACCAGTAGAAAGAACAACGTTTTCTGCTCCTTTCGATAATAACCTGAGAAGGGCACCTCAATTTGCAACCAATTCCTCTACTCACACCGTGAATGTTTCACATGCGCCGACCGGCATTGTCAAACAAGATGTAAAATATGATTACAATATGCGTCGTTCAGCACACAAAGCATTAAAACGCCTATGGAGAAAGGACAAGAAGACTTGGGATGAAAAAGATCACAACATTTTCAAGTGGGCCAGCAAAGTGAGAGAGTATGGGTTACAACATTTACCTAGTACGTACGTCAAGAAAGAATATGAGAAAAATACTCCAGCAATATCAAAAAAGTCAGAGGACGCTGTTCAAAAATTTGCTGCCGATAAGAAGGTTGTGAAGGACCAATTAAACGTGATGATCGTTGACCGTGGTCATGCCGGGAACCATATCAGTCGCGAGCACTGGGCAATTTTGGAGAGCAAAATAAATCTCGACCTGCTTTCGCTATCGAAGAACGACCTCTCAAAAGCTCTCCCCTCTTTTAGCGCCAATGGCTGGTTTAATGGAGCCTACAAATTGATTACTTGCGACGACGACTCTGCTGTCAACTTTATACGCACCGCTGTCACCACCGCGGACAATCTATGGGAAGGCGCAAAACTCGAGGTCGTTAGTAAGGATAACTTTGCGCCCTCGACAATGGCGCGCGCATTGTTCCCCATGGAGCCTAGTGCACCTGAAGACATCCTGCTTCTACTACAAAAGCAGAACCCAGATATTCCGATTTGTTCCTGGATGATCATAAAATCAGAGGTGTTTAAAAACTCTGATAGATTAGTCACTCTCTTACTGAATCTGGAATCTTTGCCCGTACTAAAACAGAAAGGCTTCTGTGTTCGATACTGTCTCAAGACAATAAGGCTGTCGCTCTTCTATCATGATGACAAGCATGCAACTGCTAAAAGCAAAAGCGAAACAGCTACCTCTTCGTCAATCAATGGAAAACAAGGTTCTGATAGTCTGCCCTCTGCAATTGCCGAAAGCATGAACGAAACGGCTGCCTCTTCGTCAATCAGTGGAAAACAGGGCTCTGATGGTCTGCCCTCTGCAATTGCAGGGAATGTTTCACAGGCGCCGACCGGCATTGTCAAGGAAGATGTACCTGTACCACCCGTAAAATATGATAAAAAAAAGGGTCGTTGGGCACGCAAGGTCTTACAACGTCTATCGACAAAGGACAAGAACACTTGGGATGAAAAAGATCACAGCACTTTCAAGTTGGCCAACGAAGTGAGAGAGTATCGGTTACAATTGTTTCCTAGTACGACAGTAAAGAAAGAATCTAAGAAAAGTACTCCAGCAATATCAAAAATTGCCGAAAGCATGTGCGAAACAGCTGCTTCTTCGTCATCCAACGGAAAACAAGACTCTGATGATCTGCCCTCTGCAATCGCTGAAAGCATAGGCGAAACACCTGCCTCTTCGTCGTTAAACGCAAAACAAGGCTCTGATGGTCTGCCCTCTGCAATTGCCAGGAATGTTTCACAGGCGCCGACCGGCATTGTCAAACAAGATGTTATTGTACCACCCGTAAAATATGATAAAAAAAAGGGTCGTTTGGCACGCAAGGTCTTACAACGTCTATCGACAAAGGACAAGAACACTTGGGATGAAAAAGAACACAGCTCTTTCAAGTGGGCCAACGAAGTGATAGAGTATCGGTTACAATATTTTCCTAGTACGACAGTAAAGAAAGAATCTGAGAAAAGTACTCCAGCAATATCGAAAATTGCCAAAAGCATGAACGAAACGGCTGCCTCTTCATCAATCAGTGGAAAACGAGGCTTTGATGGTCTGTCCTCTTCAATTGCCGAAAGCATGTGCGAAACAGCTGCTTCTTCGTCATCCAACGGAAAACAAGACTCTGGTGATCTGCCCTCTGCAATCGCCGAAAGCATGAGCGAAACAGCTGCTTCTTCGTCATCCAACGGAAAACAAGACTCTGATGATCTGCCCTTTGCAATTGCCGAAACCATGTGCGAAACACCTGCCTCTTCGTCGTTCAACGCAAAACAAGACTCTGATGATCTGCCCTCTGCAATCGCTGAAAGCATGACCGAAACAGCTGCTTCTTCGTCATCCAACGGAAAACAAGACTCTGAAGATCTGCCCTCTGCAATCGCCGAAACCATTTGCGAAACACCTGCCTCTTCGTCGTTCAACGCAAAACAAGACTCTGATGATCTGCCCTCTGCAATCGCTGAAAGCATGAGCGAAACAGCTGCTTCTTCGTCATCCGACGGAAAACAAGTCTCTGATGATCTGCCCTCTGCAATCGCCGAAAGCATGAGCGAAAAAGCTGCTCCTTCGTCACCCAACGGAAAACAAGACTCTGATGATCTGCCCTCTACATCAGAGGCTTCGAACATCGCTGTGATTGAGTCTTCTAAATTATATACAAAAAATGATGCAGAAAAAGCTGCATCACAGTAAGTTGGCCACTGGTCAGCTTACACTCGCTCCATTCCCAAAAGAGTGGGGATTACATCGGCCTTAACCAGGATCTAATGCCGGACTAAGGAACAAGAAGCGATACATTCCAACTATGAAGGTAAGCAAAAAGCCTGCCACGTATCAAGTAATATTATTACATAATTGATTTCTTCTATTAACTTACAGCAGCTAATCTCTACAGTGGAAACAATATGAATTTCGTTAGAGTATCTCGTATCTGGACATTGGGTAAATACCATCTGACTCGCGGAAGAGGCAAACACCCATTATCCTCTTTAATTGGAAAAAGGGCAAGTACGTTTGCGACAACAGAGATCACTAAACTTTCCAGTGGGCACTGATGTGTAAGGCAGCAGCAGTAGTTTTTTTTAACATAGTATGATCTTCGTGGTCTGAAGGTAAGACTTGAAATTATTACATTTCACCAACAAATGCGCAATAAATGTTTTGGTTTTTTGTTTCTCTTTAAACATTAGGTTTGTGCTAGCTTTTTATATTAGAGACCTCAAAACTGTATTCGTTCGTGACCTCTCAGCATCCATCTAAAGCCTTCCGACCGATTGATGAGCCAGTTGTAATAATGTGAGTATTTAATGCAAGATATTATTTTTCTCGCTTATCAAAGTTATTTAACCTCGCTAAGGATTTTAAGCACAATTCTGAATCGTATGAGCTCGATAATATCTCAAGGCGTACAATATTCTGGCGAGTTAGCGTTTCTCCAATTTGCTGCGCTCTAAATAGCAACATATACATTGAACAAAAATTTGATACGCTTGTGCTCGGCATTCTCCGCAATTCAAGCAAAGAATCAACTCCTACTCATCTTCGAAGATTGGTTTCATTTCTCCTGCCAATCGGTAATGCTTTAATAACTTGCTTCCAATAAGATATATTTGACTGAAGCTCGGGGATCCGTTGGCATCGTGTGTCCTCTGTATAGTCTGGTGGCCTACATATATTGTGGTAGACACCATTCCAAATGCACAGCAGACTCATAAGTCATAAGTCGGTTGACGGAGGTAATTCTTTGTCGTAAGATTTTCGGCTTGTGGTACAAACATTTGAAAAACCGAGTCCGCCAACTTAATATCGACACACTGAAATAAATTTTGTATGTGAAGAAGCCAGGACAAATACGTATTCAAACAGGCTACTGGCTTCAGTAGTATTGTCCCCGGAAAGTAAGGGGCCTTATCACAACTATTCTCCTTCTATGCTCGTTATTATTCTGGATAAAGCTGCACCCACCTGAGAAGCTTTTGCGTATTCGCATTATATCAGTTATATATCGTACCTGTGCGCAATTAAGCACAACTTCAGAAATCGATTTATGTCTGCATAGCTAGGTAACTGAGGCAACAAACAACTCACCCAGAAAACAAATTTATTACTGTCAACCCAAAAATAGTATAATTTTCACTTCAATTAACTTTTTTGCAGCTACCGGAGTGACAAACATATTTAAATTAATAAAATGATCAAAATCCGCAACACCTCCTTCGCTCCAAATCTCGAACATGAAGGCCAACTACTGTTGCCATTGCCATCGCCACCAATAACGAAAAAAGGAATCTGGTTCACGGGCTTAAAACCTCACGAGCGTCTTTTCTACCATCAAACACTGAACTCGGTTCGGAAGTGCAGACGTTACAGCCCTAATCCTGATATACCACGAGACTATTTGGACTTTCACCTACAATCTAGATACCATCATGGAAAGGAATTGTTTCCCGACAAAGTTGATGCGGTCCTTCAAAAGGAAACTGTATCAATACAGACATTTCGTGTGCTACGCAACACAAAAGATGTATTGGTGAAGAAACCAGACGCCCTCGGACATCCGTTACGAATTTGTAAGAGTAGTCTGACAATATATTTTCCGATGAATTCAATTTTTGTATCCTTTCAGGTGGTCTCAAGGAGAAAATCTCACCTCATAGCGTTAAACTAATAAACAGCGGACATCGTACTCAACTGACCAACAATGGATACTCTAGACAGCCTGCCGATGGAAATTTCTTCCATTACTAGTGATAAACGAGAATAAAGAATGTGTGTTTGTTTAAACAAAAAGTTGGTTTCTTTATTTGTAAAAAATTATAAAATTACAAGTCGTCAAGGGGTGTGACTTGTTGTTTCTCGTCCAATTTGAGCTGTTTGTTGTGGTGTTCACCTTCGGTGGGTGATGTGTTGGCTTTTTGTTTCTTGTTTTTGTTTTGATTTCTGAAGCTCTTTAGGATTTTGTCCTCTCCCACCCTAAAAATTTGATCGTTATAGAAAGTTTTGATTGAGGAAATAAAAGGTAGGCTTACATGATGGTTGCCCTTGTGCCAGGACCCCAGTGCGCTGTTGGATTTTCAGGGAACCGTGATAGAGCATTCTTTCGACTCGTTGGATTCGCATCGGGATGTAGGTCATTAAGTTCGTACGCCATTTTGGGTGGAATGCTTAAAATCGCTTTAACAGCCGTCCCGTCCATCATTCGATCGGCCTTTACAGGATGTCGCTCGTTCCAGCAACGTAAAATGTCCCAGAGGACAGCCGGTGGGGCATCGGTTTTAATGGAACTCTTGCAAGCATGCGAAAACGATACTTTGTAGCCGGCGTGAAGCAATGCTGATCGAAATTTCAAAATTGGCATGATTTCAAGTTTCAGTACGCAGCAAAGCTTGTCTAAGGAGTAGTAGAGAGGTACGTCATCGAGTTCCTCTGCAATGACACTCAGCATTCCGATGAGGCGACGGTTTGTGCCCAGCTCGCTGAGTGGCTCCTTTTGCATTTCCTCAAGTAGTTCATTAACGAACGTTTTGTCGTGTATTCGTTCAGACCATATCGGACCACCTAACTGAAAATTGAAATATCGGACCATGTTCTTTAGATATTGGGTCATAGAGAAACTTACGTGATGCTTGTGGTTGCAATACTCGCAGTTAATCCCAACTCGCGGTCCAGTGGGAATGCCAAATTTCACCTGATTCGGGTTGCTGTCGCTGGGATTGGGTTTGATGATTCCTAAGGGTTGCAAGGTTAAGGTATCGCAGCCGGTGCATTGGTAGATCATGGACTGTTTACTAACAAATGTAACAATTAGCGGATGAAACACAGAATGTTATGTTATACTACCTCATGCTATATTTACATTTCGCTTGGCTAGTGTGAACTCGAACGAATATTCGAACATAGAAATCAGCCGAGACACTTAACAATGGCTCTATGTACTTGCCATAACGATTCGCATGTCCTTCGATGGTTCTCAGTAGTATTCGCAGCGCCTACAACAAAATAAAGGAGTGCCACTTTTAATCTAGACGGTATAATCTTTGACAAAGATTTAGCAAATGCAAGGAATACTGTCGGTCTCTCAGATTTAGATGAGCCGAACCACACATCACGCTAAAAATACTCATTTTTTCGTGTTAGAATCAAGTGACACTGGAATAGGCTGTTGGTGTCTGAAGGAGTATTTATGTATACATACTAACATTCCCTCATATCATTCATTTTGTAAGGGGATCATGACGTTAACTAGAACGATTAAAATCTAGAATGGTCAAAATCAATGAATTTGATAAATCTCGAATGGGTCAAAATCTAGAAAGTACAAAAATCTCGAAAGACTATCTCGAAAATAAAAAGTAAATTCGAGATTTTTTTTTTGCACCCACCCCATCCAAACAGTAAACCCAAGCAGGGGTTGCATACGTATCGAGATTTTTGTCATTCGAGATTATGCTTTCTAAAATTTTTTTTTCGAGATTTTTACATTCGAGATATCGGGGTAGACCCTTTTGTAAGCCTTATGAAAAGTGGAACAGACACAGTGCCCATCATCTTACGACATTGTAGAGGCGTCAGCGATATAATTAAAAAAGATTAAAAAAAAATAATAACTCACCATTTCATGGCACGACTTGTTCCTTAAAGGTACCGATCCGTATTTAACGAAACAAGCTTCAGGTGTATTCCCAGCCAATACAGCCATATCCGTTGCTGTTACCAACAGTAATCCACCATCGACAAGACTTTGTATTGCACCATCTAAGAATCTATTTGGACATCCATAGGGATCCAAGTCAACTGCATCAAATCGCTTTTCAGGCTGGGTCGAGAGATACATCAGAGTCCTACAAGTGGTTCATCTAAACTTGAAGTTTTATCAAACCTTACCACACACTTACATTGCATCCGCATGACTAGGGGTAATTAGGTGATCCACACCATTGTGTTTAACATTCTCCTTTATTGACTCAACTGCTTGTTTAGACAAGTCGTTCGCGGTGATTTCTTTGATACCTGCGATTTCTTTTGCGTATCGTATGCTACGCAACCCAGTTGCGGATAAAGCTTCTAGTATTCTCATGCCATCCTTTTAAATTGTAGTTTGATTAATTTACGAGGTTTTGATTAAGTAAAACAGAAGCACGTACCTCGTATTTCTCTCCTGGGGTATACACTTTTTCCTCATACGTACCATCACTTTCCTTCTTTTTTAAAACCTTTTCCCGCCTTTCCTTTTGTACACGTTTAAAGTAAACATTCAAAACTGATACGCTCAAGTCGCGGTTGAATTCTTGTACAGGATTGTAGAATACATGACCTCCAGACACAATTTCTGTGGAGCTCTCTTTTATAGTTTTACGAACACGAGGCGCATTCTATAAGTAAAAAAAACACCATTTATAAATATATTGGAGGAAAAGATATATAAATAGATACTAACATCTTCGGATTTTTCCATTTTAATTTATAAACTTTCTTTAAACACCACAGGCAGGTAGTAATTGCTTAAAACGTTCAAAACATTTCATGAGAAATGTCATCGACGTGAAGTGCACGTTGTTTTCACAGCTGTTTTGTGACAGCTATAAGGTATGTTCAAAAGCACGCACTGACTGATGTGGTATTCGATTAGGCAGAAAAAAAGACTTTTTCTACACTTTCTATAAGGATTTGTCTACAAAAAAAGAAACCATTTTGAAATCGAGCACTTTTCCGCACCTCAAATTCTTTTCAGAGTTTCTCGAGATTTACCTATTTAAATACGTTAGAGTTTGAGTGTGTTTCATCAAACACATATCTCTGCAAAATAAAGCAAAGCAAAGTAGACGAATGCTGAATAAACAATTCCAAGTTGGATGTGGTATAAAGTGGTCTAAATGGGTAAAGTTTTATTGTATCTGTCAGCTTTTGATTTGGGTCAACCTTCTCTTAGTACCCGTTCGCTGAAGAGAATGACACTGAGAGCAGTTTACTACCAATGTCGGGCAACTCCCATGCACTTGACGTTATCAGAAATTTATTTATTTATTTTTTTACAAAGAGAACAAATGGCAATAACCCACCCACCAATATTTTTATTTATTTTATTTCATTATTTGACTACTTACACATTAAGACATAAACTAGTGACAAGCTATTATAATTTCATATATATGTTCAAGTAACTTCCTCTTGGGATAAATACCTACGTTGAGTCTCGTAAGTGTGAAGGAGACTTTTGTTGTTTCGTGCTGAAGATGTTCAAAGCGGATTCTATAGACTGGGCTCATTAGTTCGGACCGTAAGACAGGACAGGGCGAATTTCGAACAACCCTAATGTTTCCAATCAAACACACTTTTTTTCCAAATAACAAACGAACATGCCTACTTATATGACAGCAGCTGTTTGGTTAGAAATTTTTTCCTGTAAAATTGAAAACGTCTGCTTTATTTAATTTTCTTACAAATTCTAACATGCATCGGGCTTGTACACGATTTCTATCGATTCTAAAGAATTCGAGCTTTGATAAAACCTATGCTTCAGGCGCTATCCTCGGACGAAATGTATCATTTAGAAGTGATTTGTCTTTAGACGCATTGTACCCCAATAGCAAATTGCAATTGTTCACTCCTTCAGCGGTTAGTGGGATAATGATTTTCTTAAAAAAAAAAATTAATAACTATTTAAATTACAGCCACTATCAACCGGTGATAAATTCTCTGGTTATATCCCTATCAATCAACTGGAAATTACATACAGTCGCAGTTCGGGACCCGGTGGCCAACACGTGAATTGCGTAAACACTAAAGTTGATCTACGATTCAAATTAGCTTCAGCTGATTGGATACCCGAAAAGACTAGGCAGAAACTATTAGTTGAGGTAAGTTAGCAGAAAATAATATAACTATAGTTTTGGAGTACTTGATACCACCCGTTATTTAAGGACGTCATTCTGTAAGGCATTAAGTCCAAAGACTTGTGGTTCGAACACAGTTGACCTTAGAACTGGAACAGTCTAGCGATAACATTATAGTAATGGTAATAATGAACTGCATAAATGCAATTAATTAGATAGCTGATGATTTATGTTAACTTTCTGGTTGTATATGTATCAATGATCCTCAATAAATATAATGGAAATTTAATCATTTTTGGGGCTAAGCTAATTTAGCCTGACGTAACTTTAAAGAGGTATGCACTTGACTAGACAAACACTTGTTTGTACTTTAAAATTATAGTAAATTAAGAGATTGCTCTGATCGTAGAAAGCCGATAAAATAGTTCAGTTATTACACACAAATCCATTAACGTGATACAATTTCTATATTCATAGCTACAAAACAAAATCAGTAAGGATGGATATTTTGTTATTAAAAGCGATTTGACGCGTTCACAGCAAATGAATCTGGCGGATGCAATGGAAAAACTTCGTGATATAATTAGAAAGTATGAAATCGAAGCACCTACACCAACCGAAGAAACATTAGACAGAGTTCGTAGGCGGTATGTTATATCACTAGTCAATTATTACTTACAGTTAGGTAACAAATACAATTTATTTTACAGAAAGGAGAGGGCAGCTCGTGAACGACTTTTTATAAAACGCCATCGATCACAAGTAAAATCAGACCGACAGGGTCCACCTCCTGTTGACTTATAAAACATTTCAAAAATATCGAAAAAAAAACTTTGTTAAATATTTAAATAGGGATTAGTTACATGCATTGTGTCTAGCCTCCTAACACCATCAATATAAAAATTAAAGTCCGCAATACCAACAAATAAAGCATTGAGCTGTTTTAATTAATCAAAAAAAATACACACGTAACAGGTAACAGGTCCATGACTCTATGTTTAGCTTCTCTCAACCATTCGTTTGTGTGAATGTTTTTTTTTTTTAACAAATTCAAAGGACCTATAATATGCCGAGTCCGAACGGTTGAATCGAGAAGCTTTTAAAGGACAGTCATGATAATTTAGGGTGATTGTTCAGTGCAGTTCAGACGTAATCATCATGAACAAAATCCCCCGCCGAGATTCCATTTTTGAAAATAAGGCATCGGAAATGAATTTTGAAGAAGGAAACAAATTCTGGGAGTGTATACATAGATATATAGTAATAGCCATAACCGCGAAATCTTATTGCGTGAGCATGACATCATTTACGAAATTGAGAAGTAACTGACCTACATTTCTTTTAAATGTTTTCGAAATATATTTGTACATTTCTCATATAGCAATGCCGCGAAGAAGAAGTACTCTTCAATTTTAAAGAAGCCAAATTCTTCCAACAGCCTAGCGTTGGACGCCATTTTAATATTAACCACAAACTGTGATATTAACATAAATTTATGTTGCTTTGCTTTGCAGTGTCGTCAATTTTGTAAGTATACCCTTTGGTTCTTTTTTTAAAAACAGGCAAACAAATAGGTACCCATACCACACCCTTCATTTTACATATGTGCGCATATTAATATCCTAACTACCATACAAATTCAAACAACACCTTAAAGCGATTGCTACACGTTACTTTAATTTTTTAATCGATTTAATATAGTATTCCCCAGGATTATGCAGTTAATATTAATACAGCGGCGACAAAATCATGTAGGTACAATAAGAAAAAAAATTGGAAATTCGTCATCGTCTTTGTTTTTATAAGAAATATGATGCAACCTTGTAAGTCGCATTGTTTGCCACCCCATTTATAAGGAGCAAATGACTTCATTCTCATATTTTCTATGGATTTCAATAATCTTTTCACAGCGTTTACCTCCTACGCATACATTTCGAATACATCTATACATAATACCTACATATTCACATTCAAAAGAAAATTAAATTCAATTGGAATTTATCGGTCATCACCTGTCTGTCGCTACGTATCCATTGTTCAGACAATTTAAAATATTAACAATAACTCCCTGAAAATAATATCCCTTCACGTGTTTGCTTTGCTGATCCTTACCTATACTTATATCTTTTGCCATGTAGGTACCTAACGCTGAATCTCTTTACTTTACATTATTTTACATTGACCTATAAGCTACCATAATAAAATCCAATCACGTTCATGCTTTTTAACTTACACCTGCTGCAATGTTGAATATTACATGCACTACTCGCTTCATTGGCTATAGCATATCATCGACAAGTGCAGTTCATGTTTCAAGAATATTGTTCTACTTTAAAAGCTTATGACCATTATTATGAAAAACCAATTTCATAAATTCAATTCCTTTGATTATATTGCAAGTTTATTGACAGAAATGTGTCATTCTGTACTCTTTGTGGTTTAAGAGTTAAGTAGAGTGTACAAACTTGAGTTAAAAATAAGTCCGTTAGATGTCAGATATATAGTTATAAGTAAGTGCATTAAATTTGACGAAATTTTAAAAAATTCACAAAATTTCAATAAATTTTCTATATAAAAGAGAAACCAAGCCAGATGTCGATCAATACTAAATACAATTAATACGAAAATACTAAAATATCAGTTTTAGCATATTCCATACTTATCATTATACTAGTTATAATTATGTATAACTATAAACAAATTATAATTTTAGCGGCCCAATCGCTTGCGTAATTGTCTCTCAAACTGCTCACTTCAGTGTATGGATATTGTCCAGATCAGCGTTGTTCCGCAGAAATTTTGGAGTTGAGCCATTCTCCGAGCCATTTCACATAAGTTTGAGCCACTTTATTTAAGAGAAAGGGGGGGGGGGGTGCTTTACTTGAGGGAAGAGTGAGGGACCTTAAACCGATCTAAAAAAAACTCCAGAAGTCGTTCGTCTAATATCTAGGCAATTTATTTTTTTGAGTCATTTTAAAAAATTGAGAAGATAAATCCGCCGTTTGTCGGATTTCTATAAATTTTGATTGAAAATATTACTTACTTTCTTGGTCTTAGCTAACTCTTATAGATCAAGAGGCCTTACACCCGCCTTAATATCCTGATTACATTGTCAGTATTTAAAAGTTCTGTTATTTCTAAGTTATCATGGTTAAGAAGTCTACTTCTGTGCCCGTTGAAATGTTTTTCTTGTCAGCAATGTAGGTAAACCGCTAAAGTACTCTTTCAAATAAGCAGTCCGAAGCTTGAAACAGGAAACACACAAATAGATAGGAGCGTAGTTCTAGCATAAGGTAACTTCAAGTATCATCTAAAGACGATGAGATTTCTGGAGAATGAAGCTTGCAGGCCATAACTTGAAGACGTGGAAATCGCTTCATATATTCCGCAACAAGAGTAAGACTATTGGGCTCAAAATGGTTAATCTACCAGAGAATCAACCCTCAAACAGATGCTGGCTCTAATACGGGGAGGTACAGCCATAATCCATGACACCACTCTGAAGGATATAGACAAATGAAACAAATATGCCTGATGTCTGTCAGAGATCTTTTTGTTACCTATACTTAGATGGCGCTACAGTCCGGGGTACAACTGTCCCTCCAGGTTGGAATCAAAGACTCTTCGGGTCAGAGACATGACTCTGTATAGTTCGTCTCTAATGGGAAACATTTCCATACATTATTCCCAATAGGAATTTGAAATGCTGAATGAGTGCGTTTACTTGGTTGAATCGCTTTAACCAGCGATTGTTTTGTGACGGGGTTCAGTTGAGTAAATTTAATTTTTTTAACATTCGTTTTTTTTTTAAGAACGAAGTTTAAGTCTTACGAAAAATGTGAGCCATTTCTCTTTGGCTCGGAGCATTGAGCCAAAGTTGAAATACTTGAGCCAAATTACCCAATTGGGTACTTCAGCACAACGCTGGTCCAGATACAGAAATGATCGTTAATGTAGGTATTTAAGCATCATTTGCTCGAGTCCTCGTTAAATCCAAGTCTTGTGTGATTATGTAGGTACTTTGTTGTGCTTTATTTTTAGTACGAATTAAAGGGATCTACAATTTAATGCCGAATGCGAACGGCTGAACCAGGGTGCTTCTTTGGTGAGTTATCATCTCTGATGTTTATCAGACGTTTGTCTGAATTAAAAAAAAAAATGTGACAAATCTGACATCAGCATGACAATAATTGACACGATTTTTGACATAAATGTGTAATAGTAGTTTAACGGTCGTTCTAAGTTATGTTCTAAACTACTCCATTTGTATAAAATATACATGACATGATAAAAAGCATTGTACCTATATAGACACTATAAAAAGTCCTCGATGTACCCAACTGCCATAAAATAGAGCTTTTCTTCATCGTACAGAGATTTTAACGAATTGCACCCACCATAAAAGCTTAGGATACGTTTTGCCCGGAAAATACAGCACCAGAGCGAAATTTTCTTGTACCTATCCGACGAAAGAAAATTTCAGTCATCATCTTTGCCTCTGTGAGAAATGGCAGTCGTTCTGTTTTATGAAAATAAGTTTACAAATTTTCACAAAAACCACATTAAATTGTTTGCTGTTTATATAAAAACAGCAAGTTTGATTCAAAATTCGTGCGAACAACGGTTCTAGTGTGTTTTCGAAATAATTAAAAAAAAAATTTAAATCGTCTCGTTTGTTGTTCTTTATCGATACATCATCAAAATTCAGAGAAATTTATACCTGCATAGAAATCGGCTTTTCGGTATCCTTTTGCCATAATGGCTCATGTTGTTATGCCGCAAAATAGAAAATAATTTCTCCGTCAAGGACCCGAATTCCTTTTGAATTATATGTAATTGTATTAATGAGAAAAAAATCATAAAATTATCTAAAAAAAAAAATAGACAAGAGGACTTCCAATCGGTACTCCTTTTCTGCTCGTCGTTCGTCTTTGATTGATTTTTCACCGAATTAGTATAATATAGTGGAAGGACTAAACCGAGCCTCCCCATCCCTCTTTCAGTTGCGTCTGGGCTTTATGTACAACTTTGCTTGCATAAGCCCCATCCAGAGGAAAACAAATCAGCATATCGAAAGAGCAGTAGCAGCAGCATACAAGCAATGACAGTGTAGGCAGTAAGGATATTATATACGTGGAAACGAATATCGATGGGATGTCTATTTCAACTATACATGATGGGGTTACATAATAACAAGTTTCCCACTTGTGTTTGAAAAAAGTAGTTATCCATCTCAGGAAAAATTAAAGAAATTGCAAACGGATAACAAGCAGTAACTACATAAATATCCTTACTGCTAACGAGCATATTGGGTGCAGGTATTTCAAGTGTTTGCCTAGAAATAAAACAAAAACGGCTGTAAAGTAAAAGTCTTCTCATATGCAAGCGGATAAAAAGTGTCAAACGACACCAACTGACGACGAAAAGAAATATACCTACCTACTTCCCAAAAAAGCACAATAACGATGTTGTTTTGACTTAAGGAGAAACAAGTCCCCGTAGGATATTATTGCTACGCCTTCAAAGGATTGAGTTTTTGCTTAGGGTAAATTTTGGCCAGTACCATTGAAGCAAAAGCCATTGGGAATTTCAAGTGCAAGGACATAACACAAGAAGCAGTGAAAATCAATTACACAACATGTACTGTGGTGGAAATCAATAGGTGAACAAAAAAAAAAATAAAATCGCAACATCATCGGTTTCGTGTGAATATATATTTCAAAATTAGAAAATTAATAATACATAATTAGATTTTAATTTTTTACTAATTTGTTCTACAATAACGATCAACTTAAAAGCTGTCGTGAACGTGAGTTGAGCCGATAATTCCGGGACGATCGACTCGACATTGAGCACATAAGACATAACATACATAATTCCAATTCGCTGGTATTACAGTGCAGTGGTTTGTGTTCGTTTTGTTTTGTGTAGTCTGCCAGAAATGTGATGTTTGTTTGAATTTGTGATATGGCTTTGAATTATAAAGTTTGATGATATTGGATTTTATCATTACAATGTCTACCAATTGGATACGAAAAATTGTACTGCCGTGAAAGGTAAGTCTTTTAAGAAAATTAAATGTTAAATAATTTATTTATTTTGCCAATCCTTGAAAGTGACATTCTGTCGATTATTTCATACAAATCTATACGACTGACGTCAGAGTATGTTATGTGATTTTCCATTGGAACAAACAATAGTTTTTTATATAGACCGAGAGCCCACAGTAATTTTTGGGTGTGATTGATAACACCAAATAACTCACATAATTAGGTAGGTTTTAAGTAGTTGTTCCTAAATGTTACCGTCTTGCATGCTGTAGTGGGGGCCATTGTGAGTAATACCATGACAAAAATGCATTTTTTTTCTGAATTACAAATAATTTTTATAACAACTTTAATATATATATTTAATATATATTGTTATAATCAAATGGTATAAAAACAATTTAAGAAATGTAAAATGTATACAATGGGTAGTTAATTGAACATTAGAAATCACTGTCCTGCACAATTTACAAAAATGGATTTACGAGGTTTGCATCCTTAGCCGACGATATGTAATTTCAAAATGTAGAGTAGGAAGGGGGCAAACAAATCAAAAGGTGGGGTTGGCACACCAAGAGTTAAAGAAGGTTGTTCTTTTATTTAACATCTGTCTCTACTGGCAACTACTGGCTGGCGAGGTTTCAGAAAAACACGCCTAGTGTAGGTGTCAATTAGCGCACAAATACAATAACAAAAGCGGATCAAGGAAGGAAGAAATCTGAGATCGAATGTGCCCAAAGGAAAACAACATTAGAAAATATTGCATGTTATAGGTACACATACTTCTGCTAAAACGGTAAACAGTTATACAAGAGTGTCTATTGTCAAGTAGACAGCTTTTTCGATTTGCTCACTGTCACTCAAAGACCTTTTACGAATTTTTCGAGTTAAGGCACGGCTTTGAGAAAAAATTAATACATAAGCAAAAATTCGTAAAATTTAACAGTAAAGGGACAGACCTATTAGCATGCGTATGCCTGCCAAAACGTCGTACCCACAATGGTATGAACTGAATATGCCATGATTTGCCAACTCGGCTAATCGTTTTGCATTCCAGAATTTTATTGCGTTGGAATGAGTGCCACTACAAATTGATATAATGTAGGTATCATTGCGCAAATTTTAGACAAATCTATTCTGAAAAAAGTGAATTTCGTTCAATCAGACCATATTGATCAGAACAACTAAACATCCATAATATGTGATAATCATAATCACCTCACCCAAACTACCTACACCTCAGCGTTTTTGATTTATATTTAACTAGCAGTGTAGCAGTCACTTGTGGCCTCGCTTAGGTTATTTGTTGCTATTTTGCTGATGTCGTCATACCTCTTGGACTGGACTAAGATGATAAAACTAATTGTGTACTTTCTGCGTTTTCGGCCTAGGGGTGCCCCTATGAGCCCCTTGCGTTGGCCGAAAATCAAAATATACTGAAATACGTATCCAATTTTTTTTTTTTTCAAAGATTATGTAAAATCGCATATCGCTGTGGTAAGCGGCTATAATGTTAAGGCCTTGAAGAAATGTGCATATTTTTTTATAATTTAACCCTAACGCCAATCAGCCAGTTAGTCACTTTTTTGTGAAGAAAAATATGTTTGTCTATAAATGTTGTATGTACCATCCTACCATTGGGCCGCATCATTCCATCGCACTTTCAGACAATCATTTGGTTGAAGAA
Source organism: Cheilosia scutellata (assembly GCA_955612985.1). Taxonomy (NCBI): domain Eukaryota; kingdom Metazoa; phylum Arthropoda; class Insecta; order Diptera; family Syrphidae; genus Cheilosia; species Cheilosia scutellata. Next base: position 111,385,676 of record OY015311.1, read on the forward strand.
ATATCGTGATTGAATTCAATTTTCTCATGACTATACCTAGGAAAAATAAAACGAACTTAAATATAAGCAGTCTGCACGGCACAAATCGTTGCGCTCTTGCAATTTGAATTAATTATTATAAACATCACGCACATATTATTGTTCTCTTTTTTTACTATAATAGCTATTTAAGTGCTTTATGTGCAAGCCTCGAAATTGCAGATGTCTACCACAGAAATTCATGACTTACATAATTATTGCGCTTAAAGTGGGAAAAATAATCTTATCGAATTCAATATCAACATTATGCACAAATGCTGCATAGTTCAGAATGTAAGGATGATAGAAGGCTATTATAATTACCTAACTTACTAGCTAATCATCATACGCACACAATTTTTAATTTTTTTTTAAATAACGTAATCGTTTAAAACTTTGTTCCGAAAAAATACCTACTTTAAAATTCGATAGATTATAATTTAACCTATCATAATCAGTCATAAAATTCTTTCACTCATTGGCCGTTAGATGCACTGATTGAACTCTATTTACGCTTTGATTTTGAAACATTCAATAAATCCCCAGATACTTTCGTGCATCACTTAAATCATAAAAATACAAATAAAAATGACGTGTATTCTCCCATTAACACGATAACTAAAGTATATTGTGCCCAATTGTAAGCGAAATTATGCATACAATATTCATTAACGAATGACAATAGTCCGAAATAAAATATTAATTTATTTACAAAACGATCAAAAAGGAAAACTTCAAAACTATTCCAAAAGGTGTGGGCTTACTGCTTGGTATTCAATAATATCGTCTAGTTCTTCATCCACGTCCATTAGATCTATAATTTTGCAATCTTCACTTTCTGTAGCTTCGCGAGCAGACAACTCCAGTTCTCGTATAGATTGCATGAGAACTTTAAACTTATTCTGTCGCTCTACTAGTTTACGATCCAAGGTCTTTGATTTATTTTGCAAAGCTGCCAATTGTGCTCGCAGGGCTCCCAGTTCCTTTTCGCTATTTGCACGATCCGGAGCAGCATTGATTATTTTTGCAAGAGAATCATATTCTTCGCGATTTTTTCGAACCTTTCTGGCATACATTAGATCCAGCTTAGAGGTTTCGAGTTCTTCCTTTGCAATTTCAATGCCGCTTTCGATGTTGTTTGAGAGCGATTCGTAGTTTTTCAGTTCCTCGTCTATCATTTGCAGAGTGTGCTCCGATTTCGAGGCAACAAATCTGCACTGGGCCAGTTGCGCCATAAGTCGATCATAGAATATTTGGCTAATACAAAATTAAACGTAATTAAATAGATATAGCAAGAAGAAAGCTATTATTAATACTTTTCTTGACTGTCTGTAGTGTTGCACCATTTGATAAATGTTTTAAGTAAAATATTCAGCCTTCGGTCGTCTCCTGTTCCATCGCCGTCGATAAGCAAGCGGCGTCTAATCACATCTTCTGTGTAAAGTGAGAGGATAGTTAGTGGGTTAAACTTTTTATTAATTATACTTCACAAACCATCTGACATGGCAATAATTATAGTTTCAGTTCAAGAAAAGAAATATAAACAAAAAAATATTTCAACAAACGGATAGGTCATAAACAAACCACACAAGCTCAAATGTCAAATTGTGTTAGTGGTGCCAAGTTTTTCTATTTCATTCGACCATTTGAAAACCAATTTGCGTTCCCCTCCCCAATTCCATTTGAGCATAAACAAATAAGCATCATCTTGCTGACAGATAAACCAATAAATAGTTACTTCCCATCTTTGTGTCGTACCATTGCAAAAGTATGCCTGGATAAGTAACCAATAGTAAAAACGCAAAAAATACATTGAACTGTCGAATAAATGGCAAATAAAAGCTACAGACGGGTAAATAAATGCATGCAGTATATGAAATTAATGTCAGATATTCCAATAAGCGCTCTAGTGCTCCACATTTTAGAAATCTAGGTAATGTGCCACGATATAGAAATTTGTTGCTCTTTCTGTTGTTTCATTGTTATTTATTCTGAAAATTTAATGTACTGTGGTCTGAGTTGAGCCAAAATTTCTTCATCGTCGTTTCAGAAATTAATTAATGGCTCTAAGGTATTCACTATCCCGTGCAATTAGTCTAGTATCATTGCGAAAGTGAGAAATTTGTAATATAAAAACAACATATACCCCGATTCTGTTTCTGACAACTCTCCCATGTTATTATGCCTCAATGATTAAACATATTAGAAAAGCAGTGTTGCATTCATGATCTACAAAAGAAACATGAAATTTCGCATTTTGTAGTAATCATGTTGCACCGAAAAGTGAAAAATGCATCGAAAATTAAATCCTATTTTCGAGAAATCGTATATATAGATGCCGCTTTTTTCACTATTACTATGAACAATTTTAATTTCGCGGCGACATGACGTTTTCTTTGACTTATCCCATATAAAATAATAGCATATACTCTTCTTGTTTTAGAACATACTTAGACAAATAATGCTTATTAAAACAGTTCTGAGTGCGATTTGTTATAAAGTGGTTTAATTTGGTACATTTTTGTCGGGTTTTGGTTTTATTCAATGTTTTCCTATTACCCGTTCCGTGAAAAAGAAATATAGGCAGTGTAGTCTCGGAAATGTTAAGCAGAGTGTACATAGTTGTTGTATAATTGCATAGGTACTGAAGATTCTACTTTACTTTACTTTGTTGAGATGGAAGTTGAATAAAACACGCCTTATGCCTAAAACACACGTGCAAAACACATGTTCTTATGCCCAAAACACATGTGCAGAAACTCTGAATGCTTCACTGCATGCAGTACTGCAGATGAAACACATGTGCAGAATTCAATTTGCAGCGGTTGCTGTCAATGAGGGGAAAAATATGTGAGTGAAACAAAGACGACAAATAATTCCCGTCTCTCTTTTCCTCGTATGCATCAGTAGCTGAATTTAAGAATTCGATGCTGCCAAGTCTACTTAATTTAATTCACTGCGTTGCTATGCAGTGGATTTACAAATAGAGACATGTTCCAGTGCTGCGGTGGCTGCAGAATTTACATTTGTTTCACCACATAAGAACATGGTATATTCTAATCCTGCCGCGCAGTGAATTCTGCACGTGTGTTTTGGGCATTATGTGGTGATACAAATGTAAATTCTGCACCCACCGCACCACTGTAACATGTATCTATTTCATAATCCACTTGGCAGCATCGAATTTTTAAATTCAGCTACTGATGCATAAAAGGAAAAGAGAGACGGGAATTATTTGCCGTCATTAGGCGTATTTTTTTGGGAAGTGAGTATAACAAAACCAAAAGTGAGTATAACAATTTTGTATGTAAAACCAAAAATGAGTATAACATAACCAAAAGTGAGTATACTAGTTTTGCATGTAAAAGTAAAAATGAGCTAGCTATAGATTCTCAAAAAAATACGCCTATTGTTGCACTCTCGTATTTTTACCCGCATTGACAGCAACCGATGCAAGTTAAATTCTGCACATCTGTTTCATCTGCAGTACTGCTTGCAGTGAAGCGCTCAGAATTTCTGCACACATGTTTTGGACATTATAAGTTCACCTGTATGACTAAAAACAGCTGTCAAAGTTATATTGGTAGGCGTATTTTTTTGAGAATCTATAGCTCACTTTTACTTTTACATGCAAAACTAGTATACTCACTTTTGGTTTGGTTATACACACTTTTCGTTTTACATGCAAAACTGTTATACTCACTTTTGGTTTTGTTATACTCACTTCCCAAAAAAATACGCCTTATGTAGTTTTATTTTAATTATGGTAGGTACTTCTTTAAAAGCAAATTTGTATCAAATAGTATTATACATAAGTAGCAAGGGCAACACTGAATGCGATGTCTCTCCTTTCAATTTCTCATTTTTCTTTTCTTTCATTTTCAGTTGTCAGTTTGACATCGACTTAGCTGCACGAGTGCACGTTGTTTCGCCGCGAATATTGTTTATTTTTTAGACCGTGTTTTTGCTTGTTATGAATTCTAAAAAATTAATTTTCAAAAAGTAAAACATACTACAGGTGACTAGGTAAACTTGCGCACAGAAAAAGAAAAAACAAAAAACACTTTGTAACTAAAGTTCTGCATAATAAATGTTAAAAGTAATTCGCACATTTTTTCCATGAGTTGTGTATGTTTTGGTTTTGATGTAAAACGCGCGTTTCTCTATCGTATTTCGTGTATAGTATACTATACAGTATACTGTATACCGAACATATTTTTAAAAATGTATAAAATGCCGGTTTATTTTTAGATAAAAACAGAAACAGTGCTATTCCTATTCTATCCCTATGCAGGGGATGAATTGTGTTCTCTTTTTTGACTATATTATGTCTGTCGGTTAGCTTAGCATAAATAAAGGCGACTGCAAAATAAATTTTCACTGTTCCTTTCGTTTACATTTTACGTTGATTGCCAGTGCTAGCTGCATAGTGTCCATCGCAGTATAATCATAAAATATTGTTTACTAGTTCAATTTCGATGGTGTTAACAAATATCAGCTAAATACTATCATTTCATATGCCAAATACAAGAGCCAGCAGCGGAATAATTGCAGCAACCAGCAAGCACTACGCCACGCAGCACTACTACACCGGTGTCGGCTGTCGGGTCGTCTACCTCGGTAAGTGTTTCCTTCTTAATCGAATGCTGTGACTAAAATGTTTCGTAATTTTATTACCTTCCTACATGCCTACCAGTTCTTAAGGGGATTTTATTTTTTCTCCTTTTGCATTTTAGCTATTCCTTTTCATTTGGTTGTTACACATAGAAAACTTACACCTCTAAGATTTTTTGATTATTTTTTAGTTTTATTTGACTGCATTGTACATTGTACAACGTCTTTCATTGAACGGCTTTTGGTCACATTCGGATGAATCATCACATTTTAGACTAGGAGGCGCCGCCGTGTCGTTCCGCGTTCGAAATAGTTTTCACTTGTCTACGAATAATTAAACCAAGGTACCTAATGGGTATGTGCGAAAGTTGTGCTAGTCATGAGTTCGTTTTCGTTACGAAGTTGAAAGTAAGGAACCACATATGTAGTTCATTGACCTATAAAATAATATTGGTTTTCATTATAAATGCACTGTCACTGTTAGTTTTAAATAGCAACGGGCCGTTCTTTCATCTGAATGAAAATGATAATATGCTTTAGCTATGTAATTCGTTTCCAGCTACATTGGATATTATTTCAGAAACAACTGGTAAAAACACATGAACGTCACAATTAATCACTTTGGCCTGAGATTTGTTTGTGTTCTTATTTATAAGCACACATTTAAATTTAGTTGCTACCGTCTGCATTTCATAATGGTTACTAAAAATAAAAAAAAAAAAATAATTTCGGAGCCAATTGGACGATACTTTTCTCCGCAATAGTAAAAATTAAATTGGTATCATTTGTGTCGCGAACCCAACCAGTGACCGGTATAACGTAAACAGATGAGTAGTGTGAAGAAACTGTGGACATTACTGACGGGAAAATCGATTAATCTATTTCCACTGGATCACTGGTTGATCGGAAAATCGAAATTTGTATAGAGCCAGATGATTGGAGCGTTGCCATACAAATTTGATTGACCTGTTTACTTCAAAAAAATTGTGACGCATTTCGTTCCGGTCTCAGGGCCAACTGTTCATTCGGATTCAGTCAACAATCCGTCCTTTAACTTTTTACATCAGTTGAGTATACGATATTCTGGGAGGTGTAAATATGTAACTTGTTTAAAGTGCCTCGTTGGGCCTTGATCTAACCAACTAACCTTGGAGGAGGCTTGATGGTCCGTGTTCCTTGGAATCCGAATTGACAGAAAAATGCAGCACTGAACTCTTGCCCTGGCTAAATATTTGGGTCGGCAAGTGCTCAACTAGGGCGCCCATGTGCCTAACTCGTTCTCGTCGAAGCGAACCCATTACTCCAGGGATGCCAAAACTAGACTTGGACCGACTGCTTGGTGGACTACTTGGGTTTTCCCTAGGATATGTCTTAATTTCAATATTTGGTCGGTGGAAGGCACTAATCAGTTTGTTGCGAACAAATTTTGTTGGACTTAAGTTTAGATATTGCTACGCTTATCACACTATTCTTTTTGTTCGTGAGTCTTGGCTTTCATCTTTTAAGTTTAAGATGTAGTTCGTTCTACTTGATGGCGATCGTCTTCAGTGCAGCCATATCCTCAACACTGAGTGGAATTCTGCTTCTTTGCTACAGGGTTCTTGTGTGGGATTATTTGTTGTTGCTTTTTATAAGCTACGAGGTGCGTTTATGGCCTTTTGTTCCTCATTCATTCTTTCAAGTCATGCTTTTTCAAACTGAAAAACTGCGATTATTGCCAATTTTTCGGTATCAAGAGAAATTACACTCGTCAAAAAAAAAAAACACCTCAATAAAACAGACGGGGAATTATTTTTCTCTACTGTATGAGTGCTCTGCATTCGTGAACATGACCTACTAAAACAAAAGCACTTACTAGATAGTTTCCATATTTTATGCTTATCGACAGAATGAATTGAAAAGAAAATGTGTACACCGAGCAGTAAAAAACACACATGTACATGGTTCCAAGCTACGTACATAGTACATAATACTTTTTCGTGCCAATACATTTTCAAGTGGCGCCTACACATTCTGTTGTTTGTTTTTTGAAATAAGATTGATTTCTTGTCGGATTCGTTTGTAATACATTTTTGACGAACTATAGTCATTTTCCACGTGTTCTTATCTATGTTTTTTTTGTTTTTAACTACTCGATACATTCTAGTCAAATATGGCATTCAATTAGGCGCAGTCTGATATTGTGATATCTTGCAAAATAAATAGTATATTGTCATGAGGAAGTTCTTTTTTTGATCATTCATATTGTTTTTGTAAGGCATATTGTTGCCGTGTGATTTTGTTCATTGTTTTTACCTATGAATTAGGTTGCCCGAAATCTTGAAGTTGTCATTCGAAACAATCTATCAATATGATATCGAACTGTGCGTTGTGTGCTGGGCAAAATTAATTGAGGTTAATGGTATTGATTTATGCAAAGATTTCTGTGAGTGCTGGTGAACGGCTATGTTGCATTATGGAATCATTCATAAAACGATTTTTTTTCGTGGGTGTGTGATTCTTCTTTCCAAATTTTTCTTAGTGATGATTTGACTGCAACCGCGTTTATCCGGAAAACATACTCAAAGAGATTATCATATAGTACAAGATCAAAATGGAGAATCCGCTTACATACATTATGCACCTTTTACATTTTTAAGTTGGTATGTATCCGTAGCATATCTTATATATATAAAAATTAAGCCTTAAAATGTTTGTCGTCGATTCACGCCTTAACGCATTTACCGATTTTAACCAAACTTTCACACATCTTTGGTATTGGTCCATATATGATTCCTATGAAGTTTGGTCAAAATTGGACAAAGGGGCGTGGTACCGCCCATACAAAAATAATATTCAAAATCGTATATCTAGAAAACCACAGAATTGATTGAGCTCAAACTTATAGATGATCTTAATTATTGTCTCTGGAGTAGTCCTGTGAAGATTAGTCAAAATTGGTCAAAGGGTCGCGAAACTTCACTTACAAAAAAAAAACATTCAATATCTTATACCTCCTATACAAAAAACAATCTTCTATGGGGTGAAACTCGATGACGTTATAATCTCTATAACCGCTGGGCCGATTTTCATTATTCTGTTTTTGTTTGGTTCGTATTTCTGTATTTTAGGTTTAGGCAGAAAGAAAATTCCAGCAAATCGATTTATTCTCATTTCTCGCATTTATTATTATCTAAGACCTAAACAATACAAATACTGTGCACGGGCAAAGACGGGGTGGTTCAGCTTCTTCGACCGTCTTGGAATTGGAAGCCAAAGTTTCTAAAATTTGTAACATTGATATGAATAATGCATTGTCCTGAAAGTTGAGAATATTATCTAGGCAATACGATTTCTAGAAAAACAAAAAATGTTGTGTACCACAGAGCATTACAATAACAACTGTTTATCTATTTAACTATTTTGCACTACGAAGTGTGCACGGACTACGCTAGTAGTTTAATATATTTTAGAGTGATTCTATAAATACTCGCACATCGTTGCTTTATTTCACGTTACATGCGTTTATTCGGCATTCACATAACTTTAGAAATATAAGTTGCACATACTATTGTATTTTACTATCACAATTTATGCCCAAACCTCAAAAGACGTCATTTTGTCGACAACTTACTCATAAGCTTTCAAATTACTATTTTGCAATTTTTTTTATTTTTAATTAAGAAAAGAAAACCGCCTAGGTACGTAAAAACCTTTTTATCCGGAATGATCGGGTTCGAAAAATCGATTTTCTGGATATTCGAGGTTGAAATATTTCAAAAACAGTTTGTTGTCTTAGCAGTTTCAGTTTTTCTTTCTTAAGTTGGTATTGTAATCTGTAAAGCTCCATCATTTCTTGCCATAATAGATGGAAGTATAGCAATGCCGAGTTTTACTTTAGGATTGGTCAGGCATGGTCAATTTTTGAGACAGCCAGCTCAGATTCAGTTATCAGAAAAACTATAACTGCTAAGTTATAGGTCTTTAAATTCGCGTTTGTTCTAACTCGTAGATATACATATGGTCATGCTCATAACTCATGATAATAATGTATTTACCGCAATAATTAGATAGGCGATAGGGAACACCGTAACAATAACATTACGGACAGAGAGAAAGCAAAAATGACAACATACACTGCACAGCTGCCGTGTATTTACGGCTTACCCAAAATCCACAAGCCCAATACACCGCTCCGACCAATTACGTCATCAGTAGCAGTACCATGCTACCAACTCGCCAAATATGTAGGAACAATTTTACAGGGTGTAACGAAGAATTCGATATACGCTGTTAAGAACTGTATAATTTTGTGGAAAAAGCTAGGGGCGTTCAATTAGAGGAAACGGACGTTTTAGTTTCTTACGACGTCGTTTCACTCTTCACTAACATTCCCGTTCAACTGGCAATTTCCATCATTAAGATGAAATGGGAGCTAATAAGAGCTAATACGAACCTAAGCCAAACGAAGTTTCTTGAAATCCTTGATTTCTGCATAAAAGAAAACAACTTTTTACGGTTTAAAGATGACACTTACAAACAAATTTTTGGTATGCCAATGGGCAACCCACTCTCGCCCACAATTGCAGATCTGGTGATGGATCATTTACTGGATGAGTGCTTCAAAACCATTTCAAAGCCGAAATTTATAGCCAAATATGTTGATAACATATTCGTGGTTATCGACCATCGAAGTATTGACGACATGTTGGAATGCCTCAATAAACTGCACAACAAAGTCCAATTCACATTGGAGAGGGAAAAAAATAGGGCGATAGCGTTTTTGGACGTTATGGTTCATCGCGATAAACACCGGCTCTCATTTAACTGGTACCAGAAAGATACGGCATCTGGAAGATTGATCAACTTCCGTTCAAACCAAGACAGGCATATCATCACCAACACGGCTTCCAACCTAGTACATAAAGTCCTTACATTAAGTGACGACAAGTTCCACCTTGCCAATGAACGCAAGATTACAAAAATCCTTAAAGACAACAACTACCATGATCGTTTCATACATAACATTATACATCGACATAAACACAAGGTTCCCCCGGAAGAAGGATCAGATGAAGAGTTGCGGGTTTATAGAAGTGTGGTCTACGTTCCGAAACTTGCCGACAGCTTCAAACACATTATCAACAGGAGCTCCAAGGATGTTAGCATAGCTTTCAAATCCCACAAAACACTGGCATCATCGTTCTCTAAACTAAAACCCAAAATTGACCAACAAAAACGTACTGACGTAATATACAAGATCAACTGCATGGGTAACGCCACTGAAAGTTGTGACCTTTGTTACATCGGTACAACTAAACAGTTTTTATCCCAAAGAATGTCCAACCATCGGTCGGACATCAAATCAAAAAACGGTGGAAAAACGGCACTCGCAAACCATACCATCCAAGCGAACCACAACCCGGATTTTGACAACACAACTGTGCTGCAGACGGAGAGACATACCTCAAAACGGTATACGCTCGAGACGCTACACATAATTCACAACAGGAATAACATGAACAGAAAACAGGACATCCAAAATATATCTGCTATATATAGCTCGCTTGTTGGTCCCAAAAATAAGTAATAGACTAAACTTCAATTGAAGTGTTTCATCTTAAATTAATAAGTTTTGTTTCATTTTCAATAATGTCATAGTCAAAGTTAATTGTTTTGCTCTTTGATTAATTTTTGTAAGTTTAATGTTCTTTTTCCATATTTATATTGTCAATAACCAATGTTTCCCAATAAAGAACCCCTGAAGAAGGCAGCAACCCCTGCCGAAACGTCGGGAAATCAAATGAAATAATCGAGTTACATTCATCTACTTATGACCAAAAAAGCCGACGGAAAAATCTTCCAAACATTATCAGATAGGGAATACAATCTATTGTAGTACTGGGGTGACTCGGAGAGATTGTGTGAGGATTACCAGAATAGGAGAGGTAGAGTGATAATGATTATATTATAACGAAGCGCAACGTTTGACTGTTGGAACGTAACCTTGTGATATTGACTTTTGAACAAACAATTTCACTTGAATAAAACTGACAGTGACATACTTCTGACACTACTACACATTTCTGTCGGTTTGATTACTCTTTTGCTCCAAGCTCAGATCAAGGATATTTGGCACATAGGCGGTTTGTTGTCCCCTCCAATAAGTTACACATCACCAACTAATTGTCAAGTGACCAATATGCTTCGCAGTCAGCAATTATAGTGGCAAGTCATATGTCTCAATTGATAAAACCGATCGATGTTGCTAAAGTCCACTAACTAGTCGCCACTTTTATGTTGATCACATGTTTGTCTGGGCGCAGCACTATCTTGGTATGGTGTCGCTGTGCGTATACGAAGGTACTATACTTAAATCAATATCCGCCTACTAATTATTACTGTTTCAAGGTTTTGGCACGTCTTTCCAAGGGGAAATTATGATGCCAGCTAGTTACTAGTTGCCGGCGATCTATCTAACTGACATTGTCAACATAACTCTGCTTTGAAGAACGATCTTCACGTTTTAGGGGTCAATTCTAACCATGTCTTGCGAAATGTAATATGTATACTAAGAATACAAATTACATTCAAAAGCTGATACCAACGTCACTTGTTACATCCGACAGTTTTATCTCTTCGTTATCAACAAATTTGAGGCAATTCTCATACTCGACGACTATGACGGATGAACTAATGACATTGCTGTGAATGTAGTTTGCAGCTCTATAAAAAAATGTGTAGAGCCTGACAAGACAAATTGAACTAATTATGCCTCCTAAATAATAATAAACTCATAATATCTCTAAATTCACACTTCCATTAGTTGTTATATGTTTTCTATAGCTACACAACAAAAATAATAAACTAAGATCAGCATTTATGACCGAATCAAATCTAAAAAGTTTAATTAGCACTCTTGTCAAGTTTACATTTTCCACCGCAATACTAATGAGTTTATCGACATTAGTCCAATTCGTTCAATTGACATCTAACTTTGTATGGGTTTGTTTTAAAAATGCGATTGGGACGTATTTTAAAGGAAATTGGTATGCAAAGTGTATCACATTGCCTAAATGGATCCATCTGCATTTTCAGCTTTAACCACTTTTATCCAGAAATCGAGGGAACTTTCCTTAGATAAGTATTTACAAATACTGACCAATTGATTACTCAATTGAGAGAGGTATGTACCTACGGATTGTAATATTTAGATTATTGTTTACATGCGGAGTAAATTGTATAAACAGAATGCACTTAAATGAAAGTGCATTTATCTTTTATATTGATTCAGATTCACAGATACGGCAAGGGGTATTGCATTTGAAGAATGTACATATAAATTCAAAGTGGGTAGCAATTTCTATAGAAACTTTTGTGCAGCCTTTGAACTTTGATTGTGCGTTCTAGCTTCAATGCATTTTTTAGTGTGAATCCGTATTAGTGGAACAGGAACTTCTTAGAATATTTAATTGAATGGAAACACGAGCAGAAGATACCTAAGAAATTAAATAAAGCAACGACACAAAACTACAAAATCAAATTAAAGGAGATGTAAGGACAATAATTCAGAAAGAAAATTGAAACTGGGTATATTACTGAAAATTCAATTATGTAGTACGAGAGTATCTATCGGTGTGAGAAAAATGAACGCAGACAGTTTTTAAGTAACATTTCGGACCGTTTGCTGACACGACTTATAGAGATTTAAGTTCCACATAAACTCTTATGTGACAGTTTATGCCTGACAAAAAGTAGCCCATAAACATTTAAGTAGAACTTAAATTGTAATGAGTCGTATCAGCAAGTGATTCTATCCGCACATAAAAAGCTGTCAAAAAGTGCCACAAAAGAGATAGAGTGGACCCCCGCTTGGTTTTGACGGTACAGCGAGCTCTCGATTATTCGAGTTATTTTTCAATAAGGTCCAAGCTGTGGATGAAGTATGGATTTTAGAGGATGTAAACACATTTTATCAATAGTTTGTGGGTTATCTTCACTTGGAATGTGACAATTTTGTCTGTTGAGAAATTGTTTTCAGATTAACATTGTCGAATTCAGTTCTTATGCCTCCCCAGAGAATGCCTCAAGGTTAAATATTAGGACTGACACTTTTTGACATGTTCATAAATGACCTCCAATTAGTCTGTAAATATGCTTCAGTACACCTATATATGCAGACAATGTTCTTTGTCCAACTACACTTAGCGAAACCCTTCACCAACCTCAATAAAGACATTTTTCTTATCAACAAGGAGTTAAAATATAATTTGCACTATCTAATAAGTTACTACTAAATCCATCAGAATTCCAAGTAATTCCTTCTCCATTTCTTTCCGAAAGTGAATCCTATTCGAATCCTTATCGTTCCGTTTTTTGGTATTTGGTATTCTGTGACACTTTTGAAATGCAAAAAAAAAAAAACTACTAAATACCTACCTTTCGGCTTTTTATAGAATCGAAAATGTTGTAGATTTTCTGTATTTCAATGTTTTTTACATTTAGAGATTTCATTCCGCTTTCAAAATAGAGAGTAGGAAATATTCGCTTTTGGAAAATACTGAACCGCCGTTTTTAAATCCTATAAATTGTTGCAATATTCCTATCATTGAATGCATTGCTTCTACATCATGTTAAATATTTGCAGCATTTATAATTAAACTGTTCCAAAAATACCACAAAAAAAATTTGTTTATTTGATTTTGTAAGTTCAATTTGTAAACACTTTCGAAAATATAAAAATAAACAAAAATTCAAGCACTCTGTTAACATTATTATTTACGTTAATTAGAATCAATAACCAGTGGTTCTAATTACCCAAAAATGTGACTTGATCGCATCAATACCAGGGAACAAAGCATAACACTTTTACTTGTTTTTAATTTATATTGTATATCTAATGGATGTTTAAATATAATAATCTCTGCCAAGGTAAAGGTAAACACTTTTTTTTGTACTTATCAAAGTTCAGACTAAAGGGTTGTTTTGGGTTGTGCAAATTGGTCTTCGGTTTTATATCAGAAACCAGATCTTTTAAGCTGTTTTCGGTGACAAACCAAAACTCAAGCAAAGTATATCTAGACCGATGGAGCCAAACTACAACTAGGAAAAATTTACCCACATTTTAATAAACACGAGAAAAGATATCACCATCACAGGCCACTGGTCTACTATAGTGAGTGGACCATGCAGACTAGGTATCACACATAAATACATACGGACGCAGTTATAATGACGCAACTGAAAAAAAAAGTTCATTATTATCTATGCGCCTGTCTGCTAAGACCATACAGCGAGCTCTAGGGAATCCCCTTTTCGAAAGTCTCGAAAGTCTATTAAAGAACTTCTTGAATTCAACTTTGGAGGTAGACTCTTCTCTTTAATAAAATTCAACAACCAGTCCAAATGAGTTGTAGTTACATAACGTCACATAATGCTACATACGTACTGTATTCACTTGGTTCACTTGTTTAGACGCACATTTCTTGTTTTTTTTTTTTTTTTTTTGTATTATGTGGAACAAAGAGAAAACAAAGCTTATTTGGCAGAGAGGTACATTCATACTTCATACACTATAAAACAAACAGAATTTCAAACTTGATAGATAATAGACCCATAACGGTAGTTTTACTCATTTTTTTCTATGCATTATTGGTTCACTTGAATAGACACTGCTGCTGTAAAAAAGTCGAAAAACAACAAAACACCAAATTTGTTTGCAATATTTTTTTTTTATTTCTTTTAATCAATTTTCTGTTATTTTAATAATGTGTGAGGCAGTACCATTGGATATAATCTCAAAAATGATATTCTTTAAAGAGCCATATGAACTTTTAAGGTAATTCGAGGATATATTCCCTCAGAAAGCTTTAATCGCCGCAATCAGATCTTGATTGTGTTGATATTGATTGTTGCCTCAATAAATTTCACGGGGCAACTTTTCAATAATATCAAAATTAGTGAATGTGGCGGACAGTGCAAAATTTTAATATTTTCAAAATATCTACTACGACCTAGAAAAGGTTTAAAATAATTATTATTAGTAAGGGTTAAATTGTTTACACCTTCCACCCTTTGTGTATACAACATTGACAAGAGTACGTTTTGTCTCCTAAATATAAGTCATTAAATTTGCTCTGGACTTGATCATTCCTGGGTCCTCCCAGAAAAATGGACCTATGTATGTTGCTTTTCCATTCTTTAATTTAAGTTCCTTTCTGTTATATTCAGTGTATACTATACCCCAAAAATTTACGTCAACGCACATTACATGAGTTCATATACCTACAAATGAACTGATTTTTGGCAACCACAATCCAAAAATATATCGAAAATGAATTATAATCCATAAACAGAGAGCATAGATATAAAAACGAAAATGCATATGGAACAAAATTGCATTTCAAGTACATTTTCAGGGTGCATCATGTCTGTCACGGTGTTGGCGGTAAATTTTCTAAATGGCTCGTAGCCAAAGACAACGCCAAGTCAACTATTTTGTTCGCTTATACAAATTGGATAGTAATTTGTGAGTTAGGTGAAATTTGTTTTTTATTTTTCTTTGAAATTTTTAATAATAATAATAATAAAGTTTTTGCTGAAGGAAAAGTGCAAAAATCATGGCGCATCTGTGTTTATATTTTTCACTATAAGGGCAATGAAAGTTGAATTTATTAATAATTTTTTTAGAAAACATTTTTATTGGCAAGGTAATTGTAAATATACAGTTGACGTCTTTATTTACCTTTTGCCGGCCGGGGTAATACCGGCGTATATTGATTAATATTAATTTTGTCGACAATCAATTTATCTTTGCAAATTGCTCATTTTTACTACGTGATGCGCATAAGTTGACAGTACCAAATGCGTTGAAGAGCTTTAAATATCTAATAAAATTTAAATGTGCAAACAACTATTAGTAATGCTATTCCCGTTGTCGTGTTTTTTTTTTTTTTTTTAAATTAGAGTGTGTCGTGTAGTTTGATGTCGTTACATACAATTCTCTGTCACGAACGAGTCTCGTTATCGAAAAAAGAGTGTTGCCGTTGCCGATAAGGATTCTAGAAAAGAAACAAAACATTTTTCGTTTATGACAAATGACAAGTAGAGGGATAGCAATGAATGACTTATACTATGTTTCCTGCATTGTTATGATGTTTTACTATAACTCTTTTTCCTTTGTCTATTTTCAGGTAAGAAACATTTTTACAATTGGATTACCTACATTTTACAACGTAAGCTCTTTTGTGTGTGTCACGCATAATGAAATTAATTTTCTAAACAGGTTAAATGAAATAAAAGCATAATAGTATATGTACTAAATAAACAGGACACTACAAGCCTATTTAGTGAGTTAGTTTACTCCCAGAATTAAATATAATAATAAGCATATTGTTGGTTTCACGATCTCCTCAGCCAACGACCCTGTGCTAGCATTTGATATAGTTGCCCAGTTGTTGAAGGGCTATAAATTTATGTCTTGTTAAACATTGATCTTGCAAAGTACCTTTTTAGAAAGCTAAAATATATGTAATAATTAAAACAAAATTGCATCATTGCATGTATATCGAATCAGGAAATGTATTTTACTGATTGATTTCTAATCTCTGTAACCTTTGGATGTGCCCTGCCCAGCATTAAATGTGATTGCAGTTCTTAAAAAAAGCATTTGCATACTTTCATTATTTTATTTATTATCATTTTTTTTAAAGTCAGCAATTTGAGCTCAGCTATGGTGCTTGACTATTTCACAAATAAGACCTAAACGTTTTTTTCTCCTACGCAACCTCTCCCAGAGTACAACACTGTCCTGACAAAGCTTTTCAATTCAACCGTTTTTATTCGGCATATAGTTGGGACCTACAAACCTGTATGGAAAAAAACAAAAAAATGGTTATAGGATGGAATGGGAGCTAGGTCCTGTACGGACCTATTGCGCCAAATATTTATATTTAGAAACCCGCAGTTGTAATACGAAAGCAAACTCTGTCTGCTTTAATCTTCTAGAACTCATCTCCAAACAAGCCCCTTTCCTTAAATTTGCGGAAAAATAACAGAACATATGTATCATAACTCACAAGACGTCAAATTCTGATATGAAGGTAGGTATTCCATAAGTTGGTGAATTTCATCGATCCCTGATCTTAAGGCCAAGATTGATCAACTGGAGTGCTCGAGTCCATCCCTGGAGCTGGAGTTGAGCAATTTTATTTTGTACGCAGGAAAATTCGCCAAGGAAGGGTTCTGCGTAATGTGAAATTTATGCTCTGGGCTAGTGCCGAATGTGTGCAAAGAAAGTGAGCCAAAATTTCCTTTTGGTTTGTATCTTCGCAAGCACGGCAATGGTTGCTAAAAGGAATTATAACATTCGAGGGGTGGATGCCAGTTGCCCAACTATATCTACTGATTGATACAATTCAAATAATCTCAATACGAGTTCTATTCAACCTGGGAAGGGTTTCTTTAAAAAAAAAAATGTTTTCTCTAGTAGTTGGCTATAATATGCCAAACAAGTTTAATCTGAACTATTCCTGGTGGAGAGTCATTTGTCTCTGCAAAAGAAACATAAAGGACGCGTTTTAAAAAATTAAAACGAAAATGCAAAAACGTTCTTTAAAGAACGAACAATTATCCTATTATATTGAAGGTTCCATTTTGGGTGTAGACAACAATGCAGGTGTTGCTTCATCCTACGATTTACTCATAATCTCATGAGTTATAATTTTTTTATAATTAAATAAAATCCGATTGCAACCAGAACTCAACTAACCAACTTTTCCACTTCAACCAGTTATTTGTTTACTACCTAAGATAATAAATTAATAAATCAGTTGTACAATCTCCAAGTTTATTACAACCTCACAATCTAATAAGCTTTTCTTTTCTACATTTAATCGCCGTCGTATGCTATAACCTAACCTTCGATGTTCTGCCCCATTAACACTCTTAGCGAAAATCTTCCCCCAACATCTGATATTCAACGCAATTTCTAGAAATATATTTGACATCACGTGCTTTAAGCTAATGAAAGCGTATATCGTTTTTAGATAGGTAGATAAATAACGTTTTTTTATCGCAACTATGTAGGTTTACTGATTAAATTTTAAGATGTTATTGCAACAGTGGGTGTCTCAGGTTCCCGTTCTACTAATTGGTTTGCGGTAAAAACTGTGAATTAGTTTTACTGTCACTCGGAAAAAAAATGTAATACCGAATATTTATTTTCTAGTCTTGTGCATATTCCGCATTGTGTAATTTCTAAACTAGATTTTCTAGAAATAGGTACGCAGCTCGAGCGAAAATAAATTTTAGCTGCTCTCTAATTTTTCTCTCCAAAGACGAGCTAAATTTTGACATGGAGTGTAAATTTTGACATGGAGTGTGTTGTGGATATAATAAAACAACGTCTCATTGAAAATAACTTCCTTCAAAAGTTCATCGACACTAACAAATTTTGTATTTTCGTTGCTTTTTCTTTTTTCCTTGTCTGCTATTCTTTGATCTCAAATTTTTCACTTTCAACGGATTCCATTAATGGATGTGCTAAATTTTGACAGGTACATGCAGTACAGTCTGAAATGAAAGTTCGATTTTTTAGCTGGAGCTGCGTACTTCTCGGATAGAGGGATTCGGCTAATGTTGTAGACAATTTTGTACAGGAGATAAAATTTAGCTTTAATAAAAAACGAAGTAAATCAAAAATTTGTTGAAATATTTCATCAATGCCCCGCATAATATCCCAGGTGGAGGAAGCGCCATCGTAACAATAGTGATATCGTTTTGTTTATGTTTTTTTTTTTAATTTTGTTTACTTTTAATGGAATTATATCGACAGCTCGTTCTTCTCTCCTTCTTTCTCAATTTTGTGCGTCATTTTGAACTAAATTGATAAATCCATAATTGGTTAAATGTCAATTTTGTATATGGAGTCTGATATGTCGCTACTCATCTAACGGTCAATAATCACAAGGCCTTATTCGAATTAAAATGGCCAATTATCTGGTTTGACATGGCTGAATGTCAACTGCGTTATTTTTGTCTATAGATTTTGCTATTTGCCGTATACCTTCATCAACTGAAGAACACTGCTTATACTTGATGAATTTAGGACAATCCAATCAGACAAATCGCTTAAGAACGGGTGAACGCTGAACGCTCCCTTCGAAACTGTGATTAAGATTGTGATTGAAAAAAAAAATGAAAAGCCAGTAGACGTTACCTAACTTGAAGGTTGAAGATATAGGTAAACAATAGGCTTATAGAACGGGTAACTGCTTTACGATCATTATCTTACAATATGACTTCACAGTGATATTTTCTTAAATTGGTAAACCATAATTATTTAGTAGAGTACAGCGAAAGATATATACTAAGTGAGCCGTCTGTTAATCTGTGGTTGGCACAATTTTATTGAACATTTTTTAATTACTCTAAATAGCTATTGCTTCAAAGTATTTTTAATTCAAGTATGTGGGGTATGTTAATTAAAAAAAAGATTTAGAGTTGGATATTTATCAGATCCGAATTGGATAGGTATATTGCGGTTAGAGCGGTTAAGACTAGGTTCATTTTTATCAAATAAAGTGCTAATTTTTTTTTTACTTTTAATAAGTTAACATTAATATACATTTTGTTAAGCGTGTTAATTGTATTTCAGCTGTAAAGATATTCTACTAATTACCCTTTACTAATAATAAATTCTAGTCTTGACTTTCAATTTATGAAAATTGCAAAGTGTGTATGTAACATTTGTAGCTATTGTGAACTCCTTAAAATTAAAGTCGAAACAAAAAGGGTGATGTGCATTGTTTCATAAGTTTAAATAGTCTATTACAGGATTTTTTACAAGCTATTTTACAAGCGACTAACAATACCATTCGGAACCATTCTTCTTAAATTAATCTTCTAAAGGGAGTCCCAAAATTCACGCAAGAAGTAATATTGATGAAAAACGTATGTTTTCAATTAAAAATGAGCGCCCAATTCTAATCACCAAAACGGATGGCATGAGGCACCGTCTTGTCGAAACCACATGTCATACACATCAATAATCTTGCAATTTATGTCATTTTCGATTGGTAATCCAGAATCGTCCGGAAGAACTATCCGCGATTCTGAATTCAAATCCATAAGCAAATTTCTCTTCTTTTCAGTAGAAGAACTGTCAGTTGAGTGCCAATCGAACGCTTTCAGAAGCGTTCGGATTGCTGCCGGACGATTCTGGATTACCAATCGAAAACGACATTAGTCACCATTAACAGTTGCCTAACCAAAAGCATTTTTAAAGAAGAATGGACCAATAATGCCTCTATCCAACCCAAAATCCGCGCCAAATATTGCATTGTTCATTCATTCGTGTAGCGTCCCATTTTTAACAACCAACTGACTGCTGTCATACAGTTTTTTTTTTTTTTTTGCATTGTCAACACCTTACCGCGGAAATGGCCCAACAAATCTAATGTTCTTTTTTGGACTCTCTTTAAATCCAAGCTAGCGCAGGACCGTGCTCCCATGCAAGAGAAAGTGGCTTCTTGGAGGGCATTTGAGGCAGTGAACTCGGAAAAAATTACATTTTGGTCAAAAACGATCCTAATGGACGTATCAATGAACGACATAGCCTAAGACCATCTCGCAGTTTTAAGAAACATTTAAAAAAACGTTACATTGAAATCTGTCCAGTAGTTTTAACGCTTTGAGGTAACAAAGAAAATTCCTACAGTTTTATAATATAACATAGGTATATGGATTTAGATTAGGATCTTTCTCTAAATTATTATATTATATGCTCAATAAAGTCTTTGAATATTCCTTTTATCCTGCTCAGATTCTAGATTCCTTTTATTCAGGTAATTGCTGTTTTCCACTGCGGAAAAAGATTTAAGCGGTCTTAGTTAAAACATTCCACAATACCCTGCAAGACACGATCTAAACACTCCCATTCCCACTCCAAAACGTATGTTAACTGTTAGCAAATATCTCTAAAATATCTCTACAATTCCGGTTGCAATTAGGTACATACTTATAAACTAAAAAGCAATCAACAAGTAAATAAAAAGTCATTATCATCTTATTGTGGGAATAAACAAAAGATACACCAACTCATGTGTACACATACTCTTATCTGCTACTTGACAAATTTCATTGTTTTCCTAACGAATTAACAAAACAAAATAAAAATATATGAAGACAAATAACAGCAAACAGCTGTCATGGGATATGGGAGGGATAGCGTACACGTGTTTCTCTTCGAAGCAAATAAAATGCAAATTCATACAGAATGCACTTACAAGTATTCAGAATACGCCAAGCTAACGACGACGACGACGCGTCATCAAATGAGTTTACCCTAACCAAGTGATTTTATGGTTTAATTTTCTTGTCGTATTATGATTTAATTTTGTTGGTTATTAATAATTACAATATTGGCAGCAAATTCGTGTTGTACACGATGAGTTTCTAATAAAAATTTATCTATCTAGGATTAGGATTACAAAATACGGATAATCGAGAGTCGAATTCTGTTGATAGCTTTCGGCAAGTGTAGGAATGTGAATTTTATATTGCTTGTCTTATATGAACGAAAGGAATGAGTTGGTGACATAAATTCTTTTTACCAAAGGCAATTGCATTTATTTAAGAAAACGAAACATGCAATTTCTACGGTATTTTATTCGGTATCGATATATAAAATTGTCAGCAAATCCTGATGATCATTGAAGCCATCTATACACATTAGTAGACCCTGTTGTGCCCTCAACCAAAAGTCGCCGTAATGACTTATATGACATGACATTCAGTATACTGTATCCACATGTATTCGTTTTCGTTTTACCTCCAAATAGCACAGATCCACTGCCATTGGATAAACAAACGAAAGATGTGTTCCACAAAAGCTTTCCGTGCAAAATGTGGTCCCAACTTAAGGACTTAATCGAAATTGTGCGACAGTTATGAGAGCAGGTTTTGAACAACAATTTTGAAGTCCAATTTTCGACAACTTTATCGAGCAAGTAGGGTCGTATATGAACAATAACACAGCGAATTTTGACTTCCAAATCGTCCAACGTTTCTGGTTTATCGGCATAGACTAGTGACTTCACATACCCCCAAAGAAAGTAATCTAAAGGTGTGGATTCACAGCACAGGATCGTGGAGGCCAGTTCACAGGTCTATTAAGCGAAATTATGCGCTCAGGAAATGTTTCCCACAATAAATTGATGCGGTTTCGCGCGCCGTGTGGCATGTTGCGCCATCTTGTTGAAACCAAAACTCTGTCACAGCCGCCATAACTTCTTCTGTTCGCACTGTTTGTCATCTTTGGGGATGAGTATTACCCACTAGAGTGTACGTGGCCCGAAAGAAATGCATCGTGTTCCCAATAACTTGCTCAGATGGACGATTATGTCGACCGTAAAATGGACGTATCGCACAATAAGCTTCGCGAACCGAACCATGGTTCTCACAATAAATTTGCACAATTTGCATGCGTTGCAGGTCGCAGTTTGTGGATCACAAGTAAAAGAGCCATAGGGCTATCTGCGAGAACTACAAAGTCAGCATACAACTAAACCAATGATAATATCAGGCAAGTTTCAACTTTCAACTATCTGGCCACTTCCTCAGCATATCTTTCTTTTCCCAGAAAAGAATACACTGCGTCTGTTCAAGAGAATGTGTTTCATTGTACATCCACAAAGGTGGAGAAGTATTTTGTTTTTTGTATTGAATAAGTATGTATATTTGAGAATAGGCATTAGGCAATGAAGTCAGGAAAAAAAAAACTCCCTAAAAACTATTCCAAAGGACGGGGCTAAAAGATGATAACCAGTGCAAAAAGGACTGCACTTAAAGTGCAGCATTGAGAAACACCAGTTTCAGTCTTTTGTATGATTTCGGAAATCATTTCAGTCATAATATCATAAAAAAAGGCAATTTGCTGAGTCTGGACAATAAAAAAAAAACTAATAGCTCTCCTTGAACAACAATTTTACGGCGATATTTGTTTGGTATTGGTAAGTTGCCTAGTTGGCACTCGTTACTAGACACTTTAAACAAACTGAACTCTTTCATTGCGAATTATTTTGCAACATATCGATGCGATCATGAGCATGCTGGCCAAGAAATTTCAATATTTATTACACATACAAACAGTAAAGGTAAATATAATTTCATGGAAATGACTTTTGGCAAATCCAGATACACTTGATTATTATCTATAGCCATACACATACACATTGTCGGTGCATGCAACATTTGCGTGAGCTCCATAATTGTAAATAGGAATCTCGAAACACTATATACTCGTATATATAAGTTATTGACGTCAGGCTGAGAGCAAACACAGAAATAGCATCCTCAAAGTTTAAGGTCATTATTTGCGAAAAGTGCAAAAATGTATTTTTGATTTAAAACTTAATAGACGCAAATGCCTGTTTTTATATAAGGAAAGAGTTGATTCTGAATGAGGGATCAGTAGTACCATGCGAAAAAGTAATAGAACTCGTACTTCGAGATTTCCAAAAATATTAATAATTTTTGAGGTGAAAATACAATAATTCCTCAGGTCTGAAAATAATTGAGAGTTGGTAGCATTTTTTTTTGTACTCAAATCCATTACTTTGATTTTATATTCCCGAACATTTCCATCACGTACATTGTAGTAGTTGTATTTCAAATATTAATGGTCTAGTGCTGCCAAACTTTCTAAACTGTTTTAATTCTGTGAAATATTTTCAAACTCATTCAAACAGCTTAATTCATAGCAATATACATATAACTCATATTGACACCTTTGTTGTAAACTCCACACTCAAGTCAATACTGACCCATTGTTATGCCCTTCGGGGGAAAGAGGTTGTCCCTTAGTCTCTTACTCACAGTACTATAAATGCTGTAATCAAATACTTACTGTGCTACGAGCTACGACTACAGATCCTGAGAATTTTATGGTCATTAATTTTTCTGCTGAAACGTTCGCTTAGGTTCCGGAAGAAGTACCTTCCAAGTAAATTTCTGGTGTGTTGTTGTCCTGTCCTCAAGAACTCTGCCGTGAGCACAACCAATGCTGAGTTCTTCTTCTGTCGGGCGCATTTTCCTCATGGGGTGACGTAGAGAATTGTATCCCATTTCGATCCTACGAGGGTGAAAAGTAATCTTCTATCCTTCTGCATGAGTCTCACGGTCATGGCTTTGTTAAATGTCGATTATACTTTTATTAGGGCTTGAGAAAGGCTAAGAAAGATCAGCTTGCTTTCGAACAGCTGTCGAAACTTGTATTGCTCATTGGTCCGCTTTCTTGTTTCCTGAAATGCCTTCATGTCCAGGGCAAGGACCCAGCAGAGAGCTATCTTGTACTGCAATCCAAGAACCCTGAGCTCGTCGCGACATCATTTCACAAGCTTTGATTTTATTTCTGTTGAAATTATTTCTTTTCTAGTTGCTCAGCTGTGGGTGCAGTAGGGCAGTTGTTAGTGTGCTGGACTGCTGTGCGAGGGATCCCAGGTTCGATCCCCGGAAAAACACAAATTACATCTTAGTGTTTTTTTCTACTGCGCCACCTCTCGCGAACGTCTGACAAACAACCGAGAGTATAACTGTCCTGAAAAAGCCTCAATTCAGCCGTTCGGAATCGGCATAAAATTGTAGGTCCCTTCCATTCGTCCCAAAATAGAAACTCACACAAACGAATGGTTGCGAGAAGCTAGGCCTAGGGTGTCTACCGCCTGTTGCGCCACCTATTTATTTATTTTTTTTTTTTTTTTTTTTTAGTTGCTTAGCTGTCGGTCGGTAAAGAAAGTAATACCTTCCGGTGGTATTGCTTCTACCGCAGACTCACGGGCCACTATAGTCTTTGAATGTTTCTAATGTCCTTTAAATAAGTAGCTCTATTCGTAGCCGTTTTTTTTTTTTAATGGTAATGGTTTTGTATTCACCAGCGCAAATCAAATATCGAGACATATACACCAAATGTGACAGTTTATGTCATGTCACAAATAATTGCAGATTTTCAGGCTGATTTCGGTCAAGTCACTCTTTTCACTGAGCTCTTTTATTGAGCACTTGTCTACTTTATTTTGCTTTGCTGAAGTAAATGATTTCAATGAAACAAACTATTGACTGTAATCAGGAAATTTTGAATTTTTGAACTCACTTATTTAAATGATGGCTGGTAAACAAGCGAGAGCTTTGCCCAGTCACCAAGTTACTTGTGGTGTTACGTAAATTAACGATTTTGCGCTGTTTAGTTTTTTCTTGTATTATAAACTATTAATATACACAATCATATATGCATAAGTAAAAATAAAAACAATTTATATAAATCTACGCAAAGAATATCTTGAAGCATATTTCTGTTGGCATGCTCTTGACGTCACTAATATATACATACATATACGTACATAATGTATAGTCTTGAAACGTTCACGAAAATCAAATGTTGCATGAGCGTTGTGCATGATCAGATAATTATGTGTATTAGGAAGAATTATCTTCACCTTGTATTTTAATTTCAAACATAAACATTTTGCCGCTATGTGTAATAAATTCAGACAGATATTCCAAAACATTCCTCTCGAAATATATCGCTGCGAGCCGCTAATGAATGGATTGTAACAGCATCAAATTGGCGTTTGAAACAGTATTTCATTGGCGTGTTTCTGCAGCTAAAAAATGAGATGATGATTTAAAATCTTAAACAGGTTTTGGGTTAATTTGTACATTGGAGAGCAATTTCATTCTATTTAGACAGCATTTTTAATTAATGTTTGAAACGAATTTCAAGTAGTCTTAAGACGCAATATATCATTTCGGTAAAAGTTAAATTTATGAATTTCTTTCGATCTCTGAAGTAGCATGGACTTTGATAGGTGCTTAGCAGTTTTTTTTTAATTGAATGACGCAGGGTGACTACAGGATACACAAATTTAACCATCAGCTAATTGTTCGACTACGAGCGGGGCGTCGCGTCGGTCGTCGCCAGAAATAACCCCTTTGCTATAGAGCAGATATTACTGTCATCCAGAAAGTCCGGTGGAAAGGCTCGGGCAAAAAGGGGATGGATAACTGTGACATTTAATACGGTGACGTTGGTCACATCAATGCTTTGCAAATGAACTGGTCTGTTACAACTATCGATCGTCCGACGTAAGGCACTCCCCCTTCTTGATGTCCGAACAATACGAGCAGCCAACATAGAATCGGACCACAACTACCTTGTTGTACCCAAGTTATGAATGCAGATACATATTTCAGAAGCCACAATAAGAGAGGAGATTTGTCATTTAACGGCTGCATTGGTAGCAAAATGCCGAAAACCATTGCCGCAACCACATACGAGTATCTCTCAACCTATCGAGTAGTCCTATGCAGCCAATATTGCAAATGCCAAAGACCAGTGCCATCAATGCCAACATGAAACAACGCAATTGATTTTTTTAGATTCAGCATGGTCCGCAACCTTGGGGCTTATTCCCAAATGCGCGGCGGTTCGCTTTTCATGGCGGATTTGTATTTTTTATTTCCAAAAGCGATTTGATCGAATCAAAAGCGATAGCTGTATAGGTGACGGATTGCTGGCGGATTGTTTGCGGATAAAAAATAAACTAAATTCCTGTGGCGGGAAAAAGCTGTCAAAGTGTTGGAAAAATACATGGAAAATTACAACTCAGAATGGAAAAACTGGAAAGCACTGAACATATCATTTTCGCCCTCGTTCGCAGTTGAGAATAACCAAAAGCGAAGACGGTCGAAATTGAGGTATCGCTTTCAATACGATCCGCCACGCATTTGGGAGTAACCCGCCTTAGTTTTGTGAAAAGTACTGGCACGCATATGCAGTAAAACGACTCGGTTACAGAGCGGCTGAGGTCCATCAAGGACATGTCCACTACACACAAAAAAAGGAAGAGAGCGCGGGTGAGATTTTGGAGCAAAATAAGAGGGAAGCATATCGACTTTTCCAGAGGAATAATAAAGAGCAATTAAAGAGGTTGCAATTAAGTTTTTTTTATGAAAATATAATAAAAACGTATCATGGCAACAACACACGAGATGTAGAGATGAGCATGAAAACCTTGTATTAGAGTCACAATCGATGTTGAGAATATTTAAAACCCACTTCTGCAGACTATCTGAAACAAGGCGAAGGGGGCCCAAATTTCGCTGTCAAGAATAATAAACAATTGAACCGGGACAATAAAATTCAAGCCGTTCTTTCGTCCTGCCAAAATGACGTGAAGATGACCTTATCTTAACTTAATTCCAAAGAGACTGCTGGGTCAGAAGAACAGCCGGCCTCGACCTAAAGTCTTGGTGGAGACTATACACCAAGGCATCTCCAAGATTTGGTCAGCATCATTTGCTCGGTCCACAAAAAAGAAGACCCTCTAAACTCCACAACCTATAGAGAGAACTTTGTTCCGACAAATATGTAACGCAAACTGGCATTTTGCGTTTCAGTGCGATCAAGTGCGTTTTTACTTATATTTTTGATAGCTTCATATGAATTTTCTTTCGATATGCTCCGACAGGTTGTTTACGATTTGCAGTGAAGTATTGATAAATGAAAGCAATAAAGAAAAAAAAAACATATCAGCAAAGTAATTGGTTCTATTTGTTGCTTAAATTTGTATTTCCAGGTCAAAAACAAACGAAAAAGCAAGCAACAAATAGGAAAACCCCGATATAGCACGAAACAACATCATGTCAAATACTCAAATCAATGTGTCGTCGCATTTTAATTATTCTTTCCGCATACGGATACCTCGAATGTAATTTGAGCCTCCGAAGGTGTATGCGTTGCGGAGAATTCTCCGTTCCGACGGATACGGGTCGATTAGTATCTGTTGCGGATGCACATCCCTAGGCTATTGGTACCCTCTGAACTCCCGTCAAACACCGAGAAAATGACAGCTAACCTTAAAAAGAAACCTCATGGTTTTTCATTCTTTTTTTTTTCTTTTTGTGACAGCAAGCCGGCATCGTTTGAGAAGTAAAGAAGAAACTTTTAAAATTGTAATTCAGCTAAAAACCAAGACAAATAAAGTGAAGTTATTGAATTTGTTTAATTTGGCGTATTCACAATTCGTTTCTTGTTGCAGATCGCAACAATTTTACAATTTTAAAAATATCAACGACATCTCGCCGGCCATTTGCCATGTCGACGAAGGAAAATTCACCAAATCCAGCAGCGGAATACAATTGCCAATTGTGCAATGCTCCCGACGCCGAGGATAACATGG
This sequence comes from Cheilosia scutellata, assembly GCA_955612985.1. Lineage (NCBI taxonomy): Eukaryota > Metazoa > Arthropoda > Insecta > Diptera > Syrphidae > Cheilosia > Cheilosia scutellata. The sequence goes on from OY015311.1 coordinate 111,413,524, forward strand.
TAGCATGCGATCGCTGTGATTTGTGGTTCCACTACATGTGCGCTGGTGTTGACAGCTTCATCACAACCCAGGACTTTCTTTGCCGAAGTTGTGCGGAGTGTAATCCGCCACCGAACATTCATTCGACACCCACAGCACTGGAACACCCACCACCCAGCATCGAGACTCTGTCCATCGCACCAGTTACCACGAACCCCCCATCTGCCGAACTCGAGTCACCACAACATATTGTATATACATCAGTGGCTCGATTATCGACATCTCGCGTAAATCCAGACACAACGATCATCAACGGAAAACCTGTTCCTGCTAAATCTGCGGTAACATGTGGCGCGAACTTCATTCCATCAATGGAGTTTCGTTCGGCGTCAGCAAACCCAATGATAGGTACAGCTCCAATAGCAACTAATGTTGGGGTTGAAAGCGCCGTTTCGAAACGACAAATTTCTATCGCATCGTCCAAAAATTCTAAGAATTCTAATTACAGGAAGTTAGAGATCGAATTACAAAGATTAGAGGAAGAGAAGGCAATGGAGGAAAAGCGGAACCGAGAAGAAAGTGAGCTGAGGCGAAAGACGGACAAGCACTACATCGACAGAAAATTCCAGCTTATCAACCAATTTGCAGAAGACAGTTCCGGTAGTGATGTCGAAGCGGACGGCGACGACGTTGTTTCTGCAAAAACCAATAGTAAAGTGCAGGAGTGGTTAAAGCAGACAAATAGCTCATCGCAAAGGCGACAACCAAATAGTAACAGCTATGTTAAACCCAAAGGGTCATAATACGAACGTAAATGTAAAATGGCTGGGTGCTAACGTGATACCACCACAACAGCAACAACAGCAGCGAACAGTAAAGTTGTCCCAAGACCCAGTGCCCCAACCGCAATCCGATGTTCAGCGAACGATGGCGTATTCGTCAGCTTTACCACGCGAATTCATTCCACGCGCTGGCAGTCAACAGCCTACGACTTCGCGCTACAATCAGAACTGTGAACGTGTGAACACTCACTGTTCAATCCCTCACCACTTGCAATCATCAACAAATCTTCCGCAAGCAACAGGCAACCATCTGGCTCACTGTTCAACCCCTCATCACTTGCAATCAACAAATCTTCCTCAAGCAACAGGCAGCCATCATTATGAACGAAATGGAGAAACACTCAACATTCATCAGCCACAGCCACCGCCGCCACAACATCACAATCAACTTGAAGCTCCGCCAGTGCTCACTAGGAATCAAATCGCAGCCAGGCATTCTATTTTAAAGGATTTGCCCATCTTTGGTGGGGATCCCGAGGATTGGCCATTGTTCATCTCCAGCTTTGAACGGACAACACAGATCTGCGGGTTTTCAGAAGAGGAGAACCTGATTCGTCTTCAGAGGGTACTCAAGGACCAAGCGTTAAAGCCCGTCCAAAGTCTACTGTATCAGCCAAGCTGCGTCCCGCGCGTAATAGCCACATTAAAAATGATGTTTGGAAGACCCGAGCTCATTCTGAACTCTCTTCATCAGAAGATTCAAGCTACGCCACCACCGAAAGTAGAGAAATTGGAAACGTTAGTTAATTTCGCCATCGCCGTGCAGAATCTATGTGCCACTTTGGAGGCTTCAGGGCTCGTCACGCATCTCAACAACCCTACGCTTCTGCAGGAGCTCATAGAAAAACTACCGTCTTCCATCCGACTTAACTGGGCCCTGTATAGGCAAACCTTACCTACCACCACTTTGTCTGAATTTAGCGTTTGGCTTTATCAGATAGCCGAGGCTGCAAACTGCGTAATAGTTCCAGGACCATCAAATGCAGCTGGAGGGGGCAAGTCGACGGGCAAGAGGGAAAAGGGATTTCTCCATGCGCACTCGGAAGTAAAAGTCACCGGCAGCAGATGTTCCACCACCTCTCAACCAAAGTGTCCGCTATGTAACGAGAACTGTGGTTCCATGGACAAATGCACCAAATTTGTGCAGTTAAATCATTCGTCCAAATGGAATGTCGTCCGGGATTTCAAGCTTTGCAGGCGTTGTCTAAAGAGACACGGTAACGTTCGGTGCAGATCAGATGCTATCTGTGGTAAGAATGGCTGCATATTTAAGCATCATCAACTTTTACATAACGATCAAAAGGACGCTGCGAATATACCCGAAGTACGTACCATTGTTCAACAAGTGGCTCAGCCTAGCAACACGCACATCCAAAACACCGCCACCATAATGTATCGAATAATTCCCGTCATCCTTCACGGCAACAACACCCAATTGAAAACTTACGCGTTTCTGGACGAGGGTTCTTCACTCACACTAATGGACGAGGAGATAGCAACTCAGCTAAATGTTGCTGGTACCCCGGATCCCCTCTGCATAAAGTGGACCTCCAACACACACAGGTTCGAGGACGACTCCAAAGTTATAAACAACATCCACATCTCCGGTACCGACGCCAAGAGTAAAAGGTACCCACTTCTGAACGTGCACACGGTAAAGGCTCTCCAGCTGCCACTCCAATCGTTGAATGCAGAGGAATTGAAGGGCCAATATAGACATTTGCAGAGCCTGCCATTGGAGTCTTATACTGACGCATCTCCTCGTTTGCTGATCGGACTAAACAACAGCAAGGTCGGACTCCCGCTTAAATGCAAGGAAGGTAAACTGGATGAACCCGTAGCTGCAAAGACGCGTTTGGGGTGGACTATTCACGGCTGCTATTCACACCTGGACACATCGCAGGAGCAAACTAGTGCCAATACTTACAGCAACTTCCATATGTGTGAATGCAGTCGCAGTAATGATTCCGAGCTGACACATCTTGTGAAAGAGTTCCTCTGCACTGATAATTTTGGGGCATCAGAGCCAACACGCATTTTGCAATCACCAGATGACCAGCGGGCTATGGATCTGCTTCAAGATAACACGCAACGCAAGAATGGTCGCTTCGAGACAGGGTTGTTATGGAAATACGACGACTTCGAACTCCCGGACAGTTATCCAATGGCGAAAAGGCGTCTAATCTGCCTACAGAGACGTATGCGCCGAGATCCAGAACTGGCTAAGGAACTTCATCAGAAAATAGAAAGTTACATTTCAAAGGGATATGCCCGAAAGTTATCCCCGAAGGAAGTAGCCGAGGGACGTATGCAGTCATGGTATCTTCCGATATTCCCTGTAAGGAATCCTAACAAGCCTGGTAAGCTAAGGTTGGTGTGGGATGCGGCAGCCAAAATTGGGGGAGTGTGTCTGAACTCTGTCCTGCTGAAGGGTCCGGATCTGCTTGTGCCCTTAACATCAGTAATTTTCAAGTTCCGAGAGAAGCGGTTTGCAATTTGCGCGGACATCCAGGAGATGTTCCACCAAATCCGAGTCCGGGAACAGGATCAGAGCTACCAGCGGTTCCTATGGTTTAATAAAGACACTGGAGAGGAACGTGCAGAGGAATTGAAGGGCCAATATAGACATTTGCAGAGCCTGCCATTGGAGTCTTATACTGACGCATCTCCTCGTTTGCTGATCGGACTAAACAACAGCAAGGTCGGACTCCCGCTTAAATGCAAGGAAGGTAAACTGGATGAACCCGTAGCTGCAAAGACGCGTTTGGGGTGGACTATTCACGGCTGCTATTCACACCTGGACACATCGCAGGAGCAAACTAGTGCCAATACTTACAGCAACTTCCATATGTGTGAATGCAGTCGCAGTAATGATTCCGAGCTGACACATCTTGTGAAAGAGTTCCTCTGCACTGATAATTTTGGGGCATCAGAGCCAACACGCATTTTGCAATCACCAGATGACCAGCGGGCTATGGATCTGCTTCAAGATAACACGCAACGCAAGAATGGTCGCTTCGAGACAGGGTTGTTATGGAAATACGACGACTTCGAACTCCCGGACAGTTATCCAATGGCGAAAAGGCGTCTAATCTGCCTACAGAGACGTATGCGCCGAGATCCAGAACTGGCTAAGGAACTTCATCAGAAAATAGAAAGTTACATTTCAAAGGGATATGCCCGAAAGTTATCCCCGAAGGAAGTAGCCGAGGGACGTATGCAGTCATGGTATCTTCCGATATTCCCTGTAAGGAATCCTAACAAGCCTGGTAAGCTAAGGTTGGTGTGGGATGCGGCAGCCAAAATTGGGGGAGTGTGTCTGAACTCTGTCCTGCTGAAGGGTCCGGATCTGCTTGTGCCCTTAACATCAGTAATTTTCAAGTTCCGAGAGAAGCGGTTTGCAATTTGCGCGGACATCCAGGAGATGTTCCACCAAATCCGAGTCCGGGAACAGGATCAGAGCTACCAGCGGTTCCTATGGTTTAATAAAGACACTGGAGAGGTGGAGGAGTATGTACTGATGGTGCTGACTTTCGGCGCAACGTGCTCACCGAGTTGTGCGCAATTTATAAAAAACAAAAATGCAGACGAATTCGAACGCGATCTTCCCCGAGCAGCTCAATCTATTCGACAAAACCACTATGTGGACGACCTAATGGACAGTGTGGACAGCGAAGATGAAGCGGTTGAACTCGCGAAACAGATTACATTCATCCACCAGCAGGGAGGATTTCACATAAGGAACTGGATTTCCAACTCCGTGAGGGTGATCGCAGCCCTGGAATCCGAACCCACCGACGCAGTCAACTTCAACACTAAAACTGATCTCGAGACTGAAAAGGTGCTAGGAATGTGGTGGTGTACCCAATCGGATTGCTTTACATTCCGAATTTCATCGAAATTTCGAAATCAAAAGGTGCTTCAGGGTGGAAGAGCCCCAACAAAGCGCGAAGTATTACGGATCCTTATGCAGATTTTTGACCCACTGGGACTTCTGGCAAACTTCCTTATGTACGTCAAGATATTGCTCCAGGAAGTTTGGGGTACTGGTATCGATTGGGACGAACAAATTGCGGAACCTCAGCACAAGAAATGGCTACACTGGACCCGGTTTTTACCACAATTGGAAGATATACGAATTCCTAGGTGCTACATTTCAAAGAACTTTATCAGCTACCCTGAGATGGAGTTACACATCTTCGTAGATGCGAGCGAAAATGGGTTTGCAGCAGTAGCCTACGTCCGCTCGAGCTTAAACGGATTGGTTGAGTGTTCGCTGATAGGAGCTAGGACCAAAGTTGCCCCACTTAAGCTGACTTCGATTCCCCGACTGGAGCTGCTAGCCGCTGTTCTAGGAGTAAGGCTTGCGAAGAGAATCTCGGAATCCCACTCTATAAAATTCCACAAACGATTTTTTTGGACGGATTCAAAGACTGTGTTAAGCTGGTTCCGGTCTGACCATCGCAAATACCGCCAGTTCGTAGCCTTTAGAGTGAGCGAAGTTCTAGAGTACACCAACATACGGGAATGGCGCTGGATCTCGACAAAACTTAATGTCGCTGATGAAGCAACTAAGTGGCAGAAAAATCCTAATTTTAATCCATCAAGCCCATGGTTCAAAGGACCCTCATTCCTTGTGTTGCCTCCGGCTTCTTGGCCACAAGAAGAATCACCATCAACAACGTCCACTGAAGAGGAACTTAAGGTACACTTTGCTGGCGTTCACTGCGTGGACCGAAAAAATGTGTTCGATCCAGAGCGATACTCTAACTGGACCAGACTACTGCACTGTGCTGCAGGTGTCCTACGTTTCGTTTCCAACATACGAGCAAGCTTAAATAAAACCCCTCGCACCGTTGGACCGTGGACTCGCGCTGAACTGCAGAATGCCGAACGAGTTCTCTTCAAGCAAGCTCAATGGGAAAACTTTGCGCCAGAGATGTCTAGCCTATCTTCAAAGGGACACGTCAAGAAGTCAAGCCCACTCTTATCGCTATGCCCGCATATGGACGAAAATGGCGTTCTTCGAGCCAGGAGCAGAATAGAGCGTTACGTGGAAACTTATGCCGACATCAGACGACCTATAATTCTACCGAGGCAGCATCCGGTGACGAATCTAATTGTAAAATACTACCATCATGTATATCATCACGGGAATCATGAAACTGTGATCAATCAGCTGCGACAACGATTTCACATTCCCAAGATGAGGACTGTTCTTTGGAAAGTGCGAAAAGGATGCCAACTCTGCAAGAACGCCGCCGCAAAACCACGTCCTCCAATGATGGCGCAACTTCCAGTAGCTCGGTTGTCCTCCTTCTGCCGACCATTCTCATTTACCGGCATCGATTACTTCGGTCCTATGTGTGTAGTAAACCTGAGGAGAACCGAAAAGAGATATGGAGTGTTGCTAACATGCCTGACGACACGTGCCATCCACTTGGAGATCGCGCATTCGATGACAACGGACTCCTGCATACTAGCAATTCGCAACTTCATGGCACGTCGGGGAACGCCCATCGAAATATTTAGTGACAATGGCACAAATTTTAAGGGGGCGGAGAGTGAACTTAAGAAGGCATACCAGAATATCAACGCCGACGAGCTCATGCGTACCTTCAGCACTGTTACAACAAAATGGACGTTTATCCCGCCTGGATCGCCACATATGGGTGGCAGCTGGGAGAGATTGGTGCGCTCTGTCAAGTCTGCGCTCTATCAAATCCATCCTTGCCGAAATCCATCTGACGAACTGCTGAGAAGTATGTTAATGGAGGTAGAGAACATTGTCAATTCTCGCCCGTTAACGTACATACCGATTGACCATGAAAATGAGGAAGCTCTCACGCCGAACCACTTTCTAGTGGGCTCCTCTGATGGATCAAAACCTTGGACAGTGTTCAACGACGAAAAGGAAATTCTTAGACAGAATTGGAGAATCTCACAACAATACGCACAACAATTTTGGAGACGGTGGGTACATGAGTATCTGCCCACGATCACACGCCGGACAAAATGGTTCGCCCCAGTTGAGCCGATCAAGAAAGGTGACGTCGTCTTAATCGTCGATCCTTGTAATCCACGGAACTGTTGGCCAAAAGGTCGGGTCATCCAGACGAAACTTGCCAACGATGGTCAGGTGAGAAGTGCCACTGTGCTAACCCGAACGGGCATCTATGAAAGACCTGCTGTAAAATTGGCTGTCCTGGATGTGAAACAGCACGATGAGGTAGGCCCACCACCAGTGGACATACCGGGGGGGAGTGTTGCGGATGCACATCCCTAGGCTATTGGTACCCTCTGAACTCCCGTCAAACACCGAGAAAATGACAGCTAACCTTAAAAAGAAACCTCATGGTTTTTCATTCTTTTTTTTTTCTTTTTGTGACAGCAAGCCGGCATCGTTTGAGAAGTAAAGAAGAAACTTTTAAAATTGTAATTCAGCTAAAAACCAAGACAAATAAAGTGAAGTTATTGAATTTGTTTAATTTGGCGTATTCACAATTCGTTTCTTGTTGCAGATCGCAACAGTATCCTTAACAAATTTGTTAGTCTGCCATATTGTGCGAACGCTTGAAGCCATTTGCTAACGAACTGATTGGCCCCTGTCTGTGCGGCTTTTGGTTTGGTTTGGTTGGAAATGGCTGTCAGCTAAGAAACGCCAACACACTTAGACCAACATTGGTCAATTGTGATACCACGAAAAACGGATCATGTGAGATCTCCCTACAAGTTGAACCATTTTGAGCTCGTTATTAAGCGTAAGAGGCTTCTGATGTCTATGTTTGTCAGATCACCTAAGTCGTTGTTATCGAAGCTTACTGCTACGGGAGAGAGCTGGGCAGGAATAAAGAAGGTGAGGAATAGTTTCCTCTTCTTCTCTTCTTCATCCATACCATACAGCTTCTGCAAAAATCGTTTTCAAAAAGACCTAGCCTTACGGCATGCTTTCCTGCAGCCTACGGCAGCCGATATGTAATTTGTTGAGAGAAATAAAATTCTTAGATTGTTTCCAAATCCAGCTTAGGCAAAATTTGGTTTGTGGCTAGACATGTAGTGCCACCTGTCCACCTAAAATGTTTACTCTCGATAGAATCCAGCTTTCATTTTTTTTTTTACAAGGCGATTGGTATGCCCTTTGTTGCATTTGTCCGACAGGATGAGTATATGTAGTTGTTCCCATTCTGGCGAGTTCAACGGCCCTTCCCTTTAGAATGTCTCTATTCCTTGATACCCAAAAAAGGTGAGGTAGTATTCACACTACAACACCTCTCGGAATAATCCCAATAAGTTCAGATCGATGAATTTTTATGAATTTAAAGTAATATCAGAAAAAAAAGAATTGTGAGATGCTAGGCCTGAGGTCCATCCTGTTGCGTCAACTATTTATATACGACTGTATTTATAGACACGAGCTATACGGATCCGTATATAGTTTAGGTATTCCTGTCAAAATCATTAGATTGTTCAATGCCAATTATGGAGATCGCTCGCTCCTTTATTTATGCATTTATGTCAAAAACGGTTAAATGTGATGTGCTGTCATTTGACATTTTCATCATCATATAATTATGTACCTACTTCTAAAAATTTTGCGAAACTCACAAGCCAACACCAAAGCCAAAACCAAAGCCACAAATTTTCACAATTGTGTAAAATTAGTAACATAAGCGGATGACATTGACATTCTTGACAGACTACAGCAAGGTATTCATGGTGCGTTTTGCAAATATCGGGACAGAAGCCCTAAAAACAGGTTTAGCTGTGTATGGTTGAAAAAGAAGGTATATTTTGATTATCAACTCTTCCTTGACAAATAATATTTAGACCCAATTAAGACTACAAAATCATCCTCTATAACAAACTATTGTCCGGAAAAAGGACCTATTGTTTCTCTTTGCTTTGTGAGGGCTTTACACGCATTTCAAGTCTTTTTCACTTCTTTATAAAAACTAAACCTTTAGATAGCCCTTTCTGTGTTATAATAACCATTCAAACTCATTGAATAAATTACTTCTATTATTCAAAAATTTGCATTTGACAATATGTCTAACCCGATATATTATATAGGGTTCACTTGCGTGAGTTACTAAGCATATCACATGAAAAGAATTTGCCAAAAAATGATCATTTTTGAGTTGTGTGCTTTTGAGCTCGAAAATTCGGCACTCATAGTAAGTGGATTCAATTTATTTCCCTTGATTTTGGTTGCGGTTGGGTAAGTGGAATGAATTATCATTCATCTGTGAATTGGTAGTAAATAAAAACACTAAAAGAATGAGATTTCCCATGTGGTGGCATGTCATAATTAGACACATGAATGGGATATCATTTTCGGGAGCAATTAAATTAATTTGTATTATTAGTAGCAATAATGCGATTATGGAAATGAAAGATGACAAGGGTAGTATAGTTTGAAGACTCCCGAAAATGTTTTACGGACTCTTGCAGAAAAGAGACATATGGTGGATAAAATTCATTTGTGAAAACAGATGTAGATGTTTTGATATGCTGAAAATTGAAATAAAAGTCCAACGAAATAAAAAAGTGAACATAAGGAATGGTAAAGTTTGCAAATAAATGGGGGAAAAAAAGTGCGTATACGCCACAGTGTCCAATTTTTTTTTTTTAATTTGTCTGTTTGTGAACTTAAAACTCAGCTGTCAACAGGGCGTTTGCAAGCATTGAAACGGAGGGGGCGAAGATGGATCTGGCTGTTAATGAGGACAACACGAAGTATATGCTGTCATCGAGAAAGGACTCTCAACACGACTCGGATAAAACGTCACAGTGGACAGATATAAATTCCAAGTTGCTAAAGACTTTGTCTACCTAGGCTCTACAATTACCTCGCCAATCGACATCGGCGTAGAAATCAAACGATGAATTACTCATGCCAGTCGATGTTTCTTCGAGCTAAGAACACATCTAAGAAGTAAAGCGCTCTCTCGCAAAACCAAGGAAATATTGTACAAGATCTTAATCATCCCGGTCCTGCTGTATGGTGCAGAAGCATGGACCTGCCCCTTATCGAAAGCTCATGAAAACCTCTTGGCACGCTTTGCGATAAACATTCTTCTGCTGATTTTCGGTCCAGTTTGTCTCGACGGAATGTGAAGGAGGAGATTCAACGACGAACAACGACCATAATAGCGACGTTGATCTAGTCAAAAAGCTCAATAAATAGCGACTGAGATGGCTGGGTCCGTATGGACAACAACACACCAGCCCGACGAGTCTTTGAATCCACCCTCTGAGGGACAACGAATCAGAGGAGGGCTCCACCTCAGGTGGCGCGCACAATTGGAGAGCGACGTCAACCAACTTGGTAACTGGAGGCAGCTAGCTAGGGACCGAGCTGGCTGGAGGGTCTTGTTGGTTGAGGTAGTGGTCCACCCCGGACACTGTGCAGAACGATTTATTATTTTCTATCTGACCGGCGGCGTTCATATTTGAACCTTACATCGTGCCGTGGGCATGTGTGTTTAGAGTGTATCTGGAAAATGATATTAGCTGGTCGCTCCATTCCTTTTTACATTCCCTGAGCCGGATTTTGTTGCGTTGCCAACTAGATGGAAGGTTAATCATGGTTTTTAAAGTGACAGTTATAAAATAGATAACAAATCATTATTAATAACCCTTTTAAACAACTAACATTGAAGCTTGAGGCAG